>WEKY01023235.1:0-30875 GCA_013390045.1 Picathartes gymnocephalus
AGAGCAAAAACTCTTGTGTTTTACTTTCTGGCATGCAGACTGTTATTTCCTTTAGTTTAAATTACAAAAATTTCAAAGAAGAAAAAAATATTTCATGTGTTCTGAGGTGAATATCATAGAATGAGAGAATGGTTTGGATTGGAAGGCATCCTAAAGATCATCTAGTTCGACCCCTGCTGTCATGGGCAGGAATCCTTCCACTAGACAAGGTTGCTGAGAGCCCCATCCAGCCTGGTCTTGTACAATTCCAGGGCTGGAAGTGTCATTATGTGGAATAAATGTTAGTTTTAGCATTTTCTAGTATCCAGTCTCAACATTTATTGTACTCTCCACATTCTAAGCCATCTGAAGATTTACTTATACTACAATTTATCTATATGATTTAAGAGTTATCTATGCTATTTTTCTACGTTATGGTTTCTAATCACCAAATGGCAGCAACAGTCCATTCATTTTATTTTATAAAAAAATAATGATTCAGCTATATTGTTTAAGAAAATTAGGAAACTTATCTAAAATAGTGGGTACAATGAAACATGTGAACAGGGGATTTCTTTCATTTCTTGTTTTGTACTCTGCTTTTCTTCCTTTTCCTTCAGGCTGCATTGGGGATAGCAAACCTCATAGTTATGGCTATGGAAAAAGAAGGGATATCCAAAGATGCGGCTACCAAAAGAATATGGTTGGTTGACTCGAAGGGATTAGTAGTAAAGGTAATACAGTTTTGTCATTACTTTAAATATCATGATAATACTTGCATTCTGTAGATAAAGACAAGAACATATTCTTTGTGAAAGCAACCTCAACAATATCTCTCTTGGCACAGCGAGTTGTTTTTCTTTTCTAAAGTTTTTTAAATTACTGACAGACTGCCATGTTACTTGGTGGGGGGGATGATTACGCTTCGAGTTCCTGCTCTGTTTCCATTAGGAATGAGCACATAATGAGGAAAGTTTTTCAGTAGTTAGTTTAAAAATGTGTAAGAAAAGCAATGTTCAACTTTGGGGTTTAATATTTTCCATCTAAATGCAACTATTATTTGCTAGCACAGTCTTGCACAAAGATGTATAGATACATTACTAGGATGACAGGCAGGTCATCCTTCTGCAAGAACCGAAATGCTTTGCAACAAAAAGTTTCTCTGCACAGTGATACAGCTCATGTTGCAGATGTTGTGGTCTGCAGTGCTATCAACACTGGTCAGAATTTGAAGCTGCTGAGAGACTTCATCAGTCACCCTTACCTCATTCCTTCCATGTGCCAAAATAAAGAAACATATTAATTCCATGTGCCAGAATAAAGAAACTGGTATGTTTTAAAAGGTGGTTATGTATGTAATAGTTTGTGAGCTACTTAAAGGAAATGGATGAGAGGCCAGTTGCCTTTGCTTTTTCACCTTGCTGGTTGGTTTGCAGTATTTTTGGTCATCTTTGTTGGTAGCACAGTTTGCAGTGTTCTTTGGCTGTCTGACAGTAAAGGTCTTCTGTGATGCACACAACTGTGCATCAGGAGGATCCATTCTTCAGGCAGTATCTGCTGGCTTATTGAACAGCATCACAGCACCTTTCACTCGTACTGTTAAAGGGAAAATAGTGCAATCACAGACATTGAGATGGGCAAATATTACCAAGGTCATCTCAGTCATCCTTTGCCAGAAGGCACAAAAGTAGCCTGATCAGGTACAGAAGAATGCAGGTATTTTCCACTATCTAGGACACAGATTTTTCTTTTTTCTCTGGTGCCTTTTCTTTTTTTTTTGGAGTATTTTTAATCCTTTTGGTTTTCATCTAATAATTCTGAAGTGATTTTACATCCAGACTGAAAGCCTGTGTATTTTCTGTGGCTGTTGAAACCTTGAGGATGCCTAAGAGGAATCGGGTTGCACCAGTTCTTTCACCATAGAAACTGGACTTATCAAATTGTACAATTGAACTAAAATCACCTCCTGGTGATTAAGGAAACAAACTGATGGGGCAGAAGTGTAGGAACTTCACAGCCCTGAAGCAGTAAAAGAGGTTTTGGCTGCATGTCTGTCCAGCTGAGGTGGTTAACCAGCCTTTCTTCTCTCTCCCTGGTCTCTTGTCCCAGCCTTTTCGCGCCTCTCACTGCTAATTTGCCAGTCAGCCGAGAAATCCAGGTTGTTGCTCTTGGTGCACAGCGACTCATTCCTTTCATAGGTTCTGAATTTTTAGTGACTCGGTGACTGCATTCTTTCCTCACCACCTTTGAGCTCCTGTGCTCTCAAGCAGGGCCAAAACCAATCAGTGTCTCACACAGCCTCAATGTTCCTTTCCTCTGCTTATTCTTCTTGGTGGAGCTTTAATTTGAGTTCTGTCCAAAAAGCAGTCCACTGGTTCTCAAGTCCTGCCTGGAGTGTATTTGTGAACTGTTTGTGATCGCCAGACATAACAGCTGTCTGAGGTAGATTAGGGCTGAATTTGTGGCCAGATGTTGATGCAAGCAGCAGGAACTGACGGTGCATATTTCAGGTCATTGCTTGTGTTCCTGGAAGACCGGGCAGCACCAGTTTTCCCATCTGGCTGTCCTGTGGGGCTTGAGAATGGGTGGGTGCTTACTGCTAGGTTGTGTTTGAGGGACATCTGTCAGTGCAAGGCCTGGGCTGGACATAAGGAAACATGTCCTTGGTCTAGGGCTCTGCAAGTCTTCTCTTGACTTTCTTCTGCAGCAAAATGTTCCCCCCGTAAAAGTAAAAAAAAAAAAATACCCTCCCCCCAAAAAAAGAAAATACAATGTAAGCCTCAAGGGGCTTGAGATTTAACTGCTTGGAAGTTTTATATATACAGTGAGTAAATAATTAAGCTATGCCTGGTTTCTTTTTCTGGCCTGAGAGAGAATGCTATGATTTAGGTCCACTTCAGAAATTATTTTGGCTTTAGCTGATTGCAGAAAAATGCTGCAAGGCTTGAAGGACTTTTCAAACTCTTAAAAATGAGATAAGAGAAGTAAAATGAGGAAGGTTTATGAGAACAAGGTAAAATCAGACGAACTCTCTTATTACAAACTTTTTATTATTGCAAAGGTAAGAATTGCCAAGATCAGAGCATATATCACCAGTTAATCAAATTTTGCTTAAACTAAAGTGACACTTACTTCTTACTGCTAAGGACATGTATCAATGGAAACCTGTTCAAAAAGTCCCTTAAAATTTGCCTCACCAAAACCTGCTTGATCAAAAGAATTTTATGTGATACAGTGAGACCTTTTCACTACTAGAAATATTCTGATCAGTTGCTTTAGCAGTATGAGAAATAACAGAATTGCTGAAGACTCAGCAATTACTTTGTCCAACTAAACTAATTTTTACATCATTTATATTCTGTGCTGGCCTTTGATCATTAATTTTGCAATGTGTGATTGTAGATATAAACATTGTTTCTCCTTTCATCTACTTTCTGTAGAATTTCAACCAGTTCTATCCAAAGAAAAATAACCTGGGAACTGTCATTGACCTGGCTGCTGTTTCCACCTTTTTCTTCTTCCCCCACCCTCAAAAGCTGCCACGAAGTCACTTATCAGGCTCTTGTTGCTGAATTTTTCCTTTGTGGCTTTTTAATTTTAGTTCAAGTACAGCTGTGTTTTCATTCTCCTGTTAATTTTATTTTCCCCCCATGGGAACCATCTGTTTTCATTAAACCAAGCCTGATGACCAACTTTTCTGCTATGTTGTGGTAATAGAGCTGGTGATGGAGGCTGTGCTTGTTGTACTGTCCATAGCTGCATTCTGTAATTCCTTCTAGAGAATTTACAGTGTTTTAGATAGCAGTTCAGGGTTGTTTTTTGGTCTTTTAAAGTTTGTTCAAAATGCTTTCACCTTTTGAAACTGTTTTCCAAAGGTGGATGGGGAAGTTTTATACATCATAATATCATTAGAATTTTGCCACTCAAACTGTGTGACTTTTTGAAACTTACTGTCTTAAGTATCCCAGGGCATTCAAATGGCAATTTTAATGTTTAATTAAGAGACACTTTGAAGTTGTTTTTGCACTCTTGTGTACTTGAAGATCAGTTGGGACTCATCTTTAGTTCTGAATTATCACACAGTCACAGTCTTTCTGACTGTGAATAAATTTTTACCTATATAAACATATTGATGGGTACTGTCTCCCACATTCCATTCCTATATTCTCAGTGTTCCCATATTTTTTTTCTGTTAATCCCACAGATTACATAAATGAGTGATATGTGGTGAATACATTTTGTGTCTTCTTTGAAGCTGACATAGTGTCATGTTTGGCTGTATTAGTAGCCAAGTATTAGTCCATGAACTTTAAAGACAGTAAATTCTTTTGTGTCAAGTAGTTGAGAAGAGGCAGAATGTGGTAATGTTGGGATGTTCATGAGATTCACCACTGAGCATTTCAGTAATGTGCTGCAAAGGATTTTACTGGCTTTTTTTCTTAATTTTGCTTTGTTTGCTGAGGCAATACCAAGAACAGAGTAAGGTGATGGGCAAGAGGGGTCTTGGAACTTCCTGGGAATATGATACAGGCATTCTTAATATTTAAATGGACTTAGTAGAAACTCCTCCCTGCCTTCTGCCAAGGATGGCTGCTGCTGTGCTGAGGATGGACAGGGAACGTTCCTGGGCTGACAAACATGCTTCTCTTGCAATGAAGTTTGTCTGTAATTTGCAAGGCAGCATTACATTTTTGTACACTACATAATCTCTAGTGCACAAAAGTTGTTCCTTTGCAGAGGGATGAATGTCATCCTTAATTTTAAAGAGTATGTCACCATGGAGAAATGTTTCTTTCGACAGTTTTGCACTCTATTCGTTCTGGTTCAGCACACTAATACTTGCGTCTAGTCGAGTGATTTGTATTTTAAATGTCCATTAGATGTGTGATTTTATCCCCTGTATGACAAGCACAAGAATATTCACTGAGGTCTGATGGCTGAAGGCCTCAGAATATTGGTCTTTCTAAGAGGAGGACTGAAACAGATCCCAAAAGTTTAACAATTTCTGTGATCCTGATAATGGAGGTAACTAGGTACATCTGTAGATAATCACATAAAAGGATTTCATTTTTCATCCTCTTTCCCCCATTTCATTATCCCTGGCAATCTTATTTGCAAAAGATTCTCACAACCAATTAACTGGCATTAGATATGACTTTGATTAAAGTTCATGGTTTGGTCAAATCTGGGTGCATACATGGTTCAGTCTTTGCTTTGAGAATGATGGAAGAGAAAGGGGAACATTTGGAAATGATACCAGAATTGCAGTGCCAGACTCATATAACAAGTGAAAGAATTTTCAGAGCTCACAATGAAATATCATAATATCGAACTGAATCCCATCCAGACTTTCTGTTACCAATTTTTAAAATTTTTTTATCAATAATCACTCTTTTAAAAAGTTTCAACTCCATACTAAATAGGAATTTGATAATGGTTTTAATTTTAACTTTTATATACCACTGTCTGCCAGTTCTGCTAGTTTTTAATTATTTCTAGCTTTCTTTATATCAAAAGTCAGTTATTCTGACACTTCTGTTCTTGATCAGTTCTTGTATGGCTGACTGCAACTGGCTGGGACTCTTTGAGCCAAAAAGATGATTTACATTTTAGCAAAGATGCAATGCCTTGGGTATCTCCAAGGTGCTGTAATCACTCAAAGCAGTTTCTGCCTTATTTCACTCAAGTAACATCCCAGCAAAGCAATCCTTGTTTGCTTCATCAGTTTTTCTGATGTCTGAGGAATTAATCTGTGTACTTTCATCTTGCATTTATCATGTTCTGTATCAAGTATAAGTTTTGCAAAAAGGAAACATTAATTTGTTGCTGAATGCTCGTGGCATTACTCATGCTGAGTAAGTAATGTATGAAAACAAGTGAGGGCAAGGCAAAAGGGTGATTGGTGGGGTGTTTCTCTAAAAGAGACACCACCAAAACCTATTGCCTTTGTTGGCATGTAACTCTTTGACACTGTGTGCATTAGATGTACTGGTGAAATGGGGACCTAATTTGGGCAGTTTATGATTTCTTTTGCTCGTGCTCTGTTACTGAAATTAATGATTGATTTGCTCCATTTTCTGCTATTTTGTGGATTTGAGATTTGCTCTGGTTCTCAGATCTTATCTTCTTGAAATAATTGTCTTTATAAATTTTGTCCTGCCTGTTAACCTTGTTAGCCTGTTAACCATGTGTGCTTATTTACACGGAAAGGGTTCTTTAAAAATTTTACAGGGCTTAAACAGCCCTACTCTTCTAACAATGTGTTTTAAAAGACATACCAGAATTGTATTTCTTACCTTAATTGTATGTTTTACTGCCAACTGTTATGTCATTGTCTCCTCAAAATGTTGGTTTTTTGACACAGTTGGCAACAAACCGTTTATTAGTTGTGTGTCCAAGTTGCCTGGTTTGGTTTTAATGTACTTTCTCCACTTTCGGGTGTTAGAAGATGGGCCTGACCAAGAGGCACTGTCACTTTATAATTAGAGTCTTGGTGTGGAGTTTTGGGAGGGCTTACATGACTCTGCTTTTTGGTTCCTAAATGAGGTGGCACAGGAGTGCCTGTTACCTGCAGGCCCTTGGACTTCAGTCAGCCTCTGCCCAGTGAGTCCATGTCCTTACCTTCACCTTTTTTATTTTGCGTTTTGTGACTTCTTGTACCTGATGCTGTCCTGGAGTTCTGGCTAGGGGGGAGCCTGGCCTGTCCTCTCCCAGCCTGCTCTCTGTGCCCCTCCTGTGGCATCCCTTTCATGATTCTGGGGCCTCCCCATGGAGTCCCTCTGTAGTCCCTGGCTAAAGCTCTCAACAACCTTTAGACCATGGATTTACTTGGGATGAAAGAGATAAAAAGCCACGTAGAGACCATCTCCCAAAAGGGAGGTGCTTCACCACCTTCTCCCATTACTCCTAACCACATTTTTTTTTGTTCACAACTGCTTTTTTCTTTGTTTTGCTCTTAAATCTGCAGTAGGGAACTCACAGGAAAAATGCAAATAAAACCGAAACATTTGCAGTTGGAAATACTCAACTTACTAATGGACTGCTTTGCTCCCTGGTCTACACTTCTCATGTCTTTTGTGGTTCTCATGTCTTCAGCATTTAAGAACCTCAGATTATTTTATTAATTTATCTGTGTACTGATCTCTGAGCTCTTGTTTAAATAAGCCACAGTTGACACAGTGAAATGGAGGCAAGTGTTTATATAAATAGATTTGTGCCTCCCTGGTTGTGAGACGGGATGAGTGCCAGCACTGCCTCAAATGTGGGACAGTGCAGTCATCAGGGTGCTCTGCCTTATTCACAGCTGCCTCCCAGCTGATGGAAAGGGCAGTTCTTGGAGAGCTTCCAGTCCTGTCTGTCTTGCCCTGCTGGCACAGAGCTGCTCTGCTCATCAGCCCTGGTTTGTGGGGCAGCCCCGCAGAACCAGCTCAAACAGGCCATGGAATTAGGCTGCACAGTGGTGGTATTTTTAAGCTTTGCCCCCCATTTTCTAATTTCCCATATAGATATCTGCTGTGCAGTCTGGTCTGATGTTTTTACAGCTGTTTTCTATGAAAATTCTCAGGGTTTTATTGATGGTTCATTTTTGTTATCTGAGCCTCAATTTGGCTATAATATGACGATAAGAGTAACTTTCTGTGAAAACTGTGATGTACATTTGCTTGAAACCTGATCCCTGTTGATCAGACCCTTAAAATAAAAACTTCAGAACCCTCCCTGAAACTGCTCCCTATGAACTGCTTTCATTTCAAATCCAACATACAAGCAATTTTTTTAAAACTATTAACTGCTGAGTCCTGTTACTTCCTGTTGCTCCTTGAATTGAAAGGTCCTGGTGTTTATGTGACTGTGTTTTGTAATAATAATATATAATAGCAATGACTCTGATTCATTAAGGAGTAGACACATTTTAGGATTGCCAACATATTTCATACATAATGTCACAATCAGAGAATGCTGCTATTGTTTCTTTATCTCTATACTTCATCTGCTGATTTAACACAGTCCACCTTTGTAATTCATTTCCTAATAAAGAATTTAGTTCATATTACTTTCCATCTCAGATACCACGGTGACTTCTAATATATCTGTTTTCAGGTTGCTTTGTTCTCTTTTGTTTAAATCTAAAATAACCCAAAGATTTCTTGGTACAGAATTATAGTGTGATAGAGGCAATACTTTTCCACTACAAAGTAATTTCTGGAATTTTCACTGAGTCTTTGGACTTAAAGTTTATTAATCTTTTTGAGTGTTGTTGATATTCTCAACCTTCAGTATGCTAGTGATAGTGTATTGTACAGTTTATTCAGGCAGTCTGATTACCCATTAAAGATACTATGATTTTCTTCATGGTACATTAGTTTTTAGTAGGTTTTTAGTTGGCTGCTTTTTATTTTCTGTTTTGGTTTTTTGTTTTCAATTCAAGCAAACTTACTATAATGCCCCTAGCAAATTACTTATTCTATAAAAAATAAGAAAAACATGTAAGATTGTATAGCATTGCAAATTATAAGGAAATAATCCTGATGCTTTTTTAAATTTCTTTCTTGGAATGCTGAATACCCTTGGGAAGTAAAAGCAAGAAGAATATATAGCCTCTTTTTCTCACTTTGCCTTCCTCTAAATAGCTGCACAGGTACCACATTAAATCTCTTGGTTCATCTGTGGATTTCAGTGTGAAAGGCTTTCTGTTTGGATGTGGGTAGTGTCCCTTGATGCAGGAGAGAGACATATATCTTTACGTACATCTACATATGTTATACATAATAGAAAAGATAATATGCCTTAAGACAGCTGATGTCTGGCCTAGAGGAGTCTTCATACAGCTATTTGAACAAGAGTGCCATAACATCCTTTGCTAGGAGCTCCTGGAAAAATCTCCAACAAATCTCTCCCCTGTGTGGTGAGCACTGAGGTGCTTCAGTGAAACAATGAGACTGTACAGAGGTTTGGTGTACTGCAAAGGTCTTTAAAACTACCGGTTTTTCTGAGCCCTTTTCATTGACTGAATGAATTTTTAATAATGCTGAAAGAGCAGGACGGTCGACTGAATGTGACTGAAGATGATGTTTCTACTTAAAAGACTCAGAGTTTCATACACAGAACCTCAGAGCTCATTTAAACTCTTCGAAGTATGGGATATTTTACATTTTTTTCTTTTTCCTATTAGGAGAAGAAAGGAAATAAGTAAGCACACAGTAAGCTCTGTGCCATGTTAGTATCTTACGATTATGAAGATGCAGGCAGACCAGAGCAATTTCTGATTTATGCTGCCTTGTGTCGGTCCTTTACTGCTCATTTCCCAGCAGCCACAGTACAAAAGCTGGTTAACCCAGGGCTGGAAATGGAAATGTCAGAAGATGTGTTCTGTGCCTCTGGAAGATGTTTTAGTCAGAGCAGCTCAACACTGAGAGGTCCAGCCACTGCATCTCTCCAGTGTCAGGAAGGAGACAAGACAGCAAACCAAGCAAATCCAGAGCTGAGACTTCTGCATTTTGGCTCCATCCTCTTCTCTCTGCTGGCTGACAAAAACTCTGTGATATCTTATTCCACCTATAGGCATTCAGGGATGAATGTCTGGAAGCTTGTGCTAAATGGACTGGCAACCCCTTATTTTAAGGAAGATACACAAAAGGGAATTATTTCTTCCTTCCTGCAAGCCCTTGCTTGGCCTGTTGCCAGGGCACAGAGGAAAGCTAGTCCTGCTCTTGCTGCTGCCTTTCTACTTGGTGGAGATCAGAATTTAGGAATTTATCATTTTGGGAAGAAAGAAAAAAAAATGCTGTCTAAAGCACTGACCTTTAAATTATTGGAGTTTTGTAATCAAATCAACTGGCTGGTCTTGAAATCTTGGATGTAGAGTTAAGGGACGTTTTATGTAGCTCCTTTAGGATCACTGAATTAACAATTAAAATACATTTCTGACACCTCCCCTATGAGGATAGGCTGAGAGAACTGGGATTGTTCAGCCTGGAGAACAGAAGGCCCCAGGAGACCTTCTATCAGCCTTCCAGTACCTAAAAGGGCCTATAAAAAGGCTGGAGAGGGACTTTTTACAGGGGCATGATGTGATAGAACAAGGGATTTCATCTTTAAATTGAAAGAGGGTCAATTCAGATTAGATATTAGGAAGAAATTTTTTTACAGTGAAGGTGGTGAGACACTGGAACAGGTTACCCAGGGAAATTTTTGATGCCCCACCCCTGGAAAGCCAGGTTGGATGGGGCTTTGAGCAACCTGGTCTAGTGGAAGGTGTCCTTGCCCGTGGTAGGCTGGGTGGAATGAGATGATCTTTAAGGTCTCTTCCAACCCAAACCATTCTATGATTCTAATTTATTTTAAAATACATATATATTAAAAAAACCAAACCAAACCAAACCAAAACAAAACAAAAAAACCAAAAAATCCCCAAAAAACAGAACAAAAAAACCAACTCAACCATATAATTTCTTTTATAAGCATATTCCAAGCAAAAATCTTTATGCACATAGCTGTTGTTACTTTTGCTAAGCCCTATAATTTAATATTTCTTTCTTGGTTAATATGCTAGAAAAATATTTACTTGGAGACATGATCTGTGCTGACTAATGGGATCAAACTAATTCACACCAAAGCTGAATAAATAAGTAAATTTTAAATTATTTGGGTTTTGACTTGCATTGTTTTTTTCTTCATTTGTTTATTTATTTTTTTTTTTAGAATGGTAGAATATCATGTGTGAAATTAAGAACAGATAGAAATTAGGATAAGGCAGAAGTGAATCTGACCTGAGCTGACCCATCTGGCTAGCACTAGTCTCACTAGCTAGCAGCCTGAAAAACGTTGCGGTGGATCACATCCTTACTGTTTGAGTACTCCTTTGTAGCTAATTAAATGAAAGATCATTGTCAATGTCAGGACTTTGAATCCTTGGTGTTTCATCAAAAAGTGTTTTAACACGTACTCAAGAGTCAGTCCACTGTAAAACTGTGTAAAAAAGTGAATCGGCTTCATGAACGATTTTGGTTATTTGTTTTGAGTGAAATTGAAAATGAAAGAATAGCAACATTTTTATCCACTAAGATGTCAGCCTGATCTCTCTTGGCTGTTATGTACTGTGGAAAAAAATCAAAGGTCACCTTTCCTGAGCAATCTGTCCAGATATGCAGATCCTGGAGGGGCTCAGAACCACCAGCCTGCCACAGCCTGAGGAGTGAGCTGGTCACAGCCCTGGGAGGTGATTTCTTTTTCCTTTGTAGCCCAAGGCAGTCTCCTAGAGATTGGGTTTTAACGTCAGGTGGAAAACTGGCCTCCTCCTCCGCAGCATGATGAGCCATTAAGGAGCCATCTCAAGAAGCAGCCTGGGACTGGATGGTGGCCCAGGGCACCCGCTCCTGGCTCCCCAGCAAACCTGCCTCCAAGTGAGGCTCCACCAAGCATTTCAATTCCAACCAACCAGCAGATTAGAATTAGAAGTGGCTTTTATTATAGCGTTTTGAGTTAATCCTAGCAACAAGCTTTTGGTCTGGAAGTCATAAATGTTGGGGTTTCTTTTTCTTTCCTGACTAAAAAGAAAGCTTCATATTTTTCCCTTGAAAACGTTAAGGAAAATTCCTTCTTTAAAATGAGATGGGTCTAAAGTGTGTGTGCAGACTGTGGGGACATCTGCTGGAATGCTGGGAAATGGCAGGCTGCAAAATGCATGTGATGGTGGAATGATTCAGGCATGAACATGCCAAAAATTATTAATACTGCAGCATTTCCTCAGGGCTGACAATTTCACATTTTATCCACGAAGGAAACCAGGTGCCCATATCTCAGTATTTCTGTGCTAATCGCTCTAGGAGAACACTTAAGACCTGCGTAAGCCCATCCAGACTTAAAAATGTGTAGAAAAGCGAGATCTGTGGAAATGCCCTGTAATCACGGGTGAGCCAAAGGAAGCTGGCGTGCTGTGGGGCAGAGCAGCTCAGTCAGCCCAGACCACATGGCAGCTTCCCGTGGCACCCTTGGGATGGAAGTGCTTTCCTTGCAGCTGGAAATGAGAAATAGGCTCTTCTTCTGCCCACCAGAAGAAGAGGTGGCTGTCTGGCCTGCAGTGGCTGTGCCAGGACCAGCAGGGGAGCTTCGGTGATGGGACTGGCACAGCCATATGCTGTCGCACTGCAGAACTGTGGTCTCAAATGAAGCATCAGCTTTCTCAGTTTTGTTATAGAAACTAATCGTGACTTATCTCTGATGGTGTGTGCAGGCCTAAATTGAGCCAAAATTTTCAAATTCATAGAATTCGCTGGAGTTGTGGAATGAATTCTGTGCCAATACTTAAGTGTAGTCTTAAAAAACTTGCTAAGATTAAGGAAACCTTCATCTTATCAGTTGTAAAAGGTGTGGCTGGGGAGACGATACGTATCTATTTGGTCAAAATTACATTCAGCATTCAGTTTTCCTCATGTGCTTCCCTGTATAGCTGTTTAATCTGCTTCTTTCTGTCTGAAATTGTAAGATCTTTGAAGGGCTGGAACCATCTTCTAGACTTGTGTTTGAAAAGTGCCTTTGCAGCGATATTTTCTGCAGGCACGAGACTAAAATGAGGGGTGGAGGTGTGTGCATTTTAAACTTTTCTGCTGAAATTTTCAGATGTCTGTGTACAGACAGAGCTTTGCATATTCAGACAACTAACAGAATTTTCACACATTGTGGCCCATTCTCACCCTGCACTCCACGTTATTTACACTGAGCTCAAACCCACTTTGCAGCCCATGTCCATGTCAATGATACTCTGTAGTCCTTTCTCCTGCACCTATTGTATTCCATGTGGAAACCTTGTTGGGCATTAGTGGATGCGAATTGCCAGTAGAGATCAGGGTGAAAGTTTTTGCACAGCTGAGTCAATTTCGTTAATGCAGAAACGGTGCACCAGACATCTGGTTAGAATTATTTTTATTTCATCCTTAATAATGAATGACTTAAATATGGAAATGTGAAGAAAAGTGTAGGCTTCCCTGTAGTCTAAATAGTCACACCATATAGTCTCCATACTTCTAGACAAGAGCAAAGCTGAAAATGCTAGGAGAAACTATTTTTACTTTGCTAAGTTATGAATCTCATATAATTGCTTAAATAGATGTTAATACTGTGCGGTTCTACAGCTGTTTTTTATTTAAAGTACAATTACTGAATTTATCTACTGCTTAAACAAACAGATTAGTCCTAAATTATCCTAAGTATGTTAGCTGTACACAGTGTAACTTTGTCTGATATAATAGGTGCAAAAGTAGAAATGAAAATAGGGTGTGTTGAACCAGATACTTTGTAAACTGATTATCCCAGGATATTGGGTTCCATTAAACTTAAATATATTTTTCTTGTGGTTCCTTACTCAGGGGCGTGCCTCATTAACACATGAGAAACAGCGTTTTGCCCACGAACATGATGAAATGAAAAATCTAGAAGATATTGTTAAAGATATAAAACCGTCCGTGCTAATAGGTAATTTCTTTGACTTTAAAGCAATGACCTTATTCTTTGTTGAAAAAAAATGGGAATGTGGCTTTGTCTGAAGACAAGATCAAGTTCCTCTGAACAGAGTTTACCTTTGTGTGTTTTCAGAAAACACTGGGTGCATAATGGACTCTATTAAGCAACTGAACAAATAGTAACTATCCAGGCATGTAACACTGCTTTCATTCTGACCCATCCATTTTACAGGGGAAAGAATCTGACTGGGTTTAAAGATCTGATGGAGGATCTTACCACCTTCCTAAATTATTTCTGCCTTAATGTGGAGGTGTAATACACCTAACCTCAAACTTAGAGTGAGAAAACTGAGCTAAACTCATGTAAAACTGTGCAAATATGAGTGTGCTGTATCGGAGTGTTCTTTTTGCTCACGTTTAGGTCCTTAGCCAGCAGTCCTTTATGCTGACCAAAATGCAGATTTTACAAAGACTTTTTCTTTTTAAAAGCTGAAGGACTGTGATCTCAGTAACGGATTGCTCAGCTCACTGTAGTTCGGTTATTGTATTTATGTGACAGTTTCAGGAATGAACTGCAAGTACTCTTGGTCTTTTTTTTAAATAAGTAAGAATTCAAGATTAATATATCTTTCAGTGATAATTATCCTACATTTTAACAGCTACCTTTTTAACTATGTCTAGACCACATGGTCCTTGTTCAGTGAAATCTGCTTTTGCCAGTGGTCATCAGTGAGGTAAATGAAGTGTTTCTTTTCCTGTGCTACGTGAAGATATGACTGTGAGAGGAGACCAAGTGGTCTAGAGAATTTCCTTAGTAGACTAAAAGGCTGAAAAAGCTATAGCAACAGAAGAATAGAACGAATGTTTATCCAGATAAAGGTGTGTGGATGCTTAGGGAAGATTGGCTGTCATGAAATATGGGTGTTTACTCTGTATCATTTTTATATATAAACCTGTATGACTCTCCCTCAAGGTCACTTTGTCTTATTTGTTCTGTATAATGAAGGTTTTTCCATCAGAAACAGCAATAGAAACTAGTATTGGGGATTTTTCGTTTGAATGAACAGATATTCAGTGTATTTCCTGGAATAGCAGAAGTCAAGGGGAAATACGTTGATAGTCCTTCTCCCACTGTTTTACATAGCTCTGTCTGAGCAAATCCTTATATACATTTCATTGCCTGCAGTGGCTGAATGAAAAGCCTTAATTTAGCTTGACCCAGTCTAAGAAGCTGCAAAAATAGCCAATGAACATTTTGTTTTAACTTGAAATCTGAAGATAGTTGTCATTCTTACTGTTGGCTGTCCAGAAGCAGTTTTAGAAGACATTTAATACTTGGCAACTGAAGATTTAACCAGAAATTAAGGTGTATAACAGGCTCTTATACAACTGTTCATCAAACAGAGTGGCTCAGCTGGTCTGTCAGAGCTTTTGCATCTAAGCATCCTTGTCCATTCATAGAAGGTGAAGTACAGAGAGCTCAGAGTTGCAAAAAATAGTAGCATGTCACAGATGATACCATGTTCCTTGTGGAATCAGTCAGAAAATACCCTGAGATGCCTTAAAGAAATGTTAGTCCTGAAGCACAACTTTTGAGCCAGCTCTGGGCAGTGAGGGCCCCTTTCACCTCCCTCCGAAGATCTTATGCTCTCCTTAGGCAGATCCCAAGCTGTCCTCTTAGACTGGGCACTCTCAGGATGCTCATTTGAGCATCAGTGATGAGACGTTATAGTACTGACCTGAGAAAGGCCCAGGTTCCAGGATTTCCTCTCCCAGCCTGGGTTTTGATCCATTTCCACTCCCCAAGAGAGTGGAAATGCTTTTGAAACTCAGATGCTATGTGGAAAGCAGAATGGGGTGTAAGGCACTGAGGTCTCTGAGGAAGAAGGAGGCTACCTTCTCTCCAAGGGGGGCCTCTGGTAAAATAAAGATTCTTAGTTTTACTCCAAGATCTGTTCTTCTGTTTATTTTCACTGAAGGTGTGGATATCCTTGAATTCCCAACTCTTGTAGATTATTCAGAAATACAAGTGTGCTTGGCATCTCAAAAACATCACACACCCCTCTCTTTAGTTGTGAATTGTCTGAGGTCCAAGATCTAAGTGCTGGCTACACATCTGCAGTGCAGCAGAGTGCAAACTAAGTTAGATGATTTCATGCTGCAAGAGTGGCATTCAGTTCCTATGAAAAGCATTTATAAGTGTGGACAGTATGGGGAATAGAAAAGCATCTCTGGTGTGATGAAAAAGGACGTATTAAAAAAAATTGTTGCTGTCAGGGAAGGCTTAGACTCAAAATTGGGATTATTTGTCATCTCATCTTAGATGTAACAGGCAGAGACTTTACCCATCATGTTAGAAAAAACTGAAATCTGACACACTGGATTTGGGAGAAACTATCCAGTCTGTTGCATAAAACTTTAGGACCCAGAGTTGCATCTATCTAGTCCATACTGGATCTAGCTGCAGGTTAGGTGAAACATTTTTATCTTACACAAAGGGCCTGAGAAGAGGGAAAGGAGAAATTCACCAGATAATACAGGGGTGAATAGGTTCTGCCTTATGCTAGGGATAATACTGAAGTTTCACTATTGCAAAATCTTTTATACAAAACTTTATTTTAACCACATGTTATGAAAAACTCCATTTTAAAGAGGAAGAGAGACAGTAAAAGGAGCTCTGTTCTTTTACAAGTGACATGCACATCTTACCTTGAACTAATTTCATTTGTCTACTTGTGTATTTTTCTTCCTTAGGAGTTGCTGCAGTTGGTGGTGCTTTTACTACACAAATTCTTCAGGATATGGCTGCTATAAACAAACGTCCTATAATATTTGCTCTCAGCAATCCTACCAGCAAAGCAGAATGCACTGCTGAGCAGTGCTACAAATACACAGAGGTAATCAAAGATTAACATCTTTCCAGTATAAGTCATGAAAATTAGATCTGAAATTAAATTTTAAAAGGGAGGAGGACAGAGGGTGGAGTAGCAAGTACTAATCGTGTCTCTGTGCATAGATAAAATGAGTTAAATTAAGTAATAGATTTTTCAGATTTTATCAAGACAAGTTCACTGAATTCACTACATGCTTGCACTCTCATAAAAACATTTCATAGCTTTTATTGGTGTAGGCAACACTTATAATCTTTATTATAACCAAAGCATTAGTCACCATCAATCATTAAAGCATTATGTCGGTTTTTGAACTGTAGCATTGTGTGTAATATATACACACAGTGGCATGGTTTTCATTTGAGATCTCATAAATACTCTTTGGTGTAAGAAAATATTTCAGTGCATGAAACAGAATTTTTAAAATCATTCTGTATTAAGAACTGGGGTAATTGATTCTTCTTGCAAAGCTTTCTATTACATAAACATAGGCGGAAATTAAGAGAACTGTGCTTGCTTATTTAACATAGCAGTACTGATAAACACATTATCCTGTAACTCAGCCTAAAAGTTAAGTTGTATAAGTACCTGACTGTATATGTTTCACAGAGGATGTGTTTGGATTGCTTGTCAAATGCAGGACAATTTGAATGACAGCTTCTCAGTGTTTAAAAGACAAATTTAGTATGTCCATTCCCTAGAGCACAGATATAATTACAGCACAAGTGCAGGAGCCAGGGAAGCAACCTACATGAAGGGTTGGTTGTAGTGGGTAACCACATGTGGTAAATAGAGCAAAAGACACTCTGAAGTATTTGATCTGTCACCAAAACATATAATAAGCAGGCCAGGATTATAGTGCATGAGACCAAACAAAACAGAATATTCTTCTGAAGAGCTGAATAGCAAGAGTGGCCTATTTTAAAATGCTTGTTTCCAGTTCTCTAAAACAGGCAGAGATATTTCTGATACAAAGTGCCTCTGAAGTATTTAACAGTGATATTTATCACTTTAGCAGTGCTAGCATAAATAAAGGCTGGCTTTTCTTCCCCACCTAAATTTACTGCTTAAATTTGAGGGTGCTCCCTCCCCAGCGAGACAGGAGCCAGGGGCCTTTGGGCTGGGGACACACAGCCAATGCAGTGCCACTCCCACAAGAACTACAGCCTAAACTGAGTTACAGGCAGATCTCTTGTCCTCAGGGCAAGTGTTATGGTGTAACTTGTACCCATATAGCTAAATTCTCTTAATTCCCCCAAACAGGCTGGCTCTTCCATACTGCCTACCTGCACCAGTCTGGGCATGATGCCTGGGCCCTGCCAGCCACAGTCCTGCCTGGAATTACCCAAAACTCTGCTGGGAAACATTCTAATGGTTTATCAGTACTGGCAGGTTCCTGTGTTGTTGCCCTCACCCTAGTCAGTATGTTACAAAGAGGGGACCCCCAAGCTCCTGGCAGAGGAGGTTCCACATCGACTTGTGCTGTTGCTCTATGGGATGATGTTCCTGGGCCAGAGCTTGCACCTCTGTCGTTCTGTTGAGCTGTGGAATGGGCTCAAGAGCCTGAAGTGGGGGATTGAGAAGAAAAGAGACCTCTGCCTGCCCACAGCTCCTCAGAAATCACCCCATCCAAAAATGTGACATTTAGTTGCCTTAGTGTCATCTTTTTGGGTGCTTTGCTATTGGGAAAAAAGTCCAGTAGCATAACCTGTTTCCACCATAGCAGTATTGCCCACTTTGAGTTTTACAGCTCTGGACGTGCACCTGCTTCCCATGGAGCTTCTTCTGGCATGGATGCACAAAGTGAATAATGGCTGCGGCCTTCAGTTTCCCTCCTTCTAAATTGGACAGATAGGGTTAGACAGCCACAGAGAGTTACCAGTGATCTCCAGAATAAGCATCCTGATGCTCTTGAGACATATTCAGGCAAACACCCTTTCACAAAAGATGCTAAATAGATGCAACCCAGCTTCCACAGTGGTGGATATTTAAAAGGATGTGAGAAATATTTCGACAGCAATCTCTCAATTAATGTGCTTTCTTTTTCCTCTTACAATTTAGGGACGTGGCATTTTTGCCAGTGGAAGTCCTTTTGATCCTGTTACTCTCCCAAGTGGACAAACTCTCTATCCTGGACAGGGTAACAATTCCTATGTGTTCCCAGGAGTTGCCCTTGGTGTTATTTCCTGTGGACTGAGACATATTGATGAGGATGTATTCCTCACAACTGCTGAGGTACTGTATTCAAAATTATTTAAATTCCTTAATTTAGTGACTTAGTATTAATGAGCAATTAAACAGGAAGACCTAAACTTTAAAATTGGAAAAATACTGCTTTCTGTGTAAGGCCTTTATTTGCAAGGGGTATTGTTCTTTACAAATTGTATTTGAACAAGTAATTTTTACAAGTCCTTGTTGGACTTTCAAAGGTTTTTTAAAGTGCAAACTATGGCATCTTTAAAGAGGTTTGCTAACAGCCTGTCCTCTGTAAGAAAGACATTCACAATTTCCATCTTTAAAATTAGTAAAAAGCCCAGCCTGTCTCCCCTGGCTTTAACCAGTGATCCATCTCCTTAGCCCTTGGATAATTATATCTTCCCTTTAAATCCTCTCCTGTAATTTCAGTTGGATGTGGTGATCCTCACTTCCTGGTCTGAACTGCTGTGCTAGAGTTGCCTTGCGTCATTGTAGAAGTTGCTTCATTTTCGTTTGTGTGGAATGGTTCTATATAGTGAGAGCTGATGACAAAAGGTGGCACATGTGTGGATTGAACTGTGTTTCATGTGACAGTCTATAAAGTCAGAAAAAAATCAGTTCTGAACGAATTAATGTAACAGTCAGGGAAGTAAAATAGTATCAGAAATTGTGAGGAAGCTTTTAAATTCCCACTTGAGGTAGAGGTTCTTTCCTGACTCTTTGGTAAACGTTTTGCTGTACAGTTGCCTTCCTATTGGAAAATCCCTAGAAAAGTTTGACATATAAAAATGTGGTTTTTGTCTTGCATAGAAAGTTCTGTTGGTGGCAGGATCCCCGTGTAGCTGTTTCCCTTACTGCTCCCAGCTCAGGGCTTTCACATCTGGTCTCCTTACATGTGAGGGGCCGTGGGGCTTGGGTGAGCTGAGCATGGCAACAGCTGATGGGTGCCAAAGGAGTCTTTGCCAGAAGAGGTGTCAGGGGTGTGAAGGCTGGCAGAGCTGTGTAGGCCCTTAGCTAAATAATTACACTGCAGAGCAAAAGCAAAAGTGCTCTTTTTGTTTTATTTTCTTGGCTTTTTAATGGAAGGATAAAATCAGAATGGTTTCATGGGGGTTTTAAAACAGTGCTTAGTATTCTTCATTTGAAATGGAAGCATCCAAGATGCTGCAAAATTTAAAGAACCAAACCCATGCATTTTGGGTAGAGGGACCTTCTTAGAATGCCAAGGTAACTTACCTGAAAAAAAGAAATTATAATAAGTAAGCAGCACAACTTGCATGCCTGTACCTCCTGCTTCTTGCTTTGCCATCTCTCCATTTAAATCTGATAGAAGTCACAAATAAGTAGTTATTGTACCTAGAACAGATTTTGCTTTCAATATTCTTTTCTTCCTGCCAAGTAGAATAGAATGTAACTTTGACTTTGGATGATAAATCTAAGGTACTGTAAGCTGGTAATACCTCTTAACTGTGGGCAGTTGTTCTGTAATGACAAGGGATGTTGCTGATTCTTTTAAGTCCTATCAAACACAGCAAAAGAGGCAGATATAATTATAAATTAATGAAATATTCTTGCATATGCGACCTGCAGTTTAGTTAAGAAATAATCCTACAATATCTTTTCATTATGGAGAATATGTCCTCCAAAAACCAAGATGCCCCCACTTGCTTAATGCCATTTTGTCTTGGTTGCCTTTTATTTAGGCTCTGCAGTAACACTTTGCTATTTTTTCTATTGAAAACTTGAATTAATTAATATTTAAAACATTAAAGTAGTCACATTGGGTTGAACCTAGGGTCCAAACAGCTTGGTATCTTCCTGTGAAAGCAACCGCTAACAGCAGCTGAGGAAAAGAGGATAAATAAGGGAGAACTACAGAGTGATCCTTCTGCTGAAATGGCTTCTCAGATTCTGGCAGCCTTTACTCTATGGCCTTCCTGTGCTGGATGTTTTGTCCCTGTATGGATTTCTCTTTCATAAATGATCCTAGTGGCTTTTTAAACATGTTTATACATTTGAACATCTTTTGGCAATTAGTGCCACAATTTAATTATGAGTCCTGTGGAAAAAGAAACTCACAGTTTTCTGTTGTTTGATGATTTGGTTTCCCTATAGCGCCATAAGAAATTATCAACTTCAGTTGGCTTTTGCACTTCCTTTCAGTCTTCTCTTTTTCTCTCAAGGCTATTGTATTATTTTTTATCTCCTTGATAAAAAAAAATTAAAAAAAAAAGATGATCATCTTTGTTATTCTCTATACCCACCCATGATTCTACCCTATTCTTCTTTGAAGTTTGTGGAGAAAAACCACACCCTGCTCAAAGTGGTGTTACATTCTGGATTTATACATTGGCACAATTATGTTTTCTGTATCACCTGTTATTTTCTCAGTAATCCCAAATGTTGAATCATCATTTTTTCCCCTACCACTGATCTGATGCTCTCAGGGAGTGTTTTTCAAACAGGGAGGGTGTCATTCTCTTTGGAAATGCTTGGGTTTGTTTTTTTGCAAAGTTTTCAGTGCTGTTACAGGAGTATGTTTGAAGGAACAGCATGGCATCTATACAGTTGATCTTGCTACTCTCCCACTTGGAGCACTGCCCAAATATTTCGTGGCTTACTTTCTATCAAAAACAGAATCACAAAAGAGAAGTACTTCACTCCTGAACCTTTCATTTTCAGTGATGCATTCCAATAAGAGCAACTTGCTGTTGATTTCTTCAGCTTTCATCTTTCCTGCAGAGCCCTCTTAAGCTGTTAACATCAGGGACCTCATGTTGTAAGCACCTCCTTACATTCAGATGCACATCAAAGGGCTGTGTATCATTTCCAGATAACCTGGTTGCTGTTATGTAGAGCACTAACTTGATTTTACATTCTCTTAGCTCCCCCTAGAGGGTTTTTCTCGGCTGTGTTTCTCAAGATCAGGTTTAAATGTAAACAAATACTTTTCCTTCACTTGTTATACTCAAGAGCCTATTGCTTTTGTCAGCATTTTCACTTGAAATGGAAAAACTCAGGACAGCTACCAACATTCTGGTTAGATTCCACAAGACAACACTGAGTGCTCCTTGAACTTGGAGTTACTTAAGTTCAAGCTATTTACCTACTTCTGCTGGAAGGGGTGCATTAATGACATCCAGACACCTGTTCTGATGCAGTCCTAGGTGTTTGCAAGCATATGTACAAGGTCCTATTATCCACGTGCAACAAGAATGGTAGGAAGTTTTGTTTGTGCTTTGTTTCAAGTATTTTCCTAGAAAATTCCCTCAAAAGTGCACTTGTTGCTATCTCTTTGGGCTTTGTTATCAGTTGCAAGTCTCAGTGTTTCCTGAACTTTCCTGGTGTTTTCAGAACTTCTTGGTGGGTCATACATGGTTCCACCAGATGTTATCCAGAGTGGAGTTTTCCTTCTATCCACATCTGGATCACCCTGAAAGGCTATTTCAAGTCCCTAAAAGACAAACAAGTTGTAGCTAATGATAGCAGAAATATCAGCTGCCAGTAATTTCATTCAGAGCATTTTACACCTAAGGGTTTCACGTTTTTTCTCTGCACAGGTTGACTTGACAACTGTCAGAATGACAGGTGCTTCTTTATATCCTAGAAGTCTTTGACCCAACTGTAATTGTTGTCTCGAATTTATATCTCACAATGAACTATTTGCTACTTTATGTGTGTCATGGACTTCCTCAAGACTTAAATAACTTTTATTGTCTGAGGGAGAAAAAGGCATACATTTCTACATTTCTAATTCTTGTGTAGCTTCTCCTAATGACAAGGGTGGTTCTAAAAAACTCTGTCTAGGTGGATTAAGCAGTATCTGATTTGCCAAAGTGGACACATTTCTTTGCTAAAGACAATATCACTGTCTAATCAAGGTACAGCTGCACCTGCATGTCAAATTAAACATGTTTGTGTTATTTCAGGTTATAGCTCAGCAAGTTACAGATGAGAATTTACAAGAAGGTCGTCTCTACCCTCCATTAGTCACAATTCAGGACGTGTCACTGAAAATCGCTGTGAGGGTAAGTCATTTCAGACTTTTGTGGCTTTTTGTCTTCCCACCAGCTCTACATAGTTTGATTTTATCACCTAACACACCTTCACACAAGTTGGTTTATGTCAATCGATACTGGACATGTAGCAGTTTCAAAATTAAATTTTAAATTCATAAGTGTAAAGGTAATCCAAATACAAGGAGAGCTGTGCAACTGTATCAAGTGTGTATGTATGTAGAGCACAGACTCTGCTGTCCTCCACAGTCATGCCAGCTGCACAGCTGTAGGGCTTTTGGCCCTTCGTAGTTATCAGTTTCAACTTTTTTCTTGTTTCCTGTGACCATTTTTTCTACAATTATTGTTTTTGCACTTTGTCACCTTACTGTAATTCCACTCCATATTCTTTTGAAAGAGTAACAAGGAGCCCTCGTGCTTGAAACAGTTTCCATAGCTTCACTCATTCTGTATATTTAAGAAAAAAAAGTCCTTCTCAAAGTCCATGTCTTCTTAGGCAAGTAGTAACTCTGTTCTGTAGATGTGAAAATGTTATTTAAATTCCTCAGGCAAATCAAACTGGCTCTGTGTTTGGCAGAAGCACAGTGATAGGAATTCCTCCTCTATTTGTGCATGTTATAGCAAATACAAGAGAAGGAAAATGTTACCAAGTGATTTTTTTCTGCCTGTTCTCTGTTGAAACTTTATTCCTGCAAGTACTTACTCTGGCTCATACAACCCCAGAGGTTTAGTAATGGCCTCTGCCTTTTCCAGGAGAGGAACACTCTCAAAATATTTTGGAATACCAAGCATTAAGTATGAATTCAGACCTTATTCAACCACAATAATTATGTGCACAGACCTGAAGATATCTTTACATAAACACCCAAAGGGCTTCTCAGTCAAACTGACATGAGATTCAGATTAATCGTAGAAAATAAGTCTTAATGAAGTGACTTTGGGTCTCAGCTTCTCAACAAACTAAAACATTTATGTTTCAAAGAGAGCTAAGGAAAGCAGGAAGAAGGTCTCCCTTTTATTCAAAGGAGGAGCATTAGAGTGTTTGCCCAATACAGTTTCAAGCAGATCTTTTCACAGTTCTGTTGCATACAACCTGTCAGCCAGACTTCATGTCATAGATGAATGTCCAGTCTGAAGGTATTTGTTTTTCGAGTAGGTGATCTTCAGATATGAGAGGCGACTTTGATGTGTTGAGAAAGCTGCAACCCCTTCTAAACTCAATTTTTGGTGCAGCTGTATTTGGGATGCATAATTTATTCACTTAGGTATGGTCTGGGTGAGGAAAGAGCGAGCAAATATTTGTATTTCTCCCAACCATCCTGTGCACTGTGTGGGATTATTTTTTCCCATGAGTTTAGTTCTTTTGAAGCAAATTATCAAACTATGGCAAATACCAAACTTCTCTAATGTGCAAGGAGCATGGAAGCTTTGAACAAATCACACTTTTCTTACAGTGCTTTGGGAAGACGGTAAACCAGGATAAAGTGTTGAGAGAAAAGCAGAAATTGTATCTCCGTGCTTGGGGCTTGTGGAATATTCTATTCACCACTGCACAGTAAAAGTCGTGGTGATCCTACTGTGGAGATACGACTGTGCAAGGAGGAGCACTACTTTTTGTAACAGTCTGAACATGTAATGTTCAGTCTGAACATGTAATCCTGTTCAAAAGCAGCCTGAGTTAGACCCACTTAAACACAAACATCATCTTGTTGTAGTCTTCTTCATGGGCTACTAAACTGGATCTAGTGCAAACACAAGTGACTTGCCAGCACCAGAGACGGTGAAGTATCTTGAGTTTGAACTAAGTCCTACTTTTAAATCCTGTTAAGTGTACTCAGATAGTTTATCAGCACTAATTGAGATTTTAATGCATCTTTCCAGATCGCAGAAGAAGCCTACAGGAATAACACTGCCTCCACCTATCCTCAGCCCAAGGACCTCGAAGCCTTCATCCGCTCTCAGGTGTACAGTACTGATTACAACAGCTTTGTGGCTGACTCCTACACCTGGCCTGAAGAGGCCATGAAAGTGAAACTGTAAATATTTAATGAAGAATGAACAAATCAGCTGCAGTTAAAAAGCATTAAAATATTAAGGTCGTTTCTGCCTAGGAAGCCTAAGAATAGATAATTTTTTAAGATGCAGAAACCTTTTTCTAAATCATAGTATTTGGTCAGAAACTCAGATCGAGAAATCATCAATTGTACATCAGAAAATAAAAATTAATCTGAGAAGTATATTTGTGTTTGGTTATTTTGACTGTAATTTTAATTGAGATATCCTACACTTTGGTTTGACAGATCTTTTTGAAATAAGTGGTTGTATCTTGAGTCAAGAGTTTTGTCACAAACATCAGTGGGAACTTAAGCAGATAAATGGACACTTAAAAAATGCTTGTGATGTTTTATCCATTAGAGGTCACAGTGTAATTTGTGTAATTTGTGAACCTACTATTTTAAAAAATATCCCAAACTTTAAACAACCACAAGGTTAGAATGTTATATTCCAGAGAAAATCCTTACTGGACACTCTTGTGTGGAGTAATGAAATGAAAATTTTCTAAGACAACCAAACCTGCAGAACCTTTTGTTCACATCCAATTAGAACATTTTAACATTACTAACAATAACATTTAACATTACTAACATTTAACATTAGCTAAGGTAATGTCCTGGATAAGCTCAAGGATTTCATTCCCCCATCAAGATAACCACTGTTCGGATCCACTGCAAATGTTTGGTCTAATTGCTGGAACTCCATGTTCTTAACAAAAAGGGAGAATCAAAATTCCAGGAATAGACTTCAAGGAATTGTTAGTTGTTAAACAATCACCACCCCAAGAAAAATGTAATATATTTTCTGAATGGTTCTGGAAACAAAGTGTACTTAACATTTTTTTTCTACTATCTATTTCTTTCTATATCCCTAGAAAACCAGATATTAATTTTATTTATCTGGCTCCTCAGCTCTATCACAGCTGCAGATTACAGGTCCCAAATTCAGAAAGAGAGGCACTTTCTCCCTCACTGCCTAATGGGAACATGTAAACATTTTTTGCCTCACTGTGCTTTTGGCAGAAGTTGTGATGACATGAACAGTACACTTACCACAGTGAAGGAAAATATATTAGTCATATTCTGAGCAACCAGAAATACTCTGCATTTCAATGTATTGCTATTGTGAGAAGGGTATTAAAACACTGCCTTGTGTTTCATTTGAAATAAAATCATATCTGTTGTTTGTGTTGTCATCAGGTGAGTGTGCTGAAACACAGTCTTTAAGCAGCTGCTGTTGAGTGCCTGGGTGTTGGAGGCGATCAGCCAGACAGACCTCTGCAGCTCAGCAGCAGGTCTGCTTTTATTGTTTGGTACCCATTTTCACATTAAGGCAATCAGGCACAGAGTGGGAGGTGATGGGCTGGTGGTCCTTCAAGGCACAGCTGCTGGGGACTTTCCAGCAGTATTCTTCAACTACATATTATATTAATGACCTTTAAATATGATCATGCATTACAAACTGGAACACTCACTATCCACATCCGCACGCAGCACGCTTCCCTGCAGGAAAACGCTGCCTAATGAACCATTAACAGCATTGCCTCTTACAAGCTGCTGGAAAATTCTCTCCATACTGATTTGGCATAGAAAGGATTCTTCATGTTATTTATGTTTTTATATAATATTATATATATAGATATCTAAATATATATCTATATATCTATATATCTATATATCTCTATATCTATATATCTATATATATATACACACACAGGGGCTTTTTTCCTATTTTCTCTATCTTACATGTATTTCCTTATATAATGTAGGGGGGAAACCTAAACTTTGTCTCATCTGACCCATTTTCATTTCCACGGTGTTCGGCCTAACAGTGTAAACATAAAATGCCATGAGTTGAGCAGATGAAAAATTGTTATTAACATAACCAGACAGACATTTTGCCGCATGACATCCTTGTCTCTAAATTGAAGAGACATGGATTTGATGGATGAACCACTCTGTGGGTAAGGATGGTTGCAAAGAGTTGCAATCAATGGCTTGATGTCCAGGTGGTGAGCAGTGAGAGTGACATCCCTCAGGGGTTGGTGTTAACGTTGCTGTCGGTGACACGGACAGTAGGACCAACTGCATCCTGATGGCACCAAACTACGTGGAACAGTCAACGCACTGAAGGGAAGGGATGTTATCCAGAGGGACCAGGAGAGGTGAGTCTGTGCAAGCCCCATGGAGTACAACAAAGCCCAGTGCAAGGTCCTGCACCTGAGTCGGGGCAGTCCCAAGCACAAACACAGACTGGGTGGTGGCAGAGCAACCCCGAGGAGGAGGACTTCGGGGTTTTGGTAGACAAGAAGCTCAACATGAGCCAGTGGTGTGTACTTGAAGCCAAGTAAGCCAACTGTATCCTAGGCTGCATCAAAAGCAGAATGACCAGCAGGCTGCGGGAGGTGATTTTCACCCTCTACTCCACTTTTGAGAGATTTCAGATGGACCATTGCATCCAGATCTGGGACACGAACATAAAAGGGACATGGCCCTGAGAAAGCAAGTCCAGAGGAGGGCCACAAAAAATGATCAGAGGGCTGGAGCATCTCTCCTATGACAACTGGCTGAGAGAACTGGGATCGTTCTGCGTTCAGAGAAGAGAAGGCTTTGGAAAGACCTTATAGCACTTTCCAGTACCTGAAGGGAGCCTACAAGACGGCTGAAAAGGGACTTTCTTACAAGCGCATGTAGTGACAGGACAAAGGGGGAATGTTTTAAACTGAAAGAGAGTAGGTTTAGATGAGAAGTTGAGAAGAAGTTCACACAGCACAGTATAGATGAGAAGACAAAAATTTATAACTCCTAACACACTGTGGAATGTTTATCACCTTGCAAGTACATTGAGGCATGGCTCATAGAGACAAATGCCAGTTTTAGAGTCTAAGAAAATCAGTGAACATGTCTCAAAAAACCATAGTGATTCAGCACAGAAGTAACTACTTGAACCATTCATCTCAGATGTTAGTTTCCCTTTTCATAGTAGCTGTAAGGCGAAGTATTTGTGTTAGCAACACCTCTTGCTCTGCAAAATTAGAACGCTTTATAAACAGTTTCTCTCAATTGTCTGAATGTTTGCCTTCAACACCAAATAAAATCTGAAAAATGTGTCCACTTTGATGCTGTTTCAGGAATTCTAGAAACTGGCCAAGATCCATGTGATAGTCATTCCTCAGGCCATAATCACCATGTGCCTGAAACTGCAGGTCTTCAAAACCGTGAAAGAGACGAAGATTATCAATGCTTTCCTCTGTTTCTATATTCTCCACATGCTTGCATGAAATATGCTTCCAGTTGGGATATCTAATAACACGCCAGAACTCTTCACAGTTTTCTTGGAGTCCCTCCACACAGATGACACCAGGTTTCCCAGTTAGGCAGAAGCCAGTCAGATTTAATTTCTTGGCACAGTCAAAAATCTTCTTCCTCAGTTCCTGCCTGTATATGTGATGGCTGTAGATCCACATGCGATGCAGCATCTCCTTAACCCTGACTTCTTCAGAAGCACACTTAGACGAGGCCTTACTGTTTTCCAAGAAGGGCAGGCTGTTGTCCTTCACCCACTGCACAGCCTCACATACACACAGATCTCCTGAATCCAGAGAGCTGATGTGAGAAGCGAGACGAGTATTGAGCTGCAACTGTTGCTGCCTGTGCAGAGCATCTGATCTGGCAAAGAGCTGAGGAGCCACCTGTGGGTACAGATGAGGAAGGAGAACCTGCAATTCCACCTTTACCTTAAAACCAGAAGACACACACAGAGAGAAAATTAATTCTGCAGCTACTGAAGACACACTAGATACTTCTTCCCTGTCAGAGGCAGATTAAGATTAATTAAGATTGCAGCATCCTAATGATTGGAATTATTTTCACTTCCCTTTTGTCCCAATAACCTGTTCCTTTTCTTCTGTTGCATCATGCTGTCACTTTCACACCACTTCCCATGTTATCCAAGCTACTTTTGTGCTTTTCACAGAACTAATGCTATGGCTTGGTAGAAGGTACACAGTTACCTCGAGGGATATTTCTATCTCAGTGTTGCTACAGATGCACATGACTAATGAACTTAGCCCAGCTGCTGGAAAAGAGGGCCAAGAGTTACATGAAACAGTGTTTGTGATTGTACCCAGTGTATATAGAAACATGTGGCAGGGGTGTTGGAAATACATGATTTTTCAGGTTGCTCCCAACCCAACCCAAACCATTCAATGATTCTGTGCATTACCATTATTTCAAGCAAGTATTTACCATAAAGAGGAATCAGGATTATAGGGGATAAAAAGATTGATGTACGTTTCAGGTCAGGGAGACCTCTAGATTATCTGATCTCCTATGAACATTGGGCTGTTGAATTTCTCTTGATTATTCCTACAGTGCCTTCAAAAGGAGTACCACAGTTCTTTGGCAGCCGAACCCTGCCTTGAGTCCAAGAGCAGGAAAGGATTTATGTGTCCTCAGTGCTTCAAGCTCCTGTAGACCATTAGGGGGTACTCACTACAGTATACAATCATATGATTAGTCCTGCAGAGAGAAGTGAATCATGAAATGACTAATTATCTTTCCAAGTTCCTTGACAATCCGCTAAGGAAAAAAACCCACTACTCCTATGCAAGCCCTCCCTACATGGTTCATAAAACTTCTCTATGAAGGTTGGTGAAAGGGTGCATTTTAGAAAGATACCTAAGCTCGCATGTAAAGTTTCCAAAAAATCATGAAGCCACCTCATTACTCAATAAATTGTTCTGATGTTTAATTACCTTCGTTCCATGGAAAATGGCTTTTAGGCTGAGTTTGTTCTCAATTTCTAGTTGCTGCATTAGTATGCACTCAGACCTGTGTTCTCTGTGCAAGTATTTACATCAAGAAGTTCAATCCCTTTCTTCAATCAGTTAAACTCCTTATACTGCAAGTTTGGTTTCTCTGCTCCTATGCTGGTTTTGTTTTAGTCTTCATGTGACTCCTCATAATTGCATTCTGCCATTTGAGGCTACTTTTACATGACTGTATTTCTAACACAGATCAATGAATGTTAGCTGCAGCCAAGATTTTCTGTTACTCTTGACATTTCAAAAAGCAAACAGAAATGAGGTGGCTTTTTTACCCCCTTTTTTCTGGGCAGAGTCTTCAGTGTGTGCAGAGGAGTAAAGACAACACCACCCATAAACAAGTCTCCTTGGCAGCTCTCACCTTTGCCTCCCCTACATCCAGAGCGATGCGATATTCCAGCTGCGGGGGCAGGGCTCCCTCAGCGTTCGTCAGGTAGCGCTGGATGCTGGGCACGGCATCCGCATCCAGACTGAACTCCCCTCTTTTGGGAAACATCGAAAGGAGCATTTCCACTTCCAGCAGCTGGAGCTCCAGGCATTCTTTTACCGTGACAGCCATTGCACTGCCCTCCACGCACGCCTGGAACGAGAGGGCTGGAGTCAAATCCCGGGGTTTAGCACATGGTGACGTTTAGCACCACAAGGAAGCTCCACGATTCTTTAAGAGCAGAATTTGGTTAAACGCGGCTGGACACACAGCGCTCAGCAGCCGGGCCCTCACAGCCGCGCACCGGGCAGGGCTGGTCAGGCGGAGCCTTGCGGGCCCTGCCGAGCTCAGGGATGGACAAGAGCACGGGATGGAGCCCCGCGTTGCTGTGCGTGGGCAGTGATATGTTATTTATGTTATTTATCAGCAGACACACCAGGTGTTGTCTGGGTGTCCCGGTTCAACCCTGGCCGGCAGCCGAGCCGCACACAGCCGCCTCTCCCACCTGCGGGACCGGGGGGAGAATCGGAAGGTAAAAGGCAGAAAATTCACGGGCTGAGATAAAGACAGTTCCATAGGGAAAGCAAAAGCCGCACACACAAGCAAAGCAAGGAATGAATTCACTGCTTCCCATGGGCGGGCGGGTGTTCAGCCATCCCCAGGAGAGCAGGGCCCCATCACGCCTAGCGGTGACTTGGGAAGACAAACGCCATCACTGCAAACGTTTCCTCTCTCCTTTTCCCCCCACTTTATGCACTGAGCACGATGTTCTGTGGTCTTGAATGTCCCTTTGGTCAGTTGGGGTCTCCTGTCCCGGCCGCGTCTCCTCCCAACCTCCCAAGTACTCCCACCCCCCTCCACAGCGTGGCAGTACCAAAATCAGAGAAGGCCTTGGCTCTGTGTAAGCCCCGCTCAGCAATAACAAAAATATCTCCACGTCATCATCACTGTGTCCAGCACAAATCCGAAACACAGCCCCGTACCAGCCACCGTGAAGAAAATTAACTCCGCCCCAGCCCAAAGCAGCGCACT
>WEKY01023235.1:31174-50621 GCA_013390045.1 Picathartes gymnocephalus
TCCCGTCCCTCCCGTCCCTCCCGTCCCGCCCCAGCCGGTGCGTCCGGGCGCCATCGCCGGAGGGGGTCAGCCGTGCAGGGGGCGGCTGCTGGCACCGCCCGTGGGCTCGCGTGTCCGGCTGGCCCCGCCCGCCCGGCCTGGTGTGTGTCCACACGGAGCCGCCGCCCCGGTGCGACATCCCGGGGACACCACTGGGGGTTTCCCTCCAAGCGCTTGGGGAGGCAGGGCACGCTGCTTTTGGTCTCGGAAATCAGTGTATGGAGCCGCGGCCGAACGCTCTGGGCGGCTGATGTCACGGTGAGAGACGGGAAACTCCGCTGCGGGAACTTGTCAGGATCCCTGGATCCAGCCGACTGGGAATCGTGGCTCTCCTTGCCTCAACCCTGCGTGATCTGCTCGTGTCTGATCACGCTCTATTTATCCAGTGCTCTCCAGGGACTGTAGAGACCTCTTCCCTGGTCCTGGTCCTCGCTGCGCTCCCGCCAAGGCATTGATGGCAGCGCTTTAAGGCACCCGCAGCCTTCCGAACGCGAGACTGATTACAGCGACTTATCTCCTCTCACTTCCATGTGTGTTGCTTCCTTCTCTAGAAATGGATTCTGAAGCCCTTAGGAAGTACTCGGCACTGCACCCCAAGCCTGCCGGGCTGACCCTGCAGTATGGCACCGCTGGATTCCGCACCAAGGCCGAGCAGCTGGATCACATCGTGTTCCGCATGGGCCTCCTGGCAGTCCTCAGGTCCAAAGCCGTGGCAGCGACCATTGGCATCATGGTTACAGCGTCTCACAACCCTGAAGTAAGAACTGCCCTTTCCTTTAACATGTGACCGGGTTGGTGGAATGATGTGAAGTGTTTTGGTAGAAGGATGGAAAGATGTGATCAATTTGTTGGAATCAAAGCTCATCGTAGCACTGAGAGACCACCAGATCCTGAAGACACTTGGACCTGCTTACAGCATTCAGCCTGCTCCCTGTAAATACAGTCTCTGCTCTATCTGAAATTACTTTTCTCCCTGTACACACCAGCGGGATTTTTTCTCATGTGGAAGTAGTGTAGCATAGGAAACATTTCATGTTGCAATGTAACTTTCTAATCTTGGGAAACTAGGGGTAACCTTGAGAAGAGAGGAACCTTTGAGTAAAATCTCTGAGTTTTAAAAATAAACATGCAAATGCAGCCATTACAAATCGGGCATTTAGACTTCTGCTGCTGTGTAGCATTGCAGGTTATTAGAATCTCCCCTTATGTCATTTTAATGTTAAATAAAATTTAAATGTAAATAAAATGTTTCATACAGAAATTATGAGCGAGAAAGAGTTGGTTACTCAATATGCTGGTTATAGTGCTTTTGGGGGGGCTTGTTGGAGGTTTAAATAAACAGCTAAGCTATTGCATCCCAGAAGTTCTCCACTTTTAAAGAAGTAGTGTGACTGAACCATGTGTTTGCTGTCTTCAAAGAGGTTTTATTAGTTCCCCACTTTTAGACTTACTGTCATTTGTTCTTTTGTTTTTGTACTAAGGAAGACAATGGTGTAAAGCTGGTTGATCCTCTTGGAGAAATGCTGCACCCTTCCTGGGAAGAGTATGCCACACAACTAGCAAATGCAGAGGAGCAAGAATTACAGGAAGTGATAACTGAGATCTGCCAAAGAGCAGCAGTGAACCTGCACAAAGATGCCTCGGTTTTCATTGGCAGAGACACCAGGTAATCACAAAAGGCTGTAGATGTGTCCTGCTCTTATGGAAGTGCCAGTGCTGCCTTCATGGGTGCTTTTGGTGTTTTACCTTCTGCTTTTTTTGTGGCTAAATTTATGATAACAGCAATAAATAAAAGTTTTTCAATGCTGTTGCTATGTTAGCTTCCCTGGTAGCTACAAGAACTTCCTAGCACTGTTTCTGAACAGGATGCTTTACTGTGGTGTGAGCGGGGGGAATCGCATGGGTGCTGTGTGATGTCCACCTCTGTCCAGCACTTTACTTGTGTTTGCAATCCCCAGGGGTGTTGGCTTTCAAACTTCATTGGGAATTGCCTACAACAGAAAAAGACATGTTTTTTTTCACAGTGAGTCTAAACCTACTGGCAGGAAGCTTGTAGAGTCTTCCAGATAGTCCATAGACAAATGCCTTTGCCAAGGTTATCAGCTGTGCTTGTTGTTTTCCAGGCCAAGCAGCAAGAAGCTGTCCCAGTCAGTAATAGATGGTATCCAGGTTCCAGGTGGTCAGTACCACGGTAGGTTACACTTCTGAAATTCTAATCTCTTTACAAGTTTTTTTATGTAAATGTGACTCTTTTATGTAGCCCTAAAGCAACAGCCCAGACACATTTCCATTCTTACTTGTAACGATCTTATTTCAGGGTAGTTGTATGGCTTTAATGCAAGCCAGGGCAGGGGAGGGTTATGTTTTCATAAGACAACTTGAAAAATTTCATGTGTTTCCTGCACTGCATTTGTCTGTTTACTGTACAACTTTTAAGCAACAATTAATTTGCAATTCTGTTTTGAATATTGTTCCTCTTATTTCACACTAGATTATGGTCTGGTGACGACACCCCAGCTCCATTACATGGTCTGCTGTCAAAACACCCAAGGGCAGTATGGGAAAGCAACACTGGAAGGTTATTATGAAAAACTATCCAAAGCTTTTATGGAACTGATAAAACAGGTGAATAGTGGGTGTTGTCTTCTTCGTGCAAGTGTACAAAATGTTTCTTCTGTTTGTTAGCCTGTTTGGGCCTGAAGTTTCTAATTCAGCATGCTCTAGGTGTGGTTTCTCTAGGGTAACAGTTCACTTTGCCTCTTCTTCCCTTGTGCTAAGTCTCACTGCTCTGGAGAGAGTCAGAGGCACCTGAAGGTTGACTGTGCCAATGGAATAGGAGCCCTGAAACTATCAGAAATGAAGCCCTACTTTCCGCAAGAGGTGCTAATTCACATATATAATGATGGAACCAAGGAGAAACTCAATCACTTATGTGGTGCAGATTTTGTGAAAGTTCACCAGAAACCACCTGGAGGTATGTAGTCAGTAATTTTGTGTTGCTTTACCTCCTCTGCAGGATCTGGCAAGGCTCCACATCCTTGAGTAAGTGGAGTTCCCTGTTTCTTACTAAGTGACTGCATGAATGGTTCTCCTTGTGCAATGGCAAGAGGGAATAGCATGGCCAGGTTTGGCACATTCCTATGTTAGTCTGACCTGCTTGGAGGAGCACAATATCTCTCTGACTGGCTGAAATATGTTTGACAGTCTCTTCTGAATGTTAAGCTGACAGAGTCCAAAGATCAGTCAGGACTGGCTTAATGTTATTTATTTTACTCCCCTTTGTATTATGAAGAAACACTTTTCCGGGTTCATGCAGAAGGGCTGGGTTAATTAACAGCTTGGTGCCAGCAGACTCATTGACAAAAACCAGTGAGGAAATGATTTCAATCAATTTTCTGAGAAGTTTATAAAAGAAAACCCCTGAAATGAGAGAGCAGGCTGGTTTGGATATAAGATTATTTGAGGTAAACTGAGTTCTCCATTGGACAACTGCCCCCTCTCTGCAACTGCTAGCCAAATCTGAACACCAGGATATAGTGTTGCTTCCCCTTCCCACACTGGTTGTGTGCTGGAGAAATGCAATGCTGAGAGCAGCACAGTGGCAGTACCTGCTGTGGATGGATGCTTGTGCCTCATGTCTGGATCCTGGCTTTAACTGTGCCTGAAGAGAGTAATTTGTATGCAGACCTGTGCTCTGAAAAGAAAATGTGTTTTCCTAATATCACTTACTGAAATAAATTACCTGATTTTGTTTCTTTTCCTGTTTTTAACTTGCATTTGTAACTCTGTGCACTAGGTCTGGACATGAAGCCCAATGAGAGATGCTGCTCATTTGATGGTGATGCAGATAGAATTGTTTATTACTATAAGGACACAGCTGGCAATTTTCACCTGATCGATGGAGATAAAATAGCAACTTTGATTAGTATCTTCCTAAAAGAACTTCTTGCCAAGGTAACTCTAACATATGAAATGAATGCTGGCATTTTAATTTGTAAAGTGTAAAATAGTCTAAGGAAGCTGTGTTGGTTGGTATGTGGTGTCTCTACATCTAGCTAAAGTGAACCAGCTTTAAAAAGAGATCAATCCTGTACCTCACTGCTGTGGCCAAAAAGGGGTTTGGAAAATCTAAGCTTGAAGAGCTGCTTCAGCCAGACCCAAGAAAAGTCCATATGGGAAATAAAAAGACTTGAACAGAACTCATGTTGTTTTAAACATACGGAAGTTCTCAGTGAGCTGGTGCCTCCCTGTGGTGCTCAGGAGTTTTATGTGTACATTTAACAGTTCTGATTATCTTTCCGTCTATCCTTTTTGTTTGGCTATGTGCCTATTGGACAGTAAAACTTGGCTTATTGGTTTGCTCAGGTGAATCAGAACTTCAAGATGGCAGTGGTACAAACAGCATATGCCAATGGGAATTCGACACGCTACCTCCAGGAAACACTGAAGGTATATTCTCCATGTTTTTCCTAGGTAGTTTACATTTTTTTATTTTTAAAGTAAATGCTACTGTAATATGATTGCTAGGAGAATTAAACTCAAGCAAAAATAAATTACTCTTTCAAATTTCCAGTAGTGACTAAATTCCTGATGGCAAAGGAGATGCAAGAGAGCAAAGCTTAAGAAGTTCTAGTCAGCTTTTATTAATTTAAAGGATGTTTAACAAAATCCATTGATACTTAAAGAGATTGAGGACTTCATAGCTGTGCAACCAAAGAGTCAGTAAAGGATCCTGGATACTTTGACACTGATTGTTTCATTTTCTGCAGCAAGCTAAATGCTCAGGAATTGAGAGAAGATATCATTTCTGTTTGTATGTGAATCTAGTGTGTTCCCTGAAGCTATAAACTAAATTGGATTTTTCTAGGTTTGGAGTCTATTTCTTTATTTCTTTAATTAACCTTATTTACACAGAAATAAATTAAGTCTTTTTAAATTGGGTCTGCAGAAATAGTAGAGCATTTTAGCTCTGGGGCCTCCTCAGTGGCCATGAAACACAGGTTAGTTTGCAACAGTGTCTCTGGGTTGGTTGCTCAGTTCCGCCCTCTGAGGAGAGTCTGTAACCTTGTTATCATTCTCTGCACACCCTTGGGCTGCAGGTACCTGTGCACTGTGTCAAAACAGGAGTGAAACACTTGCACCACAAGGCCCAGGAGTTTGATGTGGGTGTTTACTTTGAGGCAAATGGACATGGCACAGTAAGTAATGAGCATGTAACGCATATGATCAGCCACTATGTACAAAGTATTAGTTAAATTAGCTGGAGAAGGAGGTGTTTTCACTCTCTGCTTAGTTTTATAAGCGAGACTTTTTCTCCTTGTTTGAAAATAGACTTTTCTTTATCATAGCATTGCCACCAGCACCTCTGTGCTTTATAGGGGTTGGGAATTCATGGTAGCAAACATTAGTGATGGTAAAAGTTTTTTTCTCACTACTGCACATATCCTGGTTTCATCTTGACAAGCTCTCATCTTTTTCTTCTAGGTATTGTTTAGTAAAGTTGCTGAAACTAAAATACGACAACTGGTAAAAGAGGAGAAAGATGATGAAAAAAGAGAAGCAGCAAAGATGCTTGAAAACATGATTGACCTGATTAATCAGGTAAAAACTGAGAGAGCTGAATCACTGTGTTGGCAGGGTTAGCCTGTTTGTGAGCTCCTGTCAGGCTGCTGGAGGCTTCCTGATCAAATCCTGCCTCCCTGTCTTCACTGCTGCAGTGTTTTTCCCTCCCTGTTGGCAGACTGTGGGCGATGCTGTCTCAGACATGCTGGTCATTGAAGCAATCCTGGCTCTGAAGGCTCTGACTGTGCAGCAGTGGGACGCCCTCTACACTGACCTTCCCAATCGGCTGCTCAAGGTCCAGGTGAGTTACCAGCCACGCTGGCTCAGGCTGCTGCAGCCTCTGGGGGCCCTGCTCACAGCATCTTTTGCCTGCACACGTTTTGATAAGCTTTTGTTTAAAGCTGAAACAGACCATTGAAGGGCAGAAGTAGGCCAAAGAAGCTGCAAAAAAACCCAGAGGAAGGACCAGAATTTCACTTGGACTAAAACAGAAATAGGACTTTAAAAAAGATGAAATAATAGCCAACTATATTAAATGGAAAAACCTGACCAAAACGCTTCAGATTTTAACTTAAGAAGAAATTATGGGCCTTAGAAAAACAGGATTTTTCTAATTTGAAAGGTATGCCTGCTGGGCAGCTGGATTTTTCTTGCTGTGCTACTTTGTATAACTTGAATGTTCAAGCTCTTGCTTCTGTATCCTTTCCAACATTCAGACAAAGAGCTTGCACAGAAGGTGCCATGTGGCAGCATTCTATTAGACACAGTAAGGAAGCTCTGGGCTCTAAATGAACCAGAGGAAAGGGTTTAAGTTTCTAATTTACTGGGAGAAGCTGTAGCTTCACTTCAGTCTGACCAATGACGCATGTTCAGAACTGACCCTTTTTTTAAACTGAGCAGCTGAGGCCTCCCAGGACTTGGTTAATAGATGCTGAGCAGGGATCCTAGGGACCCCAAGTGTTTGAGTAGTCCTTTATTAGATCTCAAACTAAACTCGTCTCCAGGCAGTACAACATATCCAATCCTGAATTTGTGTCTTGTCCTGTTTTTGATGCCACAGGTTGCAGACAGGTGCGTTATTGACACAACGGATGCAGAAAGGCGAGCGCTGACACCCCCGGGGCTACAGGAGAAAATTGATGCCCTTGTAAAGAAGTACAAACTGTCCCGGGCTTTTGTCCGTCCATCGGGAACAGAGGACGTCGTCAGAATCTACGCTGAAGCAGACACACAGGTCAGAGCTTAATCAACTCATTTATGAGCGGGCTTGTTCACGTTAAACAATCTTCTGCTTAGCAGGGGGTGATGAAGGAAGTCTGTTTCCATACTCATCCTTTAGTCACGCTTAACAAACGCTAAATTTGGAAAAACAACTGTGATCACAAAAAATCACTTTGGATTTTCTTTTATTTAGAAAAGTAATGTTTAATGTTCTCAATGTTTATCTTCAAAAGGAAAATGTAAATGTTTATAAAGGCAGATTTAACACCAAATGATTTTGAAAAGACAACCAGCCTTCTGAGAGCTCAGGGTTAAGAAGAAGGTTAACAAAGCAGCCCCTAACTACACAGTTTCATAAGAGGCAAAACGGAAAAAAATTCTGGCTACTGTTAAGTTAGTCCAGATCTGAACTTAAAGGTGACAGCAAAATCAGTGGTATTGCTCTCCCCACCTCACATGCTCCTACCCGCTTCTCTCTGTCAGCATGATGGCAGTAGATGATGGAGCAATATAGGGAACACAGCATTTATAGGAAAATGCTTGCCTTAATATCACAGATTTGCTCTATTCTTCTCATGCTGACAGCAGCATAACTAAGTTTTCCACCATTCCGCAGGAGAATGCAGATGCCCTCGCCCATGAAGTGAGCCTGGCTGTTTTCCACCTCGCTGGTGGAAAAGGAGCACCACCCCAGCCTATATAATGAATGGCAGTTAAGCACACAACTTCCCTTATCTTTTAATATTACATTTTTTTACCATGTACCCCTGTGTACAGAGCCAACCCTTCCTGGGAGTAGCAATGATTGATCAGAACTGAGTGGAATATTACTCTACTTATTCTTAACCTCCTTTAGCAACTTACCTCTTAATGAGATGACGCTCTTTCTTTTGAATGTTCCCCTCCCCGAGTCTGTCTAACTTCTTGACAGGCCATGGCCATGTCCAGAAGGAATTCTGTCCCTCCCTGCCCCAGCTTAGTTCATTGTCACATTGTGCCTGAAATCCAACTCCCACACCCTCAGAGCACTGGCCATGGCTGCGTGACCAGGGCTCTGCTGTGACTGTGCTCACAGTGGCTGCAGTGCAGTGGCTGCTGCAGGAACATCATCCCCACCTTCTCCCAGTAGCCCAATCATCTGTGGGCAAACAGTGTAAGACAGAGGCTGTCACTATTCTTCAGATTCAGTTCACCTCATTTTGAGGGGGAAACAATATAATGAAAAAGAATATTTGCAAATAATAATCTATTATTGCAATATTATCTTCATGAAATACTTTATGACGTTATTTAGAGAGTGATTTGTAGTAATAGTATTTATAATCATACTTGAGAAAGAAGGGACAGAGACAAGTTTGTCTTCTGTGGCCTTAACTGCTCCCCAGCACCATGAAGGGGCTGGGCCAACAGGATGCAATGTTTTAAACACACCAGTATCCTCTTCAGCATACTTTGGTTCAGGGTATCTACCTCTGACAAACAGTTCATTGTAGTCCTGTATTAATTCCTGCCATAATAGCATTTTACAGGTTATTAAATAAGCACAAGTTCCAATAGATCTTAAAAAAAAAAAAGACAAAAATAAACTGGAAACAAATTGAAAAAATGTGCACCTTGTATTTTTTTTTCTTTTTTTTTTTAAAGACAGAACTCAAGACAACAAAACATTTACTGTAAATAGTAGGCACCATAATCAATATGAGCCACCAATATTTAAACTTGATTCAGGCCACATCCAGAGCTTCTCTTATTTACAAATATTTAACTTAAATACAACATTAAGTATTTCATTACATACAAAATAAGAAAAGAATACTATACAACTGGGAAAGATACAATATTTCATTTAGATAGTTACACTACATATAGGCTGAGTAGTACCAGTTTGGTTCATGATTTTATGACGCCTTCAAGAAAATCCTTCTCAACCATTTCTTCTATCTTCTGTCTTGCTTTGCTGGAGAAGGTCTTGAGGTTCTCCATTTTTATGTCCTTACTCGGAAAACAGTTAGGGTAAAGGACAGGGCTCCCTGAGTGTCCAACACATCTGCTTGTGACTTTGCTGTTAAAAACTTGGCTGAGTACATTGAAGAAAGGCAAGAGCTGCTCAATGCTGCGAACGGTGTAGATGGTTAAAAGCAAGTGACCTGGTTCCCAGATTAGTGTTTTCCCTGAGCCATCCTCCTCTGGATTTTTCTGCAAATACAGAGACATGGGAAATAACACAGGACAAAACAGGAAAAGCAGAGGTAAAAAAACAAAAGACTAATGTATAATAAAGTACTTTTCTAAAGTCCAAAAATATTTTTCCTATCCACAAAATACACATATGCTGAAGTGTAGCTTCCAAAGCGGATCCTCTGCTCACCCTCACCATGCCCTGCAGAGCCAGTGGCTGGGAGTGTGCAGGTGGCAGTCAGCTGATGCTATTGGAAGAGTTGCAGCGGGCATTCGAGTCCAACAACTCAGCCCAGGGCTGTCCCAAAGCAAGACAGCCCCCACCATGCAGCCCTGTGGAGCTGCTCCCGGGCAGCACCCTGTGAGAGAACACAAATGGCCCAAGCTGGTGACTGCTGGAAGTTGTGAGCTACTTCACCTGCTTTCCAAAGCAGGCTTCTCTCTGGTGACACACACTTCACCAGCTGATACTGCCAGCATCAGTGATGATAAACCCCAGAGGAGGTTAAAACCGATACAAAGCATTTTCACTTTGCAGCTTGAGTTCAGAGTTTTCGGGAAGAGCAAAAAGCAGTGCTATTTTTAGTATCACAAATAACAGACATGGACATTCTGAGAAACACTTGAAGTTGTTCTCAAAGGAAAACTGTTCAGTTATTCATTGTGTATTCTCAGAAGAACTCAGTTATGTTCCTTCCATTTCATGGGGGGAATTTCAAAGGAAAGAATTTCAGGAACCCCACAAGCGAAGGCAGCAGTCACACACCAGATGTTCACCCGCAGCAGCACACAGCTGTAACCCTGCTTAGGTCTGCCTTAAATTAAATGTCTGCATACTGCAATACCTGAGAACCAACCTCCAGGTTCTTATATGGTTCTTCCCTATTTCCTTTGTCTCTGAGTCAAAAATCATACTCAAATCTAGACAGTAAGGTACTATCACCACTAGATACACCTGGTTTGTACTGTTACTGACAAACCAGTACAGAAAGCTTCTACTGTGGCGTAGAATTCCAGCAGTACTGGATTTTATTCTGCAAGGAAGGAGAAAAGAAGCATGAAGGTCCACCAAGAAGAGGTGGATCCTCACCTGTGGATCCACCCCTGACCAGCACCTCTGTCCACTGCCCTGGCAGTGCCTGTGGCTGAGGCGGGGGGCCCACTCAGTAATGAAAGAAGAATGAAGGGGAAAGAACAGCAGTGGGAGCAGAGCGTAAGGTAAAGATCACTGATTGCACAGGCTTTGAGCAAATAGAATTTTTTTTGAGACATGATACTTAAACAAATACCGTGTTGGCCCTTTAAATGAAGCAACTGTCCTGCAATTGAGGAGCCTACAGGGCACCCATTTTGCAAACCCCAGTTAGGTTTAAAGTCAATATGTGGCTTGGCTCCCTGCCACAGGAGATCACTATTTTAGCTTTACAAGTCTTCTGAATAGAAAGGCTCACACTGAACCACAGCAAAGGGAAGACTAAATTTCCAACACAGAAGGGGTCGTTGATACCTCCTTTAAATGAGGTTACTAATTTTTAGAATTTCTCCTTAAAAATTTTGTCATTGTATTCACAGAGAAGTTTCTTCCATACTGTTTCTGAACCATGCTTAGCATTACCCAGTGGTGAGCAGGGGGTGCCCCCAGCATGCAGCAAGTGGCAATGTCACACAGCAGCCAACCTAACGGGGTGCATGTGCAAATTGCAACTCAGCAATGAAATACAACCCGTCCAAGCCATTTCCTCATGGCAGTATTGGCTAAGCAAATACCACTAATTCCATAGATGCTTAAAACAACAGTTAATTTGATGGAGACCAACCAGGGATTGTGTGTCTCACACCCGCAGTTTGACAAAAATTATTTTAAGATTTAATTTTATAATGATTTGCAATCATAATGCTTCTTAGAACTAACATTAGCTTTCTGTCATCTATTTTGTACAGGAAATCAACTTAAAAACTTTTCCTTTTTTAAAATTAAAGTTATCTGTAAAAATACGGTCCTTATGGTCCTTTCACCTCAAAAATCTCTCAGCTTTGTTCTATAACAAATCTGATCTCTCTTAGTTCTTACTGAATGCTAAATAGTGCCCAGGGCCTTGAGGTGATGGTATTATTATGGCAAGCTTGTTTCACAACTCAAGCATCAAAGGCCACCCTCACCTGATGCTTGGCCATCTCCATTCCCTCCAAAACCACCGTCTTAAAGTCCTCCTGTTTGTCCTGTGGAAGGAAAGAGGAGAACTTTCAGACTGCATTTCATATATGAAAAGAATACTTTGCCGTGAAGGCCGTGCAGTTGCTTGGTTGGGTGCTGTGCTTCAGCTAGAAAAATCACCCTCCCCAACAAGTCCATAATTCAGAAATGGCAGGCTCAAGCTAGTATGGCCAAGTCACTCTTAGACAATAAACAGCACTGACAGTTTGTGCCTCTGTTTATTTCCAGCATTGCCGAAGGAGGTTTTTAAGCATGATTCCCTCAGAGAACAGCACATAAGCAACACCATACTACATGAATCTAAACGTGAGTCAGAGTACGCTGAAGGAAAATGAGGATCCACTCCATTTTTCTCAGTTATATTCTAAGAAAACCCCACAGCTATATGTAACAGTATTCTCCTCTGTCTAAAAAAGAAATGGCCTGAAGTCCATATTCATTATCTCATGTTTGTCTCATCATCATACACCTACCTATGGTTCAGTGTGCAACTGCTGCCATGACTAAGGGGTTCCAGAAATTCCAGGAAGTTTTCTGAACTCTTGAAGCATACTGTGGGAGTCCTGACTTCAGGCATCTATCTCAGCATGCAGCACTTACCAGCAGCACTTATATTTATAAATCACATATGATGTATAAATTCATGCAGAGATTACTTGGAGTGTGACAACTTTCTAATAGATACTACACTGAACACCAGGGTTAGAGGCTGTGCCTGAGGAGCAGGCGTTAAAACTCATTCCTCCTTTATACGTGCAAGAAGAGAAATTTAGTATCATATTTATGGTTTAAAAATGATAAATGCAAAATGCAGATATGCTTCAGATACTAATTATATCCCCATAATTGTAAGCCTTGCTTCAATAGTTCAGATCTGCCAGCAACTAAGTTATCCCTAAATTTAATGTAGCCATTTGTATCTCTGCAGTAGTTCCTTTACTCTCTGAAGACATTAAAGACTGTAAATGCAGTAGCTACAGCAAGCTGCCAGTGTTACAGCCTGGACAAAGCCATCTATACAGAGAGAAACTGGAGCATAAAACTTCAAAACTTCGTGCCATATGGCTTTGCACTTCCTCCCTGCTTCCCTGGCTCACCCAGCAACATTTCCCAGTGAACTGCCTGTCCAGGAAGGCTCTGTCCTCACAGCAGGAGCAGCAAAATACCTGACAGCAATGTTCTTTCTTTGTGGCAGCAGAAGGGATCTTCCCATGACAGGGCTTGGCCAGCTTCCATCGGCTTCATCAGCATATCAGGCCTCCAACCCCACAAACTGGGAGTTTAATACACCCCCTATGCACCAACATACTGACAACTCTAATTCTGCTCCCACTCTTCTAACTGTGCAGCCAAGGTTTCCCCAGAACTGTTTCTACTGATCTCTGCCTTCTTCCATTCACAGTCCCAGGCTCTGCTCAGTCTCAACATTCTTGGTTCTGTCATGTTTAGGAAAGCACCAGTTTTTTAAATATTTGGTTGTTATTAACAAAACTGGTTTTCTACTTCAAAAAGTAGGTAGGCAGACTAGTATCTACATATATGACTAGCTATCTGAAAGTGATTTTATGTTAAAATATATTAGATAATGGAGCATATTTTACTTTTTAATTAAATAATACTTTTAATTTAGAAATCCAAAGTCAGTGATCATAATAATTTTGACCATAGCTGTTTATGAATTTTTCTGTTGTCTGATTAATTTTGGGGCTTTCTCGTTTGGTTTGGGCCTTGGTTTTTTGTATGTTTTCTATACTTACATGTGGTTTTTGCCTGATGTTGACTTGAGATTACTTCAGCTGGAATCTCCTACACCTGAAAAAATCCTTTCCATTCTTCATAGTTAAAAAAAATTAAAATATCCAAACCCAAACACTGCTGTGAGTTATTGTACATGAAACTTTTCAGTGAAAAGCAAAAAGCAACATACCTTTGCTTTTTTTCGCAGCAGCTTTGCCAGACGCACCACATAGGGTTTGAATTCCCTCTGATGTGTTCCTTGTCTTCGTACTTCCAAGCCCGAATCATCTGATGCTTCTGGAATAAAAGCCCAACGATACCTGCCATGAGATAACACAAGCAGATGTTATCCATACTGAACATGCAGGTTTTTCTGAGCAATCAAAAATATGAATGGATGAGAAAATCAGAAAAGGAGGGAGGAAGAAAGAAACCCAAAGTCAACCCTCACAAGAAAAGATGAAAGAATAAAACCTTCAGCATTAGATTTAGAAATACTACAGGGCACAACCTGACAGTGTGTGTGCAAATCCTTCCAGTCTCCAACCCACATGAGCATCTTTTAAACTACAGGATAACTAGGGGTGACCAAATGTCTACAGAGCTCTGCCAGGGCAGCAGCTCTCACACAGTCACCAGTGTGCAGTGTAAACGAAGTGACAAGATACTTTCTTTTGTCCTTCGTGGCATCTCAGTCCCAGGATCTCCAGGAAGTGCCAATTGTTTTACATTCATTTTTTTCCAGTGGAACAGGATTGCAGAGGCACCAAGGAAGCAGTCAGTTTGCACACATTTCTACTACTGACCAAAAAAACTTATGGGATCCCCTTTTTAAGGAGGTTTGTTGTCACGTCTTCCAGACAGACTGCAAAAGTAGTTTAAACAAGTCATGCTCAGATGACTTGCAGTTCTCTGATCTCATGCATTAGTCACTGAGATAGGTGGGTGTATTTTGAGTTCTTAGGCGTTACTGCAACTAAGTACTTTAAAAATAAAATACTTGAATAAATCATTACTACTGATGATCTCTCAAGTGTGGCAAATCTCTTGCCACAGGCTAAATCAAACCAGCTTGAACTAATTTTATGTGCAGCATCATTTACCCTGGGGGCCACTCTGATACTGTGAGGGAATAAACTATGGGCTGCCCTGGCTTAAGTCCAAAGAAGAAAGGGAAACAGAAAACCAAAGACTTTTATATGCTAGAATTTTGCCAAGAGGCATGGAGGAACATCCAAAAACATAAATGGCAATGTCTTCTACTCACATCTGAAACTGAGGCAGGTTTTCAGATGGTAAAGCTAGAGCCAAGTCCAGAAATTTGCAAGCAGACAAATACAGGTTCAACCACCTCTGGCTGTTGTAGGATGTAGAAAAACCATTGCCGCCTGTATAAGTTGTCTCCAAACCAGCAACAGATGGGCCAGAAGTTCTAAAATATATTACAGCAGGCAGGTGAGTCATAACAACCTTCTGCCACAAAAAACATCTTTATTTTTCTACTTGCCTTTACAAACACACAACTCTTTATTTACCAGCATAATCCTGAATTCATAAATCAAATCCGAACACAAGTCTGTGCTATCAGTGCAGTTCTGTATGCATATATATATGGATAAAATGTCAATATATAAAAAAATGTGTTGCACTTTATCTTATTCCCAGATATTCAAATTAAGAGAAAGTTTAAAATTGCCAGTCATGTTGACATCACTTTATTTGAGGGAAACACTCTCCAAAAAAACAGAGAACCTAGGAAAAAAGTGAGCAAAACTTGGGCAAATAACTCTGGCTCATTTGAGAAATCTGCCTCTGCTACTAGCATTGACTGATATTGGATTACACTGTACAGAAAGTAGATGAGATAAAAATGGATAACTTTTCTAATACCAGAAGAAACGATGCTTTTATTTAGACAAAAAAAAAAAAGCGCATCAGTCTTATTTAGAATAAGTGTATGACACAGAAAAGGTTTAAGTCATGCCATGCATAATTTAATTGCAGCAGCAGAGTCATTTTACTCAGGCAGACACTGTAAGAACTCAGACACTTGTATTGTATAATTTCCCTTAGTGATTTATGAGCAATCTGACAGCAGAACTTGTTATGTCCTGAACAGTCTGTCCCTAGTACTGCAGTCAGATTGAAACTACCCTTTACTTGTCCTTCTCATTTGAGCTCAACAACTCTAAGAAAAATTATTTTAAAGAATAACTCAACTCCCCATCAACATACCAAGGGACTTTTACAAAGTTAAACAAGCAGGAAGTTCATATTTACCTGGAAATGTCTTCATCAGCAGTGAGCTCCTGCTCCATCAGTAAAAACACTTGCACCTGGAGATCAAATGCTACATTTTAGTACCATTTTTAATGGACTGTGACTCGGGAAAACACTATAGGAAAGCCTGAGTAATAAGCCATAGACAAGTAGTGTGGAGCTTTATTTTCTCTTCTGTATGAGTGGCCACTGGCATCCTAAAGCTCTCTCATCCCTTATATGTAACCTGAGTAACACAAAGGCCACAACGAACTGTCTCTTTTATGGCCAGGAGAGCCCTCAAATGCTAATCCCCTCCACTACTTAGAAAGAAAGCAAGACCTAAATGAAATGAAAACAAAGAATCATTTAATGGAGCAGTCAGGCAACACAATCCTGTTAAGGAAAGTAGTTTCAAGACTGTGGTAACTTGTGTAAAGGCCCAGGGACAGCACAGGAATCAAAAGACCACACTGTGTAGAATGGGTTTTCCTGTATTTATACTACTGACAGGCTTAAAATTCAATGCAGCTATTGCTAAAACAACACACTGTGTCTTTAAAATATTTTATATAGCTTTTCTCCTATTGCTTGGATCTGTGGTTATTCAAAGGCTAGGTTAGGCACATGTAGATTGGAAAAAAAAAAATCATCACGACAATGATTCTAGCTTGCTGCCTCTGTTATTCAGTCCCTTGGGAACTCCTTGAATAACAGGCTAAATGGATCACAGCATGCACCAACCACTCTCCTCCATTCCCACTGCCAAAACTGAAAGCCAGAAGAGTGTTTCAAACAGCCAGCACTAGAGATTCTGCAAGTAGAAACTCTGGAAACAGATATTTTTACTGTTTTGTTATGAAGAGGAAAAAGAAAACCTGAGCCAAGCCTTGTATAAATCTAGTTACAAAATTTAGCCACAATGTGACCTGAATGACCATCAATTGCCAATAAAACATAGATTCCGACTCCTTTACATGGATTCTCATCCCTGTTGCTCGAAGAAGAATGACTAGAAGTAGAAGCAGGGAACACTGAAAAAGAATAGCAAGAGTGGGAATGGTTGAGAGGGTACACATACATAAGCAGAAATTGAAGTAGGATTCAGTAGGGAACAATGAGAGCAAATGCAAATTTAATTCAGGAGACAGCTGAACAGTCAACAGTGTAAGCCAACAGTCACTCAATTTCATCACAAAAACCAGACATCAGAACTATGAAAATAAGTCAGCTTTCAATTTGTGTCCATTGCACAATTTTCTTAAAAATCCTGAGGAGGAATGAGGTTGTGTGTCAAATGCGCACCAGTCTTCTAAATAATGAATGACACCTGCAACTCACCAGTTCAGTGATCATGGTTGGCCAAAGTGAGGTAAGGTGCTGCGGAGACATTCTTAAAAGCAATACTCTGAAAAACAGGAACACTTGGGAATGAAGAGTGGGCACCTGTGGCAACCGGAGACTTTCTACCAGCCTTTCTGAAACAAAAAACCAAGAAGGGTCCCCTCAGTTCAGAATAATTCCAATGAGAATTTTCTCCTTCACTCATTTACTCCCAATTTTAACTATCTGCCACGTTACTGTTCCAGTACTTTACTAGTTTCATTCTCCACCAAAGAAGGAACAAAAGAGAGGAAACCTCTAAACAATGCAGTTGCCTATTTTGGTTAGGTTTTCTAGATAAATGCAATAGTGCATCTGAGAACTTTGCTCATCCTATGCAGAGTTTCACCCATTACAACACGAAGAGTCAACAGATTCCAAACAATACACAAACAGCCTGAACAATTCAGATATGTTGTTATTATTATTATTAAAACACTGCACCATCACAGTACATGAGAAATTACAAAGGGATGATACAGTTTTATTGAACTATGATCACCTCAAAGCGTTCAGTGTATAGAGGCAGACACAAAGAAATTTTTCAGTCAAACCAACACGCTGCAGTAAAAACCACCTGATTCCATGAACATAGTAATCTCAGCTACTGATTTGACCTGGGGGAAAAAAAAAAAACAAACCCCCAAAAAACCCAACCAACCAACAAACCAAATAACTTTACAAAAAGTATATCCTGGAGCAAATGAAACAAAAAGATGATGCAAATGATTTTCCATATACAAGAAGAGACCAAAGTGTCCCTTTGGTGGCATGAAAAAGACAATGTATCTAAAACCTGCTGCTGTAACTACTTGCATCATCTTAAAAAAAAAAAAAAGATATAAGCAGTTCCCATTCCCAGTCACTTAAGGTCATTGTAAGAAATAAACTTCAATGATAAAGAGGACAGATAAACTGAACAGAGGAAAAAACACCAGCAAAAGTTGTCAAAAATTCAAAATGTCAAGGTCAGTTTTCCTATTTATCTCTAATCGAAAAGTGTTTATACCTCAGATGTTCATGTCAAAACATACTGTGCAGGTATCCAATGATATTGATCAAGGCATAAAATGACAGATCAGTGAAATAATCTGGATTAAAGTCAACTGGCAATCACAAAATCTTCGTATCTTGCAGTCATTTAAGACTGAAAACATTTTAACCAAAATCTGCAGAAATGTTGTTTCAACTATGGAAACAGTATCACAGAGTGATATTCCAGGATAAAAATTTAAGCTGCTGTTACTCTGTCATACAAGCATTCCACAGTTAGCAGCAAGAAGTCCACTAAACGATAGATTTTTACTGACCTTGTATGTCTGGCAGGTATTTCTGGTACTGGTCTATCTCACTGCTAAAAATGGCGAAGGCGAGTCTCTTGAGGAGCATCGCGCGCTGCTCCAGCTCCACATCTCGGTTAGCAAACAGATTGAGGGAGCTGCTCTGGGCCACTGCCACTCGTGCTGAAACAGCAGGGAAAGTGCAGGCAAGAGCTTATGAATTTCACTTCTGCTTCACTTCAAGGCACAAATAACTCTTTCTTTGCAATAATGGAGTTTGAAAGCAGATGTTAAGATGATGTATGGTTTGCAATTTGAATTTGTAACCAGAAATTCAAAACACAAGTTGAAAGAAAACTTGCAAGTATACACAATAGTGGCTGGGTTTAGGGGCTTTTGGGAAAGAGTATAACCATTTTTAAAAATAAAATTTGCATGTATGGATGCTCAGAAATTTCAAATGCGCAGAATCAATTTTTTTTAAGCAGTGTTAGTGTCAGATCTTCAAAATCAAACCAAACTCAAACAACCCAAAATCTACCCCCACCCACTCTGCTTGATCAGCTTTGCCATATAGGCAAAATCCACTGTGTGCCAGGATAGTATCAAATTCTCTCATTTCGTGTTATTTATGGATGTCCAGAAACAAACAGTCAAAGAAAGCATGAAAAGCACTGAATAAATCAAATTGGAATAAATGTTGAACAAGTGTTTTCTTCGATATGAGTTTTCTGTTTATTTAATGTTTATACTGGAGAAAAGTACAAGTAGAGTATCACTACTATATCAACACTTACTCATCAAATCTCTGAATGTGGTTTTGTCATGTGTCATCAAATTATCCATAATAGCTCTCCAACTAAAAGAGAAAAAATGTACACAAATCAGAAAAGCAAGAATTTTCAGGAACATTTGCTAAGCTTTCTGCTCTTTCAGTTTAGGCTAAGGTTTCCAATCCAAGCTCTCTGCTTCATAAGGTACCATTTACCTGCTGTTATTTGATGTGAAACTGTTTCTTATCCAAGAGAATAAGGGATGCCATCCAAAGGGACCCTGACAGTTTTAAGAAGTGGGCCCATGCAAACCTCATGAAGTATGAGGCCAAGTGCAAGTTCCTGCAGAACAGTCAGAGCAATTCAAAGCACAAATACAGGCTGGGCAGAAACTGAGTTGAGAGCAGCCCTGAAGAGAAGGACTTGCGGCTGTTGGATGAAAAACTGAATTTGATCTAGCAATATGTGCTCACAGCCCAAAAGGCCAACTGCACCTGGGGCTGCACCAGAACTACGGCCAACAGATCAAGGGAGGTGATTCTGCCTCTCTGCTCTGCTAAGACCCCACCTGGAGTATTGCATCCAGCTTTGGGACCCCCAGAATTTAAGGGATTTGGACTCATTTGAAGGGTCCATGGGAGGACCACAAAGATGATCAGAGGGCTGGAGCACCTCTGCTATGAAGAGTTGGGGTTGTTCAGACTGGAAAAGGGAAGGCATCAGGGAGATCTTGTAGCAGCTTTCCAGTACTTAAAGAAGGGAGCCTTCAGAAAGCTGGAGAGGGACTTTTTACAGGGGCA
>WEKY01023245.1:0-10339 GCA_013390045.1 Picathartes gymnocephalus
GAGTAATTAATACCCAGCCATTTGAAAGAATAATAAGAAACAGAGGTAGCAAGCTTCAAATAAGTTTGCATTTTTTTCAACTTACAAAAAAAAAAAGACAATCAAATCAAGAGCTCAGGATAGAAAACTACTCAGAATATGTCATTTTGCAAGCATATACTTCCTTTATAATTTGGAAACTTGGGGCAATGTTGAGTATGAGGATTTCTAGTTTGAAATACCATATCCAACAGTTTCAGTTTTATAAAGATCATTTTATGAGCCATGTTTTTTTCCGTGATATTATTTTGTGCTCTTTCTACCTGACTCAGAGATGAAAAGTAGCTACCAATGAAACATATGCTTTGTGACAAAGAACGGCAAAATATTTTCCATCCTAACAACTCTAGATTCCTGGCATTAAGCAAAACTTCTCCAAAATATTTACTATGGAGAAATGGTCGATACACTTCTCATCACGTATGAACACTTCTCAGAAGCTTCTGTAGAAAAGAAATTACTATATATGCCATTGCCTAGTAATTGCAATTGAATGGCAATCTTTTAATGACATTCTGTGATGCAGAGAGCTGTAAAATTCAGCAATGTCCTGCAGAGCGATTGATTCAAAGAAGGCTTTTTGGGTTTGATCTGCAGTATTTTTTACCTGTCTTATTTTGAATCATAAACAATTATTGGTAAATATTTCAACAAATGACTATGTATATAGGTAGATGCGTTTCTTCACTTTGTTCCAGACTGTCACCATTCTATTATTATTGTTGTAACACTTCAAGTCATCAGACTTCAAGTCTTTAGGTCAAATGGATCAACATCCGTTTTTATATTGTCCAAATTTAAAAGATAAGGTAAGAACTGAAACAAAATTATAATGAAGGAAGTGGAATTGCCTACATCCACAAAATGTGCCAATATTAGAAAAGGATTCTGCTTATTTTTGAGGCTATTAGACTACTTCATAAGAGTACAATAGAAAGTAAATATTATTATGTTCTCCAGTCAAGGGAAAGGGATGAAGATTCTGATTTTGCTTCTGTTTTTTGTTTTTACAATTATACCATAACTTCTTCAATAAGAAGGCAATGATAAAGCTCTGTCAGAATAGCTCTTCTTGTAAATATGTATATAAATTATACTTGGACACTCGAATTATATTTACACACACACCCTGAGAAAAGTTTTCATTTAATTCTTAGATACAGGCAGTTTCTGCTCAACATCAGCCCACTTTGGAGACATACAGAAAGCCTCTACAGAAAATTTTGATTCATTTTTGTTGTGGTCTGTCCATCATATCTTTCAAACAACTAAAATTAAAATCCCTAATATCCTGTCCTATAAGGAGATGATTATTTGTTTGGCTTTTATGATGACTATTTAAGGCACTCAGTTTTAATGAAAATAATCTCTCATCAATGTTGTTCACAGGAAGGAATGGAGAAAAACTGTAACAATTTTTTTTGACAACTTTTTTGTTTCCCTGAAGATAACACTTTCTAATTTAAAAGGAACTGTGTCATTTCTGGACCTAGTCCTCCACAGAAAAGTGAGATTATGAAGATCACAGTTCAGATCTAAAACCACTTTAGACCAACTTTTGTAAGAAATTAGAGAATAGAACATAATATTATGATCGCAAATATACAAGTGATTTTCAAGTGTTCATGAACTGGTGAAAAATACCTTCCCACTCAGCCACACATGCAACTGAGAGCATTATTGCAAAATTAGCACCAATCTTCACTGGACCATTCAATGTCACCAAGTATTCATCAGATATGAATTACACTCTGAACAAATTGCCTGAAGGAACAGATACAGGGATTTTCATGTTCTAAACGTGCTTTCCTATTAGTATCAAAATAGTCCATTGGAGGATATCTCAACCCCTGAAGACATGCAATGAACAGAAATGCTACAATACTCAACCATTATTCCAAAGTACAGTCTTTAAAAATGAAAGATAATATACAGTAGACTTGACTCCCTATTCCCTTAGATTCCATTATAATCACCCTTATGATGAGCCACACCTCATTATAATAACAGCCAAATTGCTTGGGTCCCAAGGGCAGACTAACAGTCAGGGTGGATTGTACTTATACTCAAAATAACCAAGAATAATCAAGATGAGCCTCTCAGTTTGACAATGTATGACCACTTTTGCATAACTAATGCTGTTCTGACAGGAAAAATGCTAGAGATTAAGGAAAAAGAATTAATCTGGCTAATAGTGATTGGATGTGTAACTGTGAGTAATGTGTCAGCATATTTACTGCAGTTATAATAACATCTATGTAAAAAAGTTCATTTCTTTACATGCCAAACAGAACTTAAAATCCCGTATATCGCCTGTGTAAATCTGCATATTTCTGCACTGAAAGGATATGATACAGTACCATTTTTGATCATTTTAATTGGGGTCAATGACAAGTATTGCTTATTAATTAAAGGATCAAATCTTGAAGGATCTTTGTTGACAGTGAACTTGGTGCAGAGTTGTCAGTTTACACCTAGTGAAGATTTGCTCCATGGCATTTTATATCTTCAAATTAATAGTAATTACACTGAAGATGTTTGCAAAGAAACCCAAAACCATGTGAAACCCTAGTGGTATGGTGTTTCATTAGAAATACCGAACATAAATGAGGTTCATCAAGAGGTTTGTTAAGGTTCATGATCTTAAGACTGGCTTTGCATTAATATTGTGGGTAACTGATAGTTTTGTATTGAAGCTATACAAAATTAACTTAGTTCATATGAAAAACTGGAGGGAATATTTAAGGTTCATCTCAGTTCTCCCTTTGCACTTTGATGGCCAGTTGTTAAAGCACCTGAGTCGCCCCACCTGGAGAAAAATTCCGCTGTAGGTAGCTCTGAGAGATCAGGAAATAAATGCCTAATCACTAAAATGGAAAAGAAAAGAAAAGAAAAGAAAAGAAAAGAAAAGAAAAGAAAAGAAAAGAAAAGAAAAGAAAAGAAAAGAAAAGAAAAGAAAAGAAAAGAAAAGAAAAGAAAAGAAAAGAAAAGAAAAGAAAAGAAAAGAAAAGAAAAGAGAATAGCAACCAAAAATCTAGAAGTTGATACATTAAAGATATGTAATATTAAATTGCCACCACATTATTATTAGGCAACACCTTAAAATTAATTTTTAAAGTGGTTGAGAAAACTTATATTGACCATGATTTCCTTAGTTTTTTCTTGCTCTAACCTCATACCTTTATGCAAGGTACAGTCTTGATGGAAAAATACTGTTTGTAGAGAACAATTTGTAGAGCATTTTCTAGGGGGTCTCCTTCTATTAATTTCCAGCAAAAAGTGAACAGTTGCAATTTGGGCCTGTAGAACCATTCACTTGTACATTTAAACATGTACACACTTATCTGTAACACAGAATGGAAAGTGAAATCAGAGAAGTAAGGAAAACTCCACTGCAAACAAAAAGTTAAACACAAACTTGAATTTTAAAAAAGACATATACATGGCAACCCTACAAAGCAGGAGTTAAATCAATACAAGAAGAAATATGCTCTTTATTCTAACTAACTGTACTTTTATAAGATGTTTGGCATATATGAGCATTGTTATTTATAAATAGTTGAAAAACACCTACCATATTGATTCAGAGCAGTGATAGATTGACATGGTTTGAGTATAGTGTAATTACTGTATCCATGAAATGATTTAAAATGTACCAAAGAAAATTAATCTTGGATGTAGGATATATGAGTCTTGTAAGTAGCCACCTTAGTGCCAAAATATGTTTCGTGATCTGTGTCATAGCTGGCTTACTTGGTTTCTTGTAAGAAGATGTATACTTTGCACAACATGACAGTGTTCCATGGCAAATCCATTCTGCCTCAAAAATGAATAGATAGTGACTTGAAACATTTTTTTTTGTTTATTTGGTTTTTTGTTTGTTTAAGACAATGTTTGAGAGCGTAGTGGTTTGAACAGTTTTGAAAGGTCACGGTTGGCTTTATGAAGAAGGAAGATAATCCAAACATCTAAAAACTGAAAATCATGACTTTCCAAAGGCAGTTTCTACCAGACAAATAACTAATTTCTTTGTTTCTTTGGTAATGCAACAAGAAATGTATAGTAGATACAAAGTACCAGGAGAAGAATGGTTTACCAAGAAATTTTAAATGGGATAAGGATCAAGGTATGGGAGAGATTGGATGAGTGAAGAGTAAAAGAGAAAGCTAATTAGACTGAATGTTACAACCTTCATAGGAGAGAGATCTGGAAAGAGGTGACAATGTAAAGGAAGTGCTCTAAGCTGTAGTGTGGTAAGCAGCAGCACTGCATGGCCTTAAAGACACTTGACACAAAAATTATATGGTTTTTCCAGCCAATATCTTTTAGGTCCTCTGCACACTCTAGAACATAAAATTACTCCTTGGGTGAAATATACTGTGGAAGCAACAGAAATCATTTAAGTTTTCTTCCTTTCCTCAGAAAGGAAGTGTGGCACAGCATGACTTGGCTTCCCAGTATAACATTGTTCCTTTGGCTCTGAAAGGAAACAGAATTTAGCTGTAAGTTTGCCGGATCAGGACTTGGCATGGAAGTTGTGGGCATCACCTTCAATGTCAGCTCAGGGTTTAGACAGGCTTGCGAAAAGGAAAGGGATGTGGAGAGAGATTATTCTTGGCAAGATCAGTTTCACTCATTTTCACCACCAAAACCACTTTACGCTTGGAAACTAAAGTGTGTGTGCATGTGCATGTGCATGTGTGTGTGTGTGTGTGTGTGAGTATAATAGCAGATGGAAAAGACAGAAGTCAAAAGGTAAATCTCACTTCCTACTACACTTTTTTTTTTAATCATCTGCAATCTCACAATGCAATCAGAAGTATTCACACATAGCTACTTTCACACACACAGAAGACAGAGGGCTGAAGCCTGGGAATAAAGTCTTAAAGGAGATAGTGAAGGGGTAGTAAGAAATCCCTTTGTTATCTGATATCTTCACCTTCTTTAGAAGGGTGTATAGATAGAAGTTAGAGATAAAACTGATTCTAGAATTCAACCAAAATTTCCACAGGCAGCTGTAGATGAGTTTTCATATCCAGACCAATGATCAAATTTTCTAGAAACAAACAATTGCAAGAATTTAATCTAATCTGCAAATCACAGATTTCATAGTTTTTTAAAAGTGAACTGTAAAAGCCCATCTTTAGCCAATACTTCAGGTTTTGGGACCTTGAACCAAGATTGCAGCAGACTGAAGAAGTAAAATCCGTTTTACTAAAAAAGAGGTGTGAACACAGTGTGATAAATTAATCCAATGGATGAATCCACAGGCCCAGGGACAAAAAAATCTTTAATTCTCACCTTTTCATTATTCATTGAAATGAAAAAACTATTAAGAGAAGATACTAATATACTCATTTGGGAAGCCCTTGCATGTACTCAGCTGTATACACTGAACATTAGGATGATTTTAAAGGGTCTGTGCCAATTTGACCTTTGCTTTCCCCAAATATCACCTCTCCTTTCATAGTCATTTAAGAAATAGACAAGGATTACTGCTTGTTGATCTCCTGGAAAATCTTTTAAAAGTCACACATCACTCACACAATAGTTCAGTAAAATCTTATTGGAGGACTTTTTTTTGAAAAGAAATCCTGCAAAGCTCTCACATATCTGGCCAAACTAGCAAGAAATCTTCCACTTTCGACTTATTTGCAGACTGAGCAAATTTGAAAGGCTTGCAGAGGGACAACAGCACAAATCCACTCTCCCAATGACATAATGCCATGTTAGAGTTAATGTTCAGAATGAATCTCTAAGTTGGGGATAAGAATTTGCAAAGTTTTTCTTATATGTGATATATTCCCCTGGAGGAGCTAACATTTTATGAGAAGGACAGAAGAACCATTTCCTGTCCCTTCAGATGGATTCACTACCAGATCATGAGCACCACGCATTCAGCAAACCACAGCGCTGGAGATGTCAATGAGTGAACTTGCAGCTCTCCTACTCTTCATCTTTCTAACTCTCCACCACACTCAGTTATTTTAATGATTGCCTGAAGTGTCCATTCATGTCAAAGCATGTTATTTACTTCCCATTATGGACATGACATTACCTCACTTCATTACAAATTGAGAGAAACATATTGCCTTCCAAAGTTTAAGTATTGCACCCTTACCTGTGAATAGAAATGAGTGCTGGCACTAGATGGCAACTACTTACAACAGATATTCTAAATGTAATGGACAAAGTTTCATTTTTGATAATGTACCAGAGAAAGATACAATACATCAAAAATATTCTACTGAGTGAATTTATCATTCACATTGTCAGGCTATCAAGTTTAGTCATATAATTCACAGGCTGATTATGTGGAAAGTCAATGAATTATATAGCTAAATATTTTCTAGTGGTTTTAGGAATTATAGAGTTAATCAATATTGTACCTGAACAGAGTTAATCTCTAAGTGTTATTGCTAATAACCAAATATTGAGGACTTTATCCTAAATAAACAGCAACAAAATTAAAAGACTATACACTCAGCACTGGTTCAATAAACAAAGCAGTAGCTAAAAGTAGCAGCTCATTACTTTTGATAGAAAGCACAAATAATATGTTTTAATCCAGTAAAATTGTCTAAGATAATTTTATGGAGAGTGGTATACCATTAAAACAGTATCCTGAGGCAGGGAGGGGAGATGGATACCTTGTTTCAAGAGCCTCCAAGCTGTCATATGACTTATAGATCTAAATGGGATCTAACATACATTCCTTGATACACTGAAACTGTAAGACCGAGCATCTATCATAGGTACAGACAGTATGCACAAACTGAAAAAACAATCGTTAGATATAATGGTACTTGTAGGTCTGTCAGTCTGTTTCTATCTGAAATAGAAATTTTTTTCTTTTGTTGTCATTATTCATTCCCGATAAAAAATCTTTCTATGAAGACAATCAAGTAGCCTTGTACATGCTTCCATAACTTCAAATGTGAAAGAAATTCAAGAAATAAAAAGTTCATGATTGCCATGAGGCTCACTACCTCAGTTAGGTGCCTAAGAAAGTGTTTAGAGAAAGAAGATGACTAAGAAGAAAAGGATGTGTTTCCTAGTCTCAGATAAAAATCACAGCCCCCTATATATACAGATTTAAGCTGAGAAAAAAGATTTTCCTACGGAATATTCCAGAAAAACTTCTGCATAACTACAAGGTATTTTATTATGAAGATTGATTTACCAGGTGGAAGTTAGATTCTTAAGGGGTATGAACAGGAGTTCACTTTTCAAAGTTATCTTTTACTTCTACATCGTGTTGTTGAAAAACATTCCTTCACTTCTAGCAGGGAAAATGAAAAACCATGGCAAAAATAGTGTATTATTATACAATTATTTCTATGCATTCATTTCTTTTTACATCTCAAAACATTTAACTTTTTAAAAATGCAATTAAGGCGATAAAAAAAACAATTAAAATCCTGTATGAATTCTCCCAATTGCCCCAAAGTCTTCAAAGAAACCTAAAAAAAAGCCAGATGTGGTTGTATTCTGACTCCCACAATTGTGCCCTTCTGATTTTGCACAGCAGACACATCCAAACATTTGATTTTCATAAGCAATATGAGGAAACCAGCAATGCATATATAGATGTGGTGGACCCTCTTACTGGTGTCACTAGAGGGCTCAAAAATTAGTTGGAAGGATACACATGCAAAGGATATGAAATCCTGGAAGATGTTTGGTGGGTCTAGGTAGTGAAACTGAAGTGCCTCCCAACAGCTCTTACAGCAATTCCCAGGCAAACCTCATCGCCTGCCATAGCTGTTGGCCAAAATGTACCCTTTCGTCAACTAATAAAGACAAATAGGTACCTTCACAAATGATTCATCTAATCCTAAAAGAGGCACCCAAGGGTTGATAACAAATGATTTATTATTTTGAGGTGTGGATTTTGTCCATTGGCTGTAAATAAGTCTATAATATGTAGCTCAAATTTAACTTTTAGCTATCCTAATTTAGGGATAATAAATTTCATAGTTTGCCTCCAGAGCTGATCCATGAAAATTGTACTTAATTGTAATTAAGTTGTAACAAACAATTATACAAACCGGTGATAGTTCAATAAAATCAGAGCACGACTCTCTGCATTGCTGGTCAAAACAGCAACAAGCAAAACCAATAACCTGCTGCCAAGAGAAATTCCAGAGTTTCTTTGATCTGTATCTCAATTTTTTTTTTTTGAAAACCTGCAAATACTCAGTATTCAGGTCAGTTTAGATGTTACTGTGACTTGTGTATCAAAACCAACTCTTAATTAAATCCATAGAATGATCAAGCAGAAGTCAAGAAGTAAAAACAAGGAATAAGCAGAAGAACCTCTGAAGACAAAATAAGTACAATGAAATAATTATTCAGAAAGAGTTTCTTCACAATCAACTGTACAAATAAATAATAATAAAGAATAATAGAATGGAGACTTGCAAGCGTAAGTCCTCACATTTTCAAAAATTAATGCAGACAAAGCTGCTGGCATGGTTTCAAAAATCTGCAAAATATTTATTATTTAGTTTTGTCCTCCTCTTTTATAATGAATTCACAATTAAAGAAGTTGTAATTATAATTCAGATACTGGCAAACTACATTCTGTGGTGTTAACCATTGATAGATTTGTAAACAAAAGCAGCTGGACTGGAATTTCTTCAAGGAAATATTTACATGCCAACAGTTTATCAAACTGAAAGTCTGCAGATAAATCTACACATGGGCATTATGTTAATGACGATAGCAACGGTGATTCATATTCTTAGTGGTAGCTGCTTTGTACTGCTACAGCTGTAAAAGAATAAAACCTGGAAGGAAAAAGGATAAGGAGGCAGGCTAGGGTTTTACTCCCCTGCCTCCTTTCAAGGTTAGAACATTTGTTACATTATACTGGAAATAATGATTAACCATAGGGCCATTGTCCAAGATTCTTTCACCTCTAAAAGCCAGATTTCTGAAGGTATGTAACTCATTTAGGATGCAACTAAGAACTTCATGGGATTAAACAAAAACACAAGTGCCCAGTGAATTTTTAAATAGATATCCATGCACTTTCAAATTGCAGTACACAAAAAAGCATGTCTTGGAAAAACTAAGTATACATGTGTTTATTAAACCTTCGTACCACTTCAATGCCAGAATATATCAACAGTTGTTTTAAAAAATGATACCTGCTGGATTCCTTTTCAGTAGGCTCAATTTGCATGCCATTATCCAGGTCTTGGGACTTAAAGGGAATCACACCATAGAGAAAAGTATGAATACCTACACCCTACAGAAAAGCATGGACACCCTCCTATCAGTATTCATTTGTCATCCTTTTGTGAAAGAGTGATATATAGTTGTAACTCCCACCAGAGGATCTCAGGAGTTCAAAACAGGATCCTGACTTCAGTATATGTATTTGAATGCAACCATACACACACACAGAAAATAAAAGAATGAAAAATATTGGAAAAACATAAATAATAGAAATAATAATAAAAAAATCTCATGGCAGTAGAGTGCATAAATTTCAGCAAGTGAGATTTGTTTTTCCAGAGCAATTCAGAATAAATAGGCATTTCCCAAAGAAATTTCATCTTACTACTTAAAGCTTCTTTCACAATTCAGAAATTCATTCTCTGGAGGATCTTGATTTTAAGGAGAACTAGTGGTATCTAAAAAGAAGTCTCAAGCTGGAGCATCCCATTCCTTCCTAAAAGGGGAAGATCCCTTAACCATTCTTAAAAAGTCCTTGGAAGTAGCAGTGAAACACAGTGAACTGGCAACAGTATTCACACAGTAGAAAGAGACTCAGACCTATTAGCTGTAAGGAAAGATACTTGTTTCAAAGATAGCTTGGGGCTGTATCTTTCTTCCTTTCGTTTCCTAGACAAGACCTTCAGTGATAAAGGGGCAGCTAGTGGAGAAGAGACTGGAAATAACAAAGTGGAATTCAAGTAGTAGCTTGCTTCAAGCAGCAAGTACAGGTGACTGGACCTGTGTGCAAGCAATGCAATCTGAATGTGACTGGGGGCTAGGAGGGGTTTGTGATATGCTATGACTGAGAAGTCATGTGTGAGTTGTATGCTAAAGCAAGAATTATACTGGTAAATTATATGTAACCACCGAAGTTCAGGAACTCTGTGTCCACACAGTGTGGAGCAATCTTTCTATGTCATTCTCTCTCATTCTTCAAAGTGAAGTTGGCTATTCACAAAATCTTCTGAGCCTGACCCATAGTAGGTGCTGCAACCCCTCAGAATTGTAATTAATTTGAACCTCTTTGCTTGGTTTTTTGTTTCTGGTTTTTCTTTGTTTTTTGTTTGTTTGT
>WEKY01023247.1:16423-27150 GCA_013390045.1 Picathartes gymnocephalus
AAAAAAAAGTAATGGAAATGGTGCAGCTTTTCCCCACAGTCACACTCCCACGTTGAGTCTGGAATGCAGGGCTGAAGATTCTTCCCTTGGGAAGATGTCTGCCTTTAAGTTCTTGTATATCACAGTCAGCCTCAAAATTTCTGCTCACTTACTGCAACCCTTTCCAGTGGCTTAAACTTCAGCACAAATTGAGTGGGCTGGAGAATTTTTCTTTGCCTTCAACCTGGCTGCAGATTCACAAGACACCTGTAAAACATTTTTCTCCATAGCCCATACCCTACTGAGAATGTGGATGTACCACAAGCTTAAGCATGGGAACGTGTCTGCCAGAGGCTGGGCAAATAAGAAAGTAAAATCTGTGCTGGCTTGTCAGTGCTGGTTATAAATCTGTGCCAAAGCCGAGTATTGGTCCACAGGAATTAAAAAAAAGAATGTTTCAGAGTTATTGTCTGTTTTCCTCCTATTGCTGTTGACGCTGTCACTCCCATGAGATTCTGCTGTTCAATTGCAGATGTCTGCATCTGGCCTTGCTTTTTAAGTGCTGTTATGGGACAATGGAGACAAACTCACCCTTCTGACTTCTCTCCTCACAAAGTAGACATATAAAATAGGTCAGATGACTCATGTCTTAGAATAAGCACTTGCCTATTTGTAGGCAGCCATTGGCTCTAAAAAGTATCTAGGGACTAGCTTAGACATAAAGCCCTCGAGCCTCAGGTTTCTGAAATTAGTAAAATGAAATCCCTGCTGTGGATCTGTTTGCTATTGAAACAAATATTTTCAAGTTGAAGGTGGTATTTGTACAAACAGGCTCCTCTCCATTTGGTTGGTATGTGGTGGCTTCATCACCCACCCCAAGACTGACTTTCTCAGGCTGTTGAAAAATATAGGCTTGGCTCCTGTGGGGTAGAGGACAGACAAAGCAGGACCATCCTTGTCCAGCCTCGTGAATGGATTTTTTCATCTCCAGAGAAATGAGACATCCTGAGTTCTGCATCACTCCTAAAATACACTGAGAAACTTAAAGGAAACCAATACATCTGATGCATAAAACCTAGTGTAACAATAATTCTAGGTTTCCAACTTTGCAAAAAGCCGAAGAGAAGTGATTACAATATCAAACATTTGCAAACAGAAAAGAACACACTCCTCATATGTTATGTGGCCTTGTCCTCAAATGCTGTCTAATCTCTTCCTTCTATTAGAAATAATGTTCTCTCCTTTGCTGCTTCAGCACCATTACTAGGCTAGAGTTGGTCCTGTCAGTTCTCCCTCACTCCTAACACATCAGTACAGTTTTTATTTGCTGTTTCTGTCATTGCCAATAATTACATTATTTTTACTGGAAGAGCTCTCTTACACATTTGCCTCTGCGGCCTAGATACTATACCACACACAAAAAAAATCTACCAATGTAGCAGATTCAAGGGGTGGGAGTCTTAATATAGTTAGTGGAGCCTCAAGGGCAACTCAGACAGCAGGCAGACTACTTCTGGATGAGGTGTACCCCTCTCTAAATCGTACATGTATTTCCATCAGGCAAGGCAGCACTCTTCCCCTGTATGTGCACACTTTGGTTTGGGAGAAGCCCACCAGAATAATATAACACAGACTCACATGCATGCAGGCAGATGAAACAAAGGCAACCCTGTCTATTTTATAAAGCACTGGTATGTCTTATGATACTTTTTCTTCTCTAGCATCTAAATTATTTGCAAAATCCCATATGTGGATCTTCTCAGAGGCAAACCCTGAACTAAGCAAAAATAAAATCAACATTTTAAACTTTGCTAAGTTGTATTTAGAACCTGTCAGAGCCCTCTTGTGGTACCAAGTATGTGACAGTGACCCAGAAAGAGAAATGAGCAGGAATTATTCATGCTTTAGGTGAAGAATCCTCCTCCCTCTCCTCTTGCACTCCCTTGGATGGGAGGACAGCAACGCTCTGGGACTGAACACCTGCACCCAAGTCATGGTCCATATAACACCACTTGTTTCTCATGGCAAATTACTCTCCTTTAGACCCCTAAATATCACCACGATGAAACAGCACTGTCCTAACAAGGCTGAGAGAGAACAAATGTACAAAATACAATGCTGTGAGACCTTTGCCGAAGATATTCAAAACCTGCCTAGACATGATCCTGTACAACCTCTTCCAGGTGCTTTAGCAGGGGGATAATGGACTAGATGATCTCCAGAAGCTGGAAGTCCCTTTCAGCCCCAGCCATTCTGTGAGCCTGTGGTTCGTGTTCAGGGAAAGGATAAGGATCAGAAAATAGCTCATAGCTAGATGTTAGGCTGCAAATGCACTAGACTATGGAGGCTATGCACTGAAGAACAATCAACCAAAATATATATATATGCTGTACATAAAAATTGTTCTGTCTGGGTAGCCTGTTGATTTACTCTGCAGCAACATGTTAGGGCCTTAATACCAGGAAAAGCATTGCATCTTAAATTGCTGCACTATCCTTGTAAACAGCCTTGTATCAAATCACAAATAAAGCCATCAGTAAAAAAGCCCAATTTCAGTAAATAGAATTGAAACACATGGAAGGGGAGAGTGGGGAAGGAAAAAACTGTCTCCATACCTGGAAGTTATTATGGACTTTGGAATGGTTCAGGTGAGAGGCTTATCAAGACAGAAGTGTTGAATCTGGCCTGTCTCTATGTGAAGCATTTTATCAAACTTAAGTACCTGACATGCTGCTCATCAGCTTCAATCTCTTCTCTTTCTTCTCTCATCAGGAGGCCAAGAGGACTGCATCCTTTCTTATGAACCTGTCACAAGACAGGAAAGTAAGTTTCCTCTTCTTTTCTATCACTCTTCTTTATATTTTTCATTTTAGAGTTTGGAGGCCAGCAGAGCAGTAGGCCTTGCTCTGCCAGTCCCAGATTCACCATGCTTCTTTTTCTCAGACACTCAGTCTATTTTCATATGAAAAAAAAAGATGTTTTGGTATTCCTTGGAAGCCCCCACTTCCTAACATTCCCAGGATTCTCCCCAGTACCTTCTCATGGGCAGTACATTAATCAATCCACAAAATATTGATGTAGATTTTCTAGATTTACTGCAATATTGTTGCATGGAAAGCCTTTATTATTTTGCTTCTCATGTGATATGTGCCACTAGCCAGGGTAGACAAACATATGGAAAGGCAACTTAAAATGGGAGAACATCCATCTGGCTTAATTTGGGATACACTTATGTAACTTGAGGAGAAAAAAATTGCTACAATTCCATGCCTCATGGAAGAGTCCATCTGCAAGCATTTAGGAGTGGCCTTGTTGAGCAATAGCAAATATATCTGTGTTTCTACATAGTCATTTGACTTGTGGTCCCTCATGGACCATCACAGAGCTCTGCAGTGGTACTGAGACCATTCCCTTTATTCATGTCAATAAATAAAACATTCATCAACAAAATGTGCATCTAAGTTTTCACTTCATACGTAAAGACAATAACTCTGGTTAGTGCATATTTGGGTAAATTCATTTATTATTGCTGGTAAGATCATCAAAATGTGCCTTTCTTTTTGTTTTTCAGTTAATTACACCAGGCCAGTTATTATTCTGGGTCCTATGAAAGATCGGATCAACGATGATTTGATATCTGAATTCCCTGATAAGTTTGGGTCATGTGTACCACGTAAGTATGATTTTACTTCTAGTTCTGCAGCTGAGCGAAGTGTATCCCTTGGTGCCACACATTAAGTAAATTCTGTGAAAGTAACATCTGTGAACCACGCATAGCTGAGTTTCTCAAAAGTCATTTTTTCATCAGACAGAAAAGGGGGAAAAAATGAATAAATTAAAAAGAAAAAAAAGGTTGTGGAGGTCTGGAAAAAAATCTCAAAAGAGTTGTCTCAAAACCTTTTTTAAACAAGAACTAGGACTTCTTTAAAGAAGAAACCTTCTAGTCACTAAGTCAATTTAGTAATCAATTAATCTATGGTTTCTTAAATAAGATAAAAGTTTGAAATACTGGTAAAATGTAAAATGTTTCAACTCAATTGCACAGCATCCACCAATAACTATACAGAATAATCTGTGATTTGTGTGAGATATAGAGTGTTAAATCAGAAAGCAATGTTAGAGTATTTATACCTTGGACCATTACAGCTTGCTGTTTATTTGAGACCCTGATTGCTGTTGTACTTCATTTTAAATGGTTGTCACTGGCAATATACTAACTTAAAACTACTAGAAATGAGAACGGAATCAGGCTTATAAATAAGGCTAAATTGAGTTGATGAGATCACAGTTCATTTTATCACCATAACAACATTAAATTTAAAATATGAAATGCATTTTATATTTGAGGTTTGTGTGTGATTCTGCTGAAAAAAGTGGAATTCTGGTAAACCCTAATTTCATTTTATCCTGTATTGATTGGAGGTAAACATCAGAAGGTATTACTGCAAAAAGACAACTTTATTGTCATAGCTCCATTGAAAACAGTATGTGGTAGCCAAAGATCTGCTCTCAGATGTGAAGTGCCTTCACTTAGAGCAGACCCAGCATTGCCCACTGAGCAAACTACAGCTGCATTTTTTGCACTAATGTGTTTGCAGACTTTTTGATCTTCTGTCTTTTGTTTCATTCAGATACCACACGGCCAAAGCGTGACTATGAAGTGGATGGAAGAGATTATCATTTTGTCATTTCAAGAGAACAAATGGAAAAAGATATCCAAGAGCACAAATTTATAGAAGCTGGGCAGTACAATGATAATTTGTATGGAACTAGTGTCCAGTCTGTGAGATTTGTGGCAGAAAGGGTAGGTTGACAGTAGTTTTATTGCCAGGCCGACATGAGCTGCTTTGTTTCCACATTGTGTCTCAGACATGATTCTCTGCTAAAAATATAAAATAGTTGCAAAATGGCATCCTAATATTTATAGGGTTTATAATGACTCCACAAGTGGAGTCTCTGACTTTGAATGACATCATCCCTGGTACTGTCTGTACTTGAATGCAGTGACATGGATTAAGGTTTCTAACATAGTGCCTCAAGCACTCCTCAAAACAGCCTCTACTCTTCCCTCTGTAAGACAGGTAGATAAACTAAATCACTTTCACAGAGGCAAAAGAACGAACCACAGAAAGATTAAATTATTTGCCTCAGGTGACACAGGGAGTCTTTGACGTAAACAAGAACTAATTAATCACTAAGAACATAGACATGCTATTGCTTTTATGAACTGATTTTCCTCATCTCAAGAAAATCCTCCTGCCCCTGCAAATTTCCTCCCAGTAAAAAATAAATCCCAAGTTTGTTCCCATATCACCAGTGTATATTTATACTGGCACCAAAGCAAAGGAAAGAGCGCAGAGTAGTGGGGCGCATGCCCTGGGCTCCCCCTTCCCTGGTGTGCCAGTAATGGCCCTGTTCCAGGGCACTGCATCGTAGATTTGCTTCCCACCTTTTGGTTGCTCTGCAGCAAAGTCTGCAAAAATAAACACGTGCTCATCTGTTTCCAACAGGGCAAGCATTGTATACTTGATGTGTCAGGAAATGCTATCAAACGACTGCAAGTTGCACAACTCTATCCCATTGCTATCTTCATTAAGCCCAAGTCATGGGAGCCTCTGATGTGAGTATAAACTTCTTCAAGCATTTATTTTTTCAGGTATAGCCTCAAGTGGCACCCCACAGGTCTTGGGTCTACATTTTGCTTGTTTTCTAAAATTAGTAATAATGAGATGAAGTGGCAAGAGTGCCCTCAGAGTCTGTCATCTACTGTATCCTGGTATCTCAAGGAACAAGCCATAGCTTTGAACCTTTCAGACTGGCACATGTGGGATTATGTGCTGGACTGTGAAGGACTCCCTGCCAGTGCTTGGTGTACTTGCTCCAACCTGTGCAAGAAGTTCAGCAGGGACTCACTCATGCAGTTTGGCTTGTCCCATGCATCCTCAGATGCTCTTGGGGTTTAGAGTCTGGTCAAGGGTGTGAAACAGGGGTTAAACCTGTGTCAGACTGGATGTGTGCTCCTCTTTACCAGCCCTTCATTTACCCGAAGGTCTATAAGAGGATAGGCAAGGAGCCATGGGACTGGAGAGAGGCAAACATAACACTTACAAGAATGAAAGAGAAGGGGCACCAGCTCCATGTTGCCAAGGCTGTCCAAGGTGGCACATGCTTTGGGGGATAAGATCAAAACTCAATGTAAGATCAGTAAGATGAAATTCAGCACAGACAAAGGAGGGAAAATGAAATGCATGAGTACAAGCAGGGACTAATTTAGCTATAGCAGTGCAGAAAAGCATCTGGCACTTGGGATGGATAACACAGGAATATGAATTGATGGGTAATGTGGTTGCAAAAAAGAAAACTGCCACTGTGGGCTGTATTCACATCAGTGTTGTGTAAGGACACAATATACAGCTATTTTGTTTTACTGGGTATGGATGAGTCCCCAGCTGGAGTGCTGGCCAGATTCTGGATTCCACCCTGCTGGTGGAGGAGGAGCAGGAATTACCTAGTGTCACAGAGAGAAGGCTGAGGAGGAAGTGCGGAATTGATATTCATCCCGAGTTACAGCTCAGGATAAAATACAGGGTTATCAAGTTGTTTTCCATGTACACTTAGAGTTATGCAGGAGCTTTCAGCTTAATTTGCTGTGATAGGGGTGAAATTTTGAACTCGGTGCCTTCCCCTCCCCCAAGGCTCTACAAATGGCAGGTAGTGCCGTAGGTATGTGTTTGACAGCTAAAATGTTGGCACTCCCCCTCCTGTGACAGATGCATGTCTGAGGATGGTAACAGTGTGCTTTGGCAATGAGCTTGTTGTATGTGCAGCCACATTACAGGGAATGACGCACAATATCTTGCACAGCACCATCCTGACTTCCTATATTTTCTTCCAGCCCTACAATTCAATAATATTCTGATTTTGTTGCTGTATAGAAGGGGAAGGGTAGTCTGATAGCCTGCCTTCTGCATTGATTGTTTTAACAGAGATCTTAATGTATAGTTTTCCCATTCGTAAAACATTTCCATTATTTTTTTTAATGCTGCCATTGCCTCTGGAGTGATTTTTTTTTAAAAAGTAAATAAAAGTGGCCCTTACTCTGAAAAATACATCCGGCAGAACCAGAAAAGTGGCATGTTACTGTCTGTCTTTTTTTTTTATATTTATTGGCACACAATAAGCCGTCAGTACAACCTTATTCATCTGAGACCACCAGCTGAGTCTGGGAGATACAGTGGTTCCCGAAGGAGCTTCAGGCAAGAGTGCTGAGTGCTCAGACTATGGGACATCCTGGAGCTGAGTGCTGGACTATGGGACCTGTCTCAAGTCTATCTCAGTTAACAGCCACCAGACTCAGGCCTTGTATTTTGTTTGAGAATGTAGAGCAGTGAACCCAAGATAAAAATTTGGTGGAGAAAAGTGAAATGGGAAATAGTCTTAAGAAGTAGTTTTGTACTACATAAGAATGAAATTAAACTGAAAATATTGAAGCTGTCCATGAACTGTTGGAAGAATTTTACTGACATTTTATTCTTGTACCAATCTCAATCCATCTGTGATTCAGTTGAACATGTCTTTTGAAAGCCATTCCAGCAAGAATTAAACTTCTTGATTACTTCCTCCATGTTTCTAGGGAAATGAATAAACGTCTTACAGAGGAGCAAGCAAAGAAAACCTATGATCGAGCAATTAAATTAGAACAAGAATTTGGAGAATATTTCACAGGTATGTTTATATTAATACCATTTCTTTCCCCAGGATATAGTCTTTTATTGCAAAACAACTGGATCAACTCTGTCTTTGACCTAGAGTAACTATGAGTATAGTGTGCCCAGAGCAAGGACTTCTGGCTTGAGAGTATTGTTTCCTTGAAATTCAAGAGCAGTTGAGACACTTTACTCCTCAAAAGTTTCATGTCCTGAAGGAGTATCTATGCCAAGGCAAATTAAGGGGCAAGCCACTGTGCTTTGTGTTACAGTTGCTTTACCTTGTGTCAGCTTGGGCCTGATCTTGTTAACCTTGGCAGCCAAGAGTGAGCTCACTATAAACAGGTCAGAAAGGTTATAAATCTGCTGCTGCCCACTAGTAGGTTCTAAATTCAATGAAATGTAAAACTTGACCTCCCAACAGTGGGAATCTCTTGTGCTGCCCTCCCCAGCACAGAACTGCTAGTTCTGTGAGCTCACCTGGCTCAGTCTTCTCAGTATGAGCAGTGGGATGGGTCTGTGTCATAGGCAGGGGCCATTGATTTGAACTTAGTTGTCATCTGCAGGGGTATGACTTTTCCATAATCAACATCTCAGTATGCCAGTATTCCTTCTCATTCCGTCAGTGTCTATGAGTATGCTGAAAATCTGCTGACACTGGATGCTCTATCTGTCAATTAAAAGAAATATTGATATGTTTTCTCTACTGCAGCTATTGTCCAAGGAGATAGCTTAGAAGATATATATAATCAATGCAAACTTGTAATCGAAGAACAATCTGGGCCTTTCATCTGGATTCCTTCAAAGGAAAAATTATAAGTTAGCCACTGCACCTCTGATTACGACGGGAGAATATAGAAGAAAACTATAATATACTATTTGGAGGCTTTCCTGTTTTTGTTGCATTTATGTTCTTTGCAGTCAATGTGAATTTTGATGAATGTACAACACAAAGTGTTTGAAGCCATGAAGGACACTGAAGGGTCAAAGGGTAGGAACAAAAAGACTTCTACCATATAAAGCAAATCCGTTGTGTGCTCAGAGCACGAGTTGTAGGTATAAATTTTTGACATGGAGACCCTCTGTCAAGGGGAGCTAAGCCACCTCCTGTGCCCACGCGGACATTTTGATCAATTTCAATGGCTGAGCTCAGTGTGTTGATCGCTTTAGAGAAGTTCCCAGCTCTTGAACCTCATATAGGGCTTGATCCTGCAAGGCGCTCAGCACTTGACCCCAGTTCCTACACGAGTAGCCTGTTGACTTGGAGTCACTTGTCACCCTTCCCTATGCCGTTGAGTCCCACCAATTCCAGTAGGACTATTCCCGTGCTCAAAGCGAAGCACAGGCTTAAGCATTTTTGCTAGATCAGGGCCACACGCACCTTGCAAAATCAAGCTCAGAGTATTTGGTCCACTTCCTACTGACGTCACTGTTAGGACACTCTGTGACTTGACTGGGAGGTGGGTCCTGTTCTAAGCTTGTCATTGCACATTTGTAGTTGGTACACCTCGACTTTGGTAACTATGCACATCTTTTGATTTCTGAAACCAAGTCAAGCATTTCTTTTTTCCCCTTTGGAAGCACTATTGCATCAGGAACTACCAACAATATGGTTTATTTTGATGGGGTGGGAGAGGATGGAAGCATTTCACATCACACACACATGCACACAAACACATTCCCATGCGGACACACATATGTATGAGGATTCACAGAACCTATGTTAACAAGGAGGGATACAACTAGGAAAAGCTTTAAAATTTTTGATTGTCTATTTTATCATTTATATTGATAGAAGGCACTTAAAGATGGAATAATTTATAAAAATAAAAATATATTGATGTATAGAAACTAATTTCTATAGGTAAAATGTTTTTGTGAAGATATTTTGTAAAGATTAATTAATTGAAAGATTAAATATTTACACCCTTGTGTGACTGTCAAATGTAAAGAGGACCATCAAGTTGCATTATACCTCTTCCGTAGCAGATTCTCTATTATTAATGACAAGCAAGATAATTCCTTAAATTGTAGTTGTCATCTTGTTTTCCTTTCAATTAAATCCTCTCCCTTGCCTCTGTTTAATCATGATGAATTCCTGTGGAAAGATCTCTTGAACTCACTGCCCTGTAGGAATTCTCTGAACACAAAGGGATAAAGTTCAGAGGGACAACTATTGAGAAGCAAAATGTCAGTGCTTAAATGCAGTTAATAATATCTCACTTAGGAAGGAGACACCCTTAATCTCCAAATGTTTTATGATTCTTCCTGTTTCCTTCAGGGAAATAACAAAAGCATTTGATCTTTCCTCTCTTTTCAGGCAGATCACCAACTAACTTGTATCTTCATTCATTTCACAGTCAACAAGGGTCTTAAAAGCAAAAACCGAGGCAATAGACATTTGTGAGGGATTTGGGGAAAGTCTGTGGAATTGCAATTTAGGGTGTATGGAAGGAGGAGAAGGAAGTATTTTTTTCTCATTTCACATTGCCCTTCTTCTGTATACTGATAGCATTCTTCACTGACTTAGAAAGGGACAACTGCAACAGATGCTATGACAGTAAAACTGAATTGCCTTTGCTGCTGCTGAACCATGTTCTCTATAAAACCCACACTCCTGCCTCTGCTGCACTGCAGGAGTGCCATGCTTATAGCTGGTGGCTACAGCAACCCTAACACTTACGGATGTCTTAAGGGTAAATGCTGAATAGACTCCTCTGGTACTTGTCTCTTTGAAACTTACACTTCTACAGCCTGTCCAGCTGACAGGCCTACCCAGCCAACTTCCGCAGACAGCGCGACAGGCTGGGTGTTTGCAAAAGCCACCAGCAGTGACAGGGTTAAAAATACGGGCATTTTAGTGGCCCTGAGCAGGCCTGTCACACTTACTGCCCAACTGTGGTAACTTTGAGAAGTTCACGCTTCTGTAACGACTTTTCTTGCCTGGTCAGCGCAGATTTATGAACAAGCGTTTCAGTTAAGTCTCCAGAAGAGCTTTGTAACGAGAAGGGCTAGAAACCATTTTCTTTTTCTTTTTTTTTT
>WEKY01023252.1:5849-29637 GCA_013390045.1 Picathartes gymnocephalus
AGCGGGACGGGTCCCTGGGCGGGTGTCCCGCTGAGGCGGAGCGCGCGGGGCCGGGCCGGGGACGCGGCGGGGAGCTCTGGCTGCAGCCCCGGCGCCCCCGGCGCGGGCTGGGGGGCGGCTGCCGGCATCTGCTCCGCGGCCAGCTCTGCGCTCCTGCACGGGGCAAAAGGCACCACGGCTTCACTCCGTTCTCAGAGCCGGGAGGGTGCAAGTTTTGCGGGGGTTTTAATTTTCCAACCTGATTTGTAAATCGTTCCCCTCTGTCAGCCTTTAATACTTCGTTATTATTTTTATTTTGTATTTGTAGATGATGGCGTGTCAGAAGCAGTTGGTGAGGAATCAAGACGGCTTACTAGAGAACAGCTTTTTACATTAGTTGCGACAGCTTCTATAAACTTCAGTTCAATGATATGCTACTCAATCCTGGGACCCTTTTTCCCTTCAGAGGTAAACAAACAACTTAGTCAGCTACTCTCTACATTACTTTCTTGCATGTTGAAACTTTTAGAAATATCTTGAACTCCATGGGACATTTATGACTGGCTGTAAACTCCGAGTTAAGACTTTTCAGTTGTGGAAATTCAGTGATAGCATGATGCTGGTGTAGCAACAGTGCATAAAATGGTGGCCTGGATCTTGTCCATGGACTTCCCTGTGACTGCAGAGGAGACAGCAAACTGAGATGAGATAGAAGTCAAAGTGGATACTTGGAGAAGTGAAATAATTTTTTGCTTGGTGTTGCATAGTAGTTCTGTAGAGCTGAGATTAAACTCTGCCAATGTCCTGACTTGCATTTCCGTGCCCTAGCCACTCAACGACTTTCTACTTACAGCTGCTTCTGTTATCTCATTAACTGAGCTAACTGTGCTGACCTAGGAAGGGGGAAAAAACCTAAAATCTCTGCTTATGTTGAATGAATACAATGTTTAAATGTAGGATGAAAAAGATGGTCATGCCTTGTCAGCAGAAGTCCATTTCTCTCATGACCAAATCGTTACCAAGTATTTACAAAGAAATATTCTTTTTGTCTAAATATTCCTATGTATTACTTGTGCCTAAGTGAGTGTATTTGGCCAGCTAAATAAGTAAAAAATTGTCTGGTGCTTGTTAGGGCGGCATGTTACAGTGAAGATAAGAGATATCTCTATTTACTGCCCTCACACTGTGCAAGGGTTCAAAGTTTTGTAGCTAGTGCCCTTGCACACCAATTGAAGCCACCTTTATATAGTCTGGGCACCTGTTCAGCAAATAACACAATGTTTCCATTCACTGACAAATTAATGTTGCTTTTCTCTTGATTACATGTAGAAGTGCAACGTGTCTTTAAATTGCGTGGTTACATTATGAGTCCCACTGCCTTTAAGAAAGGAAATTGCTTTCTAACTGCATTAATAGACAATTCAAAAGATTTAAATGTGCAAAGCATGAGTGTTAATCACCTCAAGAATTTGACTGTATCTTTACATGGTTGTGATCTTTTTTTCAGGCAGAAAAAAAAGGTGCCAGTAATACCATTGTTGGCCTGATTTTTGGATGTTTTGCTTTGTTCAATTTCTCGTCTTCTTTAATATGGGGATATTATGTAAGTATAATTGAAGCTGTAATTTTTTTCTATGATGACACAGGTTGGTACATGAAGACAGTTCTGCAAGGCTGAGAAAAGAGATGTCTCTTCAGTAGTGCTCCTACAAGTTTGTGTCTGCAGTAACTGGGGTCTGACCAGTCAGTCTGAATGTGATCTAAGTCTTGTCAGTACTCTACTGTTGTTCCTGAGGGTAGCATAGGGTGATGGACACGTAACTGTTTTGTTTCTCTGGTTAACTGTTGTTTGCCTTAGAGTAATCTGATGATCAATTCTGCTTTCTATGACCTCCTTTCTCCTACCCCCCATTTTATTTGTTGCACTTACTGATTTATTCTGTTTGCCTTTGGCAACAGTCTTAAGGTCTTTTGTTTTGTTTTTTCTTTTGTTAGGTGCACCTCTTCTTCTTTTCTAGTATGTTTTCTTTTTTTTTTTTTTTAAACATTTCCTTCTATTATGACTCTCTGTTGCTTTACTCAATTTCCCCTTCAACTTCATTCTATAGTAATATGAGAGAAATGTCTCCAGTTCTCGTAATTTGAGTTTTCCCACAGATTCAGGATTTTTCTCATGTTGGAGAAATCACGAATAAATTATATAAATGTTTGTTTGTTTATGTGCTGGAACACTGCTGTCTATGCATTATTGGCTAGGGCTGCTCAAGATCATTTCCTAAGCTGGGGCTGCTGCAGAGTCAAAATCATCTCTGTCTTTGACTGGGCAGCCTCTTTGCTGACCCTGTGCTGACCCTGCTTTTTTTTCTGGTGTTGAGGTGGCTCATAAAGTGTCACACAAATGCCATTACTAAGTCCACGTCTTGGTGCCTATAATGGCATTCTACTATGGCACAAGCCTCACCAAGTACCTTACAGGGGAGAGAGTGAGTGTGCCATCCTCACTGCAGACAGCTGAAGTGAGCGTCAATAGACCTGGACAGTGCAGCAATCAGAGATCCTGAGGGTTTCAGCGAAACTCAGCAAAACACAGGCTTTAGTAATAATGGCTGAAAGGCAGGGACTTTGTCCAGGCCTGAACTAAAAAGGAGCCTGAAATACGTAGTCCTTAGGAGAAGTTGCAGCATGGAATTAGCAGCTCAGTTGTATTTTGTTGGGGGATTGAATTTGCTTTATGGCATGCCTCCCACCATCCTGTGCTCTGGTGATAGAGTCTGAAATGAGGAAAGGTGGGGTCCTTCCTTGGTAATGAATGGGAGGCCTGAAAGTATCATGCTTCCCATGCCAAAGATTTATGCTGTTAAGGGTTGGGGAAAATTTGCCAAAAAATCAGCTTGCATTGACTCTCACTAGCCAGATACCTGACAGGTACTGCTGGCCTTGCCTCAGTGATAGTGCTGGAGGGGAGGTTTGGAAACAAACTTTGTGCTTGTTTATAATAAGGAATGCTGCTGTAAGAAGCTGAAGCATGCCACTGTGAAATAGTTAACTGCAGCATTGTCTTTCCTTTCTAAACCTGGGTTAAGTCACTTAACCGCTTGGAGTATTTTTAGATTCAGTATTGAATGAAGGCACACCAGCAGGAGCAGTGTTTCCAGATCTTTTAGATACAGGTGCTATAAAGTTCCCATAATTTTTTTATTTCTTAACAGGAACTTAAATTGAAAATTTTTGATCTCTCCTCAAAATACTAACATGTAAAAATGGTGTTTAATTTACAGCTTTCACAAATTGGAGCAAAATTCATGTTTGTGGCAGGGATGTTTGTTTCAGGATGTGTGACCATTCTGTTTGGGTAAGTACATTCTGTTCCTTGGTTTTGTTGCGTTTGTCTTCTGATCATTTTCATTCATAAGAAAAGACGGACACAAAACAAAAGAAACTCTTGGGCATCTTTTGTTTGTTGGTTAGGTCATCTGATTTCTTGCATGTTTAATTTTTATCTACCCCTGCATCTTTAATTTTTATCTATCCCTGTAAAGCGGAGTGAACACTTGTCCCTTTCACTAGGTTTCAGAGTCTGTTTACTACTGTGAAAGTAGAGGAGGTAGGTTCTGTGTATTTAAATAACTACTGTTGTTCACAGACAGCAAGAAGCCTGTCAAAATGCAGCAATAAGAGAACTATTTCTGCATAACATTTTAATTATTCTTTTCTTAAAAATGTTGGGCTTAAATGGGAAGTTTTGCCTGACAGGTGAAGAGGCTAAGTCTCTGATTTTAGCAAAATGAAGGCTTTATTAACAATGAAGGAATCTCTTATTATTAATGTTAGTTCTAACACATTGCATCAGACTCCTTGCACAGGTGCTTGGAAAAGCTATGAAATACGACAGTGGTGACGTCGGAGTTTTTCACAAGTTACGGTTTTCATGCTCTTTTCACTGCCAAACAGAGAGGAAAAGGAGAAAGCTGCCAGAAATAGTTTGGTGGAGTTTAAATTATTTCACTGATGTGGTTCAAAGATAAGTGGTAATAGAAAGCATTGAGTGTCTTGTAACTGTGTTCTTTAATGAGTAAGAAATATGCTCTAGGGCCTTTAGCAGATGGCTTCTTCCATTCTGAGAGAGGTCCAATTTACTGTTGGGATTTTTCTTTTCCAGAATGCTGGACAAGGTGCCGAGTGGACCGATGTTCATTGGTTTCTGCTTTTTAGTAAGGGCAATGGATGCAATAAGCTTTGCAGCAGCAATTACAGCATCGTTCTCAATCCTTGCAAAGGCATTTCCCACTAATATAGCTACTGTCCTGGTAAGTTCAAAAAGCAGTGTTACAGCTGAGTACCAGCAATATGACAAATTGCCAGTGGGCAGCCTAAAAACAGGAGGAGAAAATCTGTTGTCTCTTATGCAGGCTTATTTGAAATATCACGCAATGTTTTGCTTGTAATCTAGAATAACAACCCTAGAATGAGTTTAGACCTTAGCGTAACTCCAGTTAGATAGAAATTAAGCAGTATATATTAGTTGCTTGCGCTTTGAAGACAGCTGACAATTAGTGGCAGTAGTTATCTCTTCAGTGAAAATCAGACAAAATACTAGTAGAATACTAGTACAGCTTCTAATGACTACTTCTAAGTGGACAGTAAGGATCCATGTGAATTGATTTTAAAAATTGATAAATTAGTTCAAATAATGTTGATTTAAATGACTAAAAGGTGCAAAACTGGAAATAATTTTGGCTTAATTTTTCTAATCTCTTGATAAAATTTATGTATGAGAAGATGAGAGCTAGAACTTCTTGAAATCTGGAGGGCAGTGTTTCTAATGATCAACAATTCATTTCAACCAGAGATATTACCCTTTTTTAGTTGGGGTTTTAAGGTGTTAGGAAGAAAGGTTTTGTGTTTAATAAAATGCTGCTTTCTCTTTTTCAATACATTCTGTTTTCAGTTCAAATATATTCTGGCAGGAAATAACTGGGTTAAATTTTAATGAGTGAACAAATGTTGAGGACTTAAGAACATTAAATAAAATTGGAAAAGTTGCTGCTTTTACTAGTATTGTTGTTAAGCTGTTTAATGACTTCTATAAATAAATATATTTATATAAGAATATGTCTTTGTAACTAGAAAAAACCTACTAAGTTGTATCAGAAGTGATTCGCTGACCTTTTCATTGGAGAGCAGTTTATAAATTGTAGTCATGTTTTGGATTTATTCAGTCAATAAGGTTGTTTCCTATTTGAAAATTTTAAAATGTAATTTAAATAGGTAAGTAAAGTAATATTGACTTAAAGGGACTTAGTTACCCATTTTTTAATAAGAATTGAAAAGAAAAGAAATTCTGTTATGGCAGCACAATAATCATGATGCTTGGCTGAAAACAGTATGTAGTGGTGAAGGTCATCTCAAGACCAGAATCAGAAATGTTACACAGCAGTGGCTTGGCAGCTACCTTTGCTTAAAATCTAGAAAGTGTGCTGCAAAAAGACAGATAACTTAAATATATTTGTCTTTTTACCATATTGTGTACTCTAGTGTCTTGCTCTGCATGAGAATAAAACCTCTTTAGATTTATTCATGTAGATTTAGTGTCCCTAAATGGACTTGATGGAGAGTTCTTGTTACTGTGAGTTCTGAGGCAGGAGGCAGAAGAAAGACCTGATTGTTTGAGCAAGGTGCATCCTAGGGTAAGACTGTAAAGCCTGTAGGAGTGGATGAGGCTTTTTTAGCCTTGTCCTCCCTGATAGTGCTAGATCCTGAAAAGCACCTTTCCTCTCCTTACCGTTTTGGTACCTGTTTTCAGCCTTCCTTTTACTTGTTGGATACCCTAGGGAATGTACAGGGAGGTTGTTAAATGTAGGCACATCAGCCTTGTTGAAGTGGGAAGTTGAGCATCCGTCAATGTGATCCCTCTGTGGGAGGAAGTATGGACTTCAGAACATAAACAATCTCACTTCTGTTACAGCATCAGGTTTATCTTATCCTCTGATCTGTACTACTGCAGTGTCTCAGCCTTCCCCCCATGCACTCCTCACTTCATTAACTTAGAAAGGCTAAATGATGTACAGCCCCAAATCATGGAAATTATTTGAACCAAAGTCTCATAAATAAAATATTTTTTATGGTTGGTGAGCAACAAAAGTGAAAGTGTTATCTGAATACAGTGATGTTAATGGCCATTTCACATAGTCATAGTTTTTCAGAATGTCCCAAATCTATCTGAAAATTTTGAAACTTACCAGTCATATGTTGTTACTAGTTATTTTCTTTGCTAGGAGAGAAAAAGTCTGCAACCCTAGGCTGACCTAGGATAAAGAACTTGGCTTTTGCTTACTCTGCCTGTTTTCAGGACATTTGACCACTCTGACTTGTATCAGTAAAATTAAAGATGAGGATGAGTCCCTATAGTATCTTTCTGGGTTCCAGAAGTTATCAAAACTTTATCTGTAAGCAGTTATTACAGCCAGCTCTTACTGGTAGTCTAAGCATTGGTTAATCAAGAGTTGAGGCAGGTGTTTACAGTAATGACTATGATGTTGTAGCACAAGATGTAACTATTACTGTCCTTGTGCAAATTAATATCTTATAAAAGATACCAGATTAAATTATATCCAAAACAATCTGAGTTATCCCCATTGCAATTTCATTATTTTTCCTACCCCTAGAGAGTGAATACAAACAGTTGTTTATGAACAGAAAGCTTTAACTTGGCACATGTACTTCATCTCATGAGATAATGACCCATTTGAGTAGGTTTGTTTAGATCCTTTCCCTAGGCTGGAATGTAATGGCAGGTAGCAGAGGTGATCCCTTCAGCCTGAGCTGTCCTGTGGGTGCTTTCTGCCACTGGAGCATTTGCCTTGCCTCAAGACTGAGATCTATTAGGTGACAGCAGAATCTTAAACCACTTTTCTAAAGTGCAAATGGTTCCCTATAGCAAAGCAAGAGAGGTCATGGCTGTCACACAGGTAACTGTGGAATTCCTTCTGCTATCCCACCCTGTGAAGGTCACTACTAGCTCTTGTCCTAGCAATGCAGTATCTTGCTTTTCACTACCCTGGCTATGTTGTGCTGCTCCTTAGACACATGGCTTGCTTTTTAGTGTTGCATTGTATTTTCTCAACATACTGACTTCCTTTCTGCTTGCTTTTTCATCCTTTAGGGCAGCCTTGAAATTTTTACGGGGCTCGGACTGGTGCTGGGCCCACCTTTGGGTGGCTTTTTGTATCAATCATTTGGTTATGAGGTCCCTTTCATCACACTGGGATGCATAGTGTTGGCTTTGGTGCCTGTGAATATGTGCATATTGCCAAAATATGGTAAGCGTCTTTCTACCTGCCTCCTTCACTCACCTTAACTTCTTATGTATTTAAATGTCTTTAAAAAAAAGTGTCAGCTTCTGGAGCCTGATCCAAGTCAGAGAGCAAAACTCCAGTTGAATTAGCTGGTCGTTTTGATCAGGCTCGTGTTTAATGCTGACCTAAATTCATGAGATGACCTGGAATGAATACCACTCCTCATGCCCATTTCTGCAAACACTAGGAACTCTGTACAGAAGTGAACTGAGATATAGTTTTGGGTTTTTTGTCTTAGATTCAGGGCTTGTAAAGGACCAGTTGTGTCTGCTTCATATAGGTTTGTCATTGCAGCTAGCTGAAGAAAAGCTAGAGACAGATTTTGCCTATAACAGGAGAACTCAACATGTTTGAGAAATTAACAGTGGAGAGGAAAACTAATTATAAGGAGAAAAAAAAGTGTTTATTTGTACTGAACAATGCAGGATCTGATTAACATGAAAGAATGTTAAAGTTAATAAATGAGGGGTTTAATGAAGTGCTAGAGGTCATATGAATTTATTAAATTTTAGATGGTCCTGCTTGGACAGAAAGCTAGCTTAAAGATAAGTCCTCACACAAGATTGTAATTGCAAGGTTACAGTTCTGTTATTCTTTTCTAGAGAAAAAAACCAGTAAATTTGAAATGCTTCTTTAATTTTTTTTTTATCCTTTAATATGAAAATCATAGAAAATAATTTCAAGTATATTGGCTTTTAGAAGAAACTAACAATGATTGACTGTGTATTGCTACTGGTAGCTTTCCCCCTTGACCTCCCCAAGCTCTGAAATTGTCATATTGCTGCCAATTTGAAAGTTACATAAATGTTAGCTCTGAGCTGGTGGGTGCTAATGCTTGAACTTTTAGTTCTATATATACTTTGAGACCACATTCAGGTATTAAAGGAGAAACAACATCAGGAAGGGGGCCTGACTTAAAATTGCCACATAACCATGACATCTGAAAGAAGTTTCCTGGAGTACAAATTAAACATGTTGGAATTCAATTAGTTGCTTGAAAAGTCGGACAGATCTCAATTGATAAATAACAATCTTTTTCTCTTATTCTCAAAGCACGTATCTTTGATTGGATATGAATTGTTCATATATGTGTTCATGTATGAAGCTGAGACATATCCATGAGGATTTCATTGAATAAGTGCTAGCAGAGAAACAAATAGTTTTTTCACATAATTGGCATAGTACCTGCTTTAGATCTTTTCAAGTTGGGGATTTGCCGTGTTGGAATCTGAATTATGTACTTTTCTTTTTCACCTATCAAATTTTGGTTTTTTTATTGGCATTCATTTGTTGTGTAATGGAGTAAGGGAACAAGAAAAAGGGAAATATTGTTTCTTTTCTAAAGCAAGAAGATCTTGAGCTTATATGCTGCTGAAAATAATGCAGTTTCCCCTCTCTTCTATTGAAACAGATTCGACTCCTAAGAAAGAATCCTTTTGGAAGCTCATTCTTCTGCCAAAAATCTTAATACTCTGTCTTACTATATTTTCTCTAAGTGCATGCTTGGGTTTTTTGGATCCCACAATGTCTCTATTTATCCTAAAGAAGGTGAGTCCTGCTAACATGCAGTGAAGTCTTGACTTAATAAATAGTAAGTAAATGGTCATAAATGTAAATATCCTAAACAAAATTGAGCTTTATCCAATTAACACTTTAATTAACAGTTTTAGTTAACTGTTAGTTGTATGAATTCCAAATAATTTGATTTCTAATTTGACAATACTGATAAGTCAATATCCATTGCACCATCTCTTCCTGCTGGGTCTTGATAACTTTGAGAATGAAGAAATGTAAGACTATAAAAATGGATTTCTCCACTTAAATGTATTTCAGCTGGAAAGTACTGTCTCTGAATAGGGCATAGAAGCTGCTTTTGTAAAAAAGGGACTTTTTCTTCCTTCCTGAAATCAAATTCTTGAAAGCTGCTGCAGTCACTGACAGAGTTGCATCTCTTGATGTGAACCCTTTTTTTCCACAAAATGATGTCACAGCTCTGCATTCTCTAACAGCATCGCTAAAATTAAACTGATTGCAACTGTGTAACCTGCCAGCTGACTTCCTTCACTCACTCCTTAAACAGGCAAATGCCATTTTATTTATTTTTGAATTTATTTTAATGCTTATTTATTTATTTATTACTTTATTTATTTTCCCAGTAGTGTTTAAGATAATGGATTTGAAGTAAGCAGTTTAAGATTCTGTTACTATGTGGAATTAAGCAATGGTCTTTTGACTGGTTTATTTACGAATTGTTTTTCCAAGGGATAGTGTTTGACAGATGGCTGTGCTACTTTTTGTCTGCCTAATCTGTAATTGGAGCACTTGTCCAGGATGGAGGGGACTTGATGCTAACCTCATTTATCAGTGGAGATGTGAATGTACATCTTCCATCTCCCAGGAGGGATCTGAAATTTTCCCACTGTAGAATCTGTGTGCTTCTATGGCTCTTTTGCTTTCCCTCTGCTCTGTGCTAGCAGATACTTGCTGTGAAAGGGCTGTAGCCCTCTTGGCAGGCATTCTAACCACTACATTAGAGTTATTATCATTTATTATCATTTATTATTATAAAATCTCTTATTCATTCTCATAAAAATAATCCTTTGTTTGAAAAGTTGGAGTTGAGTTTTATAGCACTAGTTACTTTTAAGATGTGCTGATTAACAATGGATTAATACAGTACTCAGACTTTTCTAAGGCAAATAAAACTAAAGACTGGAGAACTAAATCTATTGAAATTTCAGTGTCTGAAGTGTCTGTTTCAAGTGTGTCGGATTGTAATGTTAGAATCCAGCCTGTTGGTGTAGGGGACGTAGCATAATGTTTCCTCCTGACATTATTTAGGCTTTATATGAGTACAGTTGTGTCAGGTGTTTCCATCCCTCCACGCTTAAAAGTGTTGCTGAAAGCAATGAAACTGAAGCTCTGTGGATGATTTCAAGTCCTTGAAAAACCTCTGTATGGCATCAGTAAAATACATAAAATCATGCATTTCGGTATTTCGAATTTATATAAATTCTTGGATTGTCCTTCAATGAATGTAGCATATATGCTTTGTCTTGGTTTTTGTCTTATTTGTCTTCCTTTCCATAGTTCAAACTCCCAGCTAGTTATGTGGGCTTGGTGTTCCTTGGCTTGGCACTCTCGTACTCCCTGTCTTCTCCCCTCCTTGGGCTCGTAAGCGACAAACTGCCGGTGAGTCCTACCCTGCTGTGTGTGCAGGATTATGAAGCACTCTGTGCATTTGCTTAAAGATGCAGTTTCATCCCATACTGAAACAATGGATGTAGGCCTTGTCTTCTAAAGGGATCTGCCTTTCAAGACCTTGCTCGTGCACCCATTACTGCCACGTGGAAGGTCTCTTGCAAGGTCCAGGGTAATTTAGGAACGTCCAAGTCGGTAAATGACATCAGACAAGCAGCTGAAGTGTGCTGAGCTTTTCTAGAGGACTAAGAACAATCTTTTTCCAGGCAATATAGAATAGAGAGTGGGAAAATATGTCCCAGTTATTCATGCTTTTAACCACATCTAATTTTATTAGCTTTTTTGAAGAGGAGTAAAGATGTTCTGGTTAGCTGTACTGACTTTATCTCTTAAAAAGTATAATATCCAAATTAGATCAGCACACTGGCTGACTATGGTCCTGTAGCTCCTAACAGCAGAATAGAAAGAGACTTTGACAGTGGTACACCTAAAACTACCTGTTTGACAGCCAGTGCTAGCTGATCAAGGAAACTTACACTTTTAATGCTGTGCCTGAAGGACGGTGACAGTTTTCTGACACTTTTTCCTGACACGAACTAGTAATGCTCTTTGTACGTGAGAATTACATAGAATCATAGAATGGCCTGTGTTGCAAAGAACTTAAAGATCATTGTGAAGTGGTACCTAGTATTTCTTATATTAAAGAAGACTAAGACCTAAAATACTTTGCTAACCGAGAAGGACCATTGCTCAGTATCCTGAAATTTCTGTACTGAGCTGGTGCTGCCAGTGATTGCATCTGGGGTGAGGAAACATAAATTTATTGTTTCTTGATGTACATACAAATTCCCAATTTTAAATTGCATAGCTTTTCCTTTTCTTACACAGTACATCAGGAAGTGGCTGCTGATATTTGGAGACTTAATGACAGCAGTGTGCTTTTTCATGCTAGGACCTGCCCCTGTACTGCACATTGAAAGGTACTGCCTCTACCTGAGCCTGTCTCCTTATGTTTTCAACCATAGTCATGTATGTCCATAAGTGTGTAATTAGCATCTGACCATGAAACAGATTTGGCTTTTAACTTCTACCTTTGACCATGAAACATGCTGGTTTTTTTGATGGCCAGCAGGAGACTGTGAATGTGAAGCAGTGAAAGCATCTGAAAACGGAGATTTTAGAGCTTCATAAAAGCTTTTCCTTTGCTTTTTATTGTTACTGTGTTCATGTTAATGTCTATGGCAGGAAGAATGTTGCTTTTTATTTTCCTTCCCTCACAGTTTTGTGGAATTTCCAGTTCAGCAAAACAAAATTCTTTTGTGTTATTTTCCAAATTTTTCTATTTCATCAGTGTTTTTAAACTATAGGGTTAATTTGCATGGCTATGCAGCAGTACTGATTTTACTTCTTTCTGTATATAGCCTACTGAGAAAAGTAACAGATTATAGCTTATTTTCATTAGCAAAGTAAAGACAATGTCTATTGCACCTGAATGCTCTAATGCCATATTTCTCAAGTTAATTCACAGCAAAACACTCTGCTACATTTACAAAACAACTATACAGTCCTTTTGTCCTAGGTTAGATACTCTGTTAAAAGCTTATTAATGCATAAAACGCCTCCTAGGTTGCTAATTTTTAAAGATCTAAAAGATAGATTTGAAACTGGTGCAGTGACACATTTGAGCTGGGGAGGAAAAGAAATCAGTGAAGTCTTCAAAATTCTTTAGCTAGGTCTATTTGGTTATAATATATTAGGCTACAAAATTTTAACTTCAAAATCCCTCACTTTTGCAACAAACCAATTCTGGTGCTTGCACATAGGCATTGCTGGGTCAACCTCATCTGTCTACCTCTTCCCTATATGCACCTCATAAAATGAACTGCATTGGATAAGGAAATATATAATCTGAGCATGGGTTTTTCATATTCTTTTACAAAGTCTTCTTAAAGCATAGAACTGTATTTTTCAAGTCCTAATATTGGCTTTAAAAAGCATAGTTTTCTGATCAGTCAGGGAGAGCTGAAATAGCAGCCTTCAGTCAAGTGGAGTCCTTACTTGGAAAGAGTCTTCAGCATCTAACTTCTTGTAAATGCCTCTCTTTCAGTCAGCTATGGATGTTTGTGCTGGTGCTGGTTTTGATCGGCTTTTCCCTTGGCATGAGTGCTATCCCAGTGTTTCCAGAGATCTTGCAATGTGCATAGTAAGTAACTCACTCCAACCCTTCTTTCATGTTACTGACACTGGGAACCTGCAACTGTCTTTCAGGGTTGAGTATGAAGTGTGGGTTTTTTACCCCTTTTTGAGGCAAAGGCAGATAGTAACACTTAAATGCTTCCACTACTCTATTGTCTTGTTTTTTTCTGACTGAGCACCCCAGTCATTATCATCTCAGTATAACTTTGTAAATGTGTACTTCAGTAATGACCTAGAAGGGTCTTGATTGACTCTTATTAATATGTTCCTTTGGGAACAAGGTCTTTCCTTCTGAAAAGCTACCTGTCACAGTTTCACTCTTGCCACATGAAATATGGGGAACTAGTGCAATGGTGTGATCTTACCTGGGAGAAATCAGAGATGAGGACTAGCACTGCAATCCTCCAGAGAGCCAGTAAAGAAGAAAGTACTGCGTAAACAGACGTTGTGCTGTACACTTTTGCTTGTTAACTATTTATGTGATGTGCAAATTAAAAGGAGGGGGAAGAGTCTATAGGGAAAGGCTACAGACTGGGACACAGTATGTATTGTACTACTCTAACTGGTCTGTCTTTCTGCAGTGAGAATGGGTTTGAAGAAGGTCTGAGTCTGCTGGGACTGGTGTCTGGGCTCTTCAATGCCATGTGGTCCATTGGGTAGGTGTGCCCCTTTTTGTAAGCTATGAGAGTTCAGCTGTTCCATACTATTGCCACATGGCAATAGTCATGTCACTGTGTTGGCTTTGATTAAAAAATTTGTTGCTTGACAGGTACCTGGTAGGCATGTTAAAACAAAGGTTTTTACCCAACAAAAGGCAAAACTTTTGTTTTGACAATGCTCTGAACTTGTCTTGCTGGAAACATATTGTTCTGCATATCAAAAAACTGCAGCGATTAGGTGGATGTTTGCTTGCACTTCTGTGTGGTCATTTTTCTTGTCACTAACATAGCTACTGCTCTATACAGAGAGATGTGGACCTTAATTTTTTACAAAGCTATGTCCACGCAGATGGAGTGAGCTAGATGTCTGCTCCTGACTAATTCTGTTTTCCTTTTTCCATTTTCCACATTTCCTCCTTTTGTCTGGAATAGCTTAAGGTAGAATCTTCTTTTTAAGCCACAACAATTCTTTAAGGTCTATGTTTGTATAGCTTAGCAGAGTGTATCTGTGTTTATTACTCAGGGTCATCATCACAGAAATAAGTGAAAGGTGGTACTGGCTGAGTGACCCTTCAGAGCTGTCACTCAGTGGGAAGTGACAGAGTGCCCCTACTGGCAGCCACCTACAGGATTTTATCTGTCCTTGTAGTCCTCTGTGGCTGCAGGTATGTTTCAGTGGCACAAATTTTCACCATTTTTTTTCCAAGCTCCAGCTGTCTAGCAGTCCTGTTTATTTGGTATAGGGTTCAGTAGTGGTAGTATAAAGGTACCAAACCCCAGGTTTATGCTGCTATCAAGCCTTGTTTTACAATGTAACTTGCTTCCAGGAAGTCTCTCTAGTTCTACACAGTTTTGTCCCTCTCTGTCATGAGACCATATCATGTAAGACTTCTCAAGAAGAGACAGCAGCTGTATAATGTTTATAACCTGCGTTTTTAGACAGACATAAAGGTGCAGGGCAGTTACACACAGACCATGTCTGACACAATCTGCCTCCCCACCTACCTATGTTCATCAGACCTTTGTCTTGGAGACTTTGTGTTTTGAGGGATGCAACTTTGAATTTCTCTTATGATATAACTGATGAGTGTAGATGTTTTCTTAGAGCATGGTCCTTAATAGGGTCTCTCTATTGAAAAAGGCTGCATTCAGCTTTCTGATGTGGATCCTGTTTCCAGATGAGGAGGTAATTCGATTTATTGGGGCCTTGGCAAACAACAAATTCATACTTATTGTGGATTTTAGGTAAGTTAGGTCTGTGGAAAAAAATCCCTTTGTTGTCAAAGGTGAGAGTCTATGAAGGAAGGCCACAAAACCCAATAAAACAGTTCTCTGAGAATATGATATGTTATCATTTTTGTTTGGGATGCCAATACTCGATTTTGATTTGATGCAGGGCATTTGTAGGTCCAATTCTGGGAGGATTTCTAAATGAAGAGCTGGGTTTTGAATGGGCCGCAGCCATCCAAGGAGGATGGCCACTGTTAAGTGTAAGTAATTACACAGGTTTTTTATATCTATTGCAGTCTTGAGCTATTGCATAAGGTTGTTCTAATTACTACAATTGTAACTGGCTGTTTCCTCAAAGGGCCTTGCAACTGGAATATTTTATATCATTGAGGCAACAAGGAAAAGGTATGCTGAGATATTTATTCTTTATTTTGCTTGCAATCATATAAAGCAAACTTTTGAAATCTGTGCTTGCAATTTTTCCTCACTACCAACCTAATAAAGAATGATGAGCAATAAAATTATTGCTTAAATAGTTTGTCTGTATGGTTTCCTAAATCCCTACTGACCTAAACAGACAACTGAACCAGGTAATCCCTATTCCATACAAGCAGCAGGACCATGGCATTAATGAGCAAACCCTACTGATGGTTCCTGCAGGAGGGTGCCTGTAAGCTGGAATTGGTTGGATGGTCACATGCAGAGAGCGGTGGTCAATGCCTCAATGTCCAGACACAGACTAGTGATGAGTGGTGTCCCTCATGGGTTTGCCTTGGGACCTGTACTGTTGAGTATCCTCACCAACAACTAAAAGAAGGTAGATTCAGACTAGATATGAGGAAAAAATTTTTATGATGAGGAAAGTGAAACACTAGACTAGGTTGCCCAGAGAGGTAGTGGATGTCTCATCCCTGGAAACATTCAGGCCCAGGGTGGACATGGCTCTGAGCAACTTGGTCTAGTTTAAGATGTTCCTACCCATGGCAGGGTAGCTGGACTAGCTGACCTTTAAAGGTCAATTTCAATTTGAACTGTTTCATGATCATGGAAATGAGCAGGACATGGTTCTGTGCAATAGTAGGGAACCAAATCCAGTAATCCATGTAGCTCTTTGCATGTAATGTGCTTTTTTTGCTTATTATGTTGGTATCACATAGAAGTATCTAGAGAATATAAAATCTATGTTATCTCTCCTGTTCTTTTCTGTATGCAAACAGTTCCAATTCCAGCCTGCAAAATCCTCCTGGTGATAACGAAGAAAGGACTCCTCTAATGGGCAATGAAATGTAGCCAGACATACTTTCAATTCTCTGTTTGCTATTGTGGTTTAACCTAGTATCAAGGTGACTGGACTTAACAGTGCTCCATTATTCTGGAGCTGGGACATGACCGCTTAGTGAACAACCACTTGTGGTTTAATTGTAGAGCCATTACTGTTTTGAAACACTAAACACTGACTGCCTTTCTTTTGGAAGTTCTCCTAAATGATGAATAACCCTCAGCTGTTTAATTGTGTTCCATGTACAGAGCACCACTGTATGTGAAAAGATGTTTTTTCAAATGTCTGGTTTCTATACTGGTGTGTGCTGTGCATTATTCTTGGGTGAAGCTACTATTTTGCTACCATGATTTTCTATGCTTTTTAAAAGGAAGTTCATTATCCTGTAAAAACAGAATTTGAAATTATAAAGGACTTAACACAATATTGTTTTCAATAAAGCAAATTTTTTCCTAAGTTTTGTAAATTTTCTTAGACAACAAGAGTCTAAAATACTTCTTGTCTACCAGCACTTGTGTTATCTTGAAAGTGCCTGAAAATGAGAGGCAAAAGTAATGAAGAAAAAAGTTGCCATGTCTACACAGAAAAAACTGATCTTCAGTCCTGGAGGAGACTTGGCATCTTGTGTATACATTAGTATACATACACATAGATAAATGTATGTTTGTATTATATATGAATACTCCACTTGGCGAGTGTGAGATTTATTTTGGTAATAAATGCTAGCTGGAATGTTTGTACTAATTGCTGCTGCAACAGCAAATCTATCAAGATCTAGGGCTATGTCCTGGTTTGAGGGACAGGTGTCTGCTAAGGAAGGCAAGAGTCTCCCTTGGAATGGAGAATGTGAACCCCTTCCCTCCAAATTATTGTAATTTTGAAATTAAGGGGCTCTCAGGCGAGGATATAGGAATAGGAATAACAGTTCTTTACTAGTATTTATAATAAAGTGAACAAACAACACCTCTTATGGCATTAACAACAAAACAGAACCAGGAACCCGGTCCCAGCTCTCTCTGGGCCTGCAGGCACTGTCCCCTTGGGTTCAGTGATGGTCACAGCCGGCAGGGGGCGCTGGTGGCGCTGGGTGGGCAGGGCAGGTGCGATGATTCCCCCGCGGCTGCAGGGGGCGCTGTGGTGCGAGCTCCAGCAGACACGGGGCATGGCCGGGAGGGGAAGGGCTGGAGGACAGGCAGGCTTTGCTTCAGGAACGCTGTCGATCCCGGCGCCCCAGCAGGACTCTCGGAAACAGCAAACTGGGACAGTAGGACGTCTCGGTAGGCAGGGGGAGCGGGGGCTGCAGCGCAGTGAAACCCAGAGCAGTGCCGATGGAGCCGCAGGGGGCAGGGGCAGCAGCCCGGCTCCCAGCCCGGCAAGGAGAGGCTGGCTCAGGATCCTGGGCCCCCCGAGCAGATGGTAAAATAGGTCTCAGTTCAGAGCAGGGGTTCACTCACAGCAGAAGAAACAGCTCCACGTGAAGGGTTCTGCAGCAACAGACACTCTTCTCTCCCCCAAAAAGGCAGAGCAGCTCCTCCTGTTCCCCTCCGAAGCGCAGCTTCAGCTCTCCTGGTGCTGCCTTCACCCCTGCCTTTTATCAGCCCCTCTCCTCCGGGGCTTGGCCACAGTCCTTTGTTTTTCTTAAGTACCCAAAACTTAAGAGTTCGTTAGCAACTTAATGGGAAAAAATTCTATACAAAAGGAAAGAAAAAACCTAACCCCCAACAGGCTACTATGGGAAAAAATAACAAAAACAAAACATCTCCTCACCTCTTCCAGATGCTCAGCTAAAGATATTCAAGGGAAACTGAGACAAGGACACTCCTGACAAGCTCACACTAGACTTCTTGACCTCGGTTGTGGCAAAAGTCTTTTAATTTATCCTTGAGCCCATAACTGGCTTCTAGAAGGAGTTTTCTGTGGTGCGCTTCCTCCCATAAATGAGAAAAGTGGTCTGTTCTAGCAATTTCCAATCAGTTTCTTTTGTGAAGAGTTCCTGGATTTTACATAAGAAATACTTCATTCTCTGCCAGAGCTCTTTTGGACTATCAAGAACAACTGCTGTGGCAGCCAACTGACCTGTGAAACTTCAGGCTACCAAAGGGCAAGCTTCCCCATGGAACATTTTGTTCCATGCTTCCTTTCATTTTTGTATCAGCTGTTAGTCTTTGCTGAAACCAGGAAGGTACACCTCAGCTTGTTAGGAAATGCTGACCATGCTGGTGCTGATGATGAGCCAGGTGAGAAGGAGCTGAGAGGACTAGAGTTGGATTCAAGATACAGATCTGTAGACATGAGACTTAATTGGCTCGTTTTGTGCAATGACTTATTCATTTACCTGATATGTGCTGTTAGGACTTGAGAGGGGCCAGGACGACCAAAAAGAGCACAAATGTCACTGAAATTATTGAGCTGCCCTGCAAAGCGTGAACTTTACCAGACCACCAGTAGGAACTAGACAGGCTTAACCAACCCTTCTAACAGAGAAGTGGGGTCTTCCATGGGGAGCTAAGCCACCCCCCTGTTTGGTGCTGTGCTTGTCTCATGCAGTGGCAGGTCTAAATACCCACCTGACACAGCTGCAGAGGCTGTGATGGGCAGAGATGGTGCCAGCTATAGCCAGACTACAATTGTCTGCACCAGGGCAGCCCTGAGCAGCAGCCTGTGTGCAGCACTGAGCTCAGGACCATCTGCCTGCCTGCCTGCCTCCCACAGGCAGGCCCGCGCCCTTAGGTTTGGGCAGTGCTGGTCTCTGCCGAGATTTCCCAAAGTTGTTTCCCTGCTGGGACCCAGGCTTGCCTTGATCTCTGTCACTACAGCAGTGCTGTGGCTGGCTGATTCACAGGTCTGGCAGGTGATGCATTTCTTTGGCTGCAGCACAGTGCTGGCTTCCCTGCCACAGTGTAAGTCCAGAATTGCTCAACGCTGGCAGCTCTCTTGCCTTTGATATTGTGAGACTTTCCAGACAGGGTGTTAGCATCTCCAGGTGTCAGCTTTCAGCCACCCTGGAGAATTCCCAGGTTTTGTGCAAGACTTCTTTTTTACAGCTCCCTGCCTTTGCCTGCCTGCAGTCTCCTCTTGGATGACTTCCAGGCTTCAGACATGGGGCTTCCTAAAATTTGTGCCTCTCCTGTGCTTTTGGTGCTGTCTGCTCTGGGGGCCTGTGCCCTGGACACCTATGTTGCAGCTGTCTATGAGCACAATGTGGTCTTGTCAGAGGACACTGAAGTGCCAGTTTCTCCTGAGGAGGCCTTGATGCTGATGGACAAAAATATTGCAGTTTTGGAAGCAGCCATCAAGGAAGCAGCCAGACAGGTATTATGATCTCGGTAGAGACATTCATTTGAGTAAGCACTGACTATTTTTATTGTCTTAATGGTGTTTGTATGTTGGTACCAGGGTGCCCATATCATTGTGACTCCTGAAGATGGCATTTATGGATGAGTCTTCACAAGGGAAACAATATACCCTTATCTTGAGGATATCCCAGACCCACAGGTGGACTGGATTCCATGTGCTCATCCTGAAAGGTATCATCCCTTTTATACATGGGGGAGCAGTCTGAAGGGAAAGACAGCTAAGGGTGGTTGTTGATAGTTTTAAATGTCTTGGAACAAGTTCTGTGAAATGAAGCCAAGTTAAGACATCATGTAGTTGCCATAAGTAGCTTCAGATATCTTTCTTCATAATTTTTCTCTGCCATTTTTCTCAACATAATTCTTTATATTTTAATTAGTGTAACTGGAAGGTTGAGATTTATATAATAGAAAAACAAATACACAGAATGTACATTTCAGGTATTCTGTGCATGTTGTAGAAAATGCTTAAGATGTGGGAATATTAGGCATATTTGTGAATAAAATAACTGCCACTACTGAAAGAATATACTGCACAATATAAAACTTGCATTTTTGAATCATGTTATGGTAGCCTTTTTTTTCTGTTCTTTTCCTTAATAAATTGCACCATTTTTTGAAGCCGCAGTAAGCAGGCAGGTAACAAAACACACCACAGGAGAAAAAAATCCTAAGGTGCCTCAGCACACCAGCCACACGGCGAGTTGGAGCAGAAGGGCTGAGATTAGCCCATGTGTGGGTGTAACTACGGAGACTTGAAAGTGTCAAGATTTGCTTCCACTGCAAGGAAGCCCCTGAATTCCTCCATTAATGTGAGGTGATGAGAACATTTCAGCTGCTAAGTTCTGAAGCACAAATCTGCTGTCTTCTGCCAAGAAACAGAAAAAATCAGTCTCCCCGGTAGATATGACTAACTTAGATCTATCAGTCTGATGATCTGTAGTCTTAACATTGGAATTTTTTTGGATTAAATGGTTTTGATGTTTTACTTCTTTCTTTCTTCCCTGCTGATTAGGTTTGCTCCCTCACCTGTGCTTGAAAGACTGAGCTGCCTGGCGAGGAATAACTCCATCTATGTGGTTGCAAATATGGGAGACAAGGAACCATGTAATTCCAGTGATCCGAGGTGCCCAAGTGATGGCCACTATCAGTACAATACCAATGTAGTCTTTGACTCAGAAGGGAAACTAGTGGGTCGTTATCACAAGGTGAGAGAATTTTACAATCTTCAGCAAAATCAGTATGATTTTTAGGAGGTTAAAGATGTGAACAGAAGCTGCTTTCTGGGCTTAAATGTATTTCCACACAGAGTCATAATAGACCAAGTGTCAGAGGGCAGGTGGAAGCCACTGCCACTATTCTGAATTTAAAAGCAAGTAATCAAATAAGAAGTTAAGCTCAATAAACGCTCTATTTTTACTCCATCTCAATAGGAAGTGACACATAAGATATTTAAACATGAACTTACTAAATAAACTCTTCCTAACAAAATACAAATCCTCTTTGCTGGTATAAATCAGAAGCAACAGATATTTGTGGTTGACTTCTCTTGCAGTGGTATGAGTTCTCCTATTTGAAATTAATATATAGCACATTCACAAAACATATTCTCCATTACATGATTTAATGTTCATTTAACTCGAATGGTTTGATTTATTTTCTAGTATTTTATTTTCTCCATTCTTTTTTCTTTTCTATGAGCAGTACAACCTTTTTGTGACAGAGAAACAGTTTTACTACCCCAAGGATCCAGGATTTGTGACTTTCAATACATCCTTTTGGCTACTTTGGCGCAGACATACTCTACCATGACCCAGCTGTGGTCTTGGCAAGCAGATTTCAGGTTGACACCATTCTGTTCCCAACTGCTTGGATGAACACCCTTCCACTGCTGTCAGCCATCCAGTTTCACTCAGCGTGGGCCATGGGAATGGGGGTCAACTTCCTTTCAGCAAATACACACAACTCCACTTTAGATATGACAGGTAATGTAACAGTGCTCTAATTGATCCTCGTTCTCATGGACAACGTTTGTATCTGTGTAGTGCAGCTGTGGTGAGCAGAAATTCCCATCAGCTTTAAGCATGCATACTCATGTCAACAGGATTAGGACATGAGAACTTGTAAAGTTCTTGATATAAAGGAAACAAAAATCTGCTATGTAAGAGCTTGGAAATGCTTAAGTTGATTATAACACCTCTATTATTTGTTAAATAATCAGTCCTGGGAGTTTGTGAGTGTTATTCTTCATCTTCTGACCCTGATGTTTATTGACGTTTTGGCCATATGAAGACACAAACTTCGTTTTCTCCACTAGATGGAACCCTAAGTCTGAGAAATGTTCTTGTGAGTTCTGCAAATAGTGCTTCTGGGCTGGAGACCTTGTGTCACATTCTCTTTGCAGGCTTTGCTTTCACTGTTTGTTTTTCCTGAACAGATGCTAGAAGCCAAGCACAAATTTTGTGTGCATGTGTTTGCAGAACTGAGGGAAATTTACTGCTAAAATGTAGCTCTAAACTTTGCCATCCAAATTAAAGGCGATATGAGCTATTCCTTTAGTTCTGAGTTGTTGATGACCCTATGTCATACAACTCATATTCTTTATGGATAGGTTTTACTCTGGGCTTTAAAGATTTCTCTGTTTATGGAAAGCACTTGAATAAAGATGTGAATTTTGGTAATATCTTTTCCTTACAGAACTTTTTGATTTGACAATGTTACCAGCCATTTTAATCAGAATTACTGATTTCTAATGCAGTTAAACTCAAGGAAGAATGTATAACTTCAGCCATTTAAATCATGTATAATCAGGCCACTAATCTTGTCACTTACAATACACGAAACATCAGAGTTTGGTCTACTCTCCATTGATGGCAAAAAACCATTAGGTTAAGATTGTAGTCTGTGAAGGCTCAACTTAGTTTCAAGATAGTCTTGTAAATGTTAGATTTAAATTTTGCATGTATATAATTAGTGACAATTGCTTACCTGTCCCGTATATTTGCTTTCAGATTAGAAACCTTCTGATGTTATGTGTTTGCAGGGAGTGGTATTTATGCCCCAGATGGTCCAAGAGCATATTATTACGATACTGAAATGGATAATGGTCACCTTTTGGTGACAGAACTGAGTTCATGCCCACGTCTCTCTCCTGACTATCCTGCTGCTGTTAACTGGACACTGTGTGCCAGCCTGATCAAACAGCTTCCATCAAACAAACACTCTTTCAGTGGGGTCATTTACCATGATCTCTTCTCCTTCACGGAACTCACTGAATCTGAGGGAAATCATGCCGTTTGCCAGCAGGACCTCTGTTGCCATCTGAGTTACAAGATGGTAGAGAAGCAGCAAGATGAAATTTATGTCCTGGGTGCCTTTGATGGGCTACATGTTGTTGAAGGAGAGTATTATTTGCAGGTAAGTGTTTTCTGCTCTTATTTGAACAATGGGAAGGCTGTAATACCCTCTTGCAGTCTGTTTGCTTTATTTTTTTTTTTTTTTATTGGGGGCATTTAAGACAAGGCATTTTTAAGGGCTCCCCCTCACCCCAAAAAACAAACCAAAACAACATTTGTTTTCTTCGTGATTCATTTTGACTTTATTAGGGGTGCTAATCTGCTTTTCTATGTTATAAATGATGGAAGTGTAGACATTGGGTTGACCCTATGCTATAACACTCTTGAAGTGTTATAGCAGTTTTGGCAAGGACAGGACAAGATAAGTATGTGTACTTCTCTGTGCTGGTTGTAATTTCTGCAACACATCTTGCAATAGTTGCTCTTCAGGTTTTGCAGTTTGTAGGTTTTATTTATTGCTGAGGGGAGACCTTATTGCTCCCTGCAACTACCTGAAAGGAGGTTGTGACAAGATAGAGGTCGGGTCAGTCTCTTCTCTCAAGTGACAGGACGTGAGGAAGAGGCCTCAGATAGTGCCAGGGGAAGTTTAGATTGATTACTAGGAAAAATATCTTCACTGAAAGGATTGTCAAGCATTGGAACAGGCTGCCCAGGGAAGTGGTTCAGTTACTATCCCTGAAGGTATTTAAAGAATGTGTAGATGTGGTGCTTAGGGACATTGTTTAGTGGTTGGTTTGGCAGTGCTGGGCAATGGTTCGACTTGATGATCTTAAAGACCTTTTCTAAGCTAAATTATTTTATGCTTCTAAGGAGATTTGTGTATATGTGTACAAAAAGGACAGAAGAATGTACATCTCTCCCTATCTTCATGGAGATGCTCTTGTCACAAGAGACCTGTTTTCTGCTCAGTGCTTCATACTATAGTGCTGATGTGATTATCTCCCATCTGGTTAACTAATAAAATAAGGAAACTAAATATGGATATACTACTTGTATTCACTTGGCTTGTCAGTGTATTGATTCTTCAAAATTTTGTTGCTAGGCTTTTTTTTTTAGTGTACTATAAATCTTTTCTATATACATAGAAATATATAGAGAATTATATAGAGTGTATAATAAATGCATAGATGTATTAGAGCATTTTTTCATCATGACAGCTTTTCTTGCTATCCAATCCAGC
>WEKY01023261.1:0-12872 GCA_013390045.1 Picathartes gymnocephalus
TATGGAGTTCCAAAATTTAATTTATTAATGCTAAATATTATTACTCAAAGCACTCTCATAGCTCACAGACATGTCCATTGCATCTCAGGAATTGCATTCCCATGCTGAACCATTCAGTTACCTATTAAATTAGCACAATTATTTGTGATGGACATTGGAGGATCACATGAAACCCAGAGGTTCATCAGTTAATGGGTACCACAGGTTAATGAAGGAGGAGAATGGAGAGGAGCACAGCATATTTTTGACTAGTCCCAGTGTTCACAAGTGAGATTATAGGGAAGGTAAATAACACTGAAATGCTGCCAGCCTCATTTCCCTGGATTTCTGAATTGCTTCCCCTTGGCTGTTGCCATGCCAAGCTTTGAATTGCTTTGTGTCAAACTTCATACAAACAAATTTGCAGAAAATTCATTTCAAAGTCTGACTTAACACTAATACAAGCAACAACCAAATGTGAAAAGAGTGTGTCTGAACAGTTGGGCTATGGCTGCTCTTTCTGTGATCACTTAAATGTGGAAGAGAAACAATAAAGTCAGATTTGCTTTTATCTCATCACAGCAAAGCCCGGGATTTTGCATAAACAGATACCAAATGCACCTAAACCTCTTAATCAGCTTTTTTTTTTTTTCTGCAGGCACATAAAGCCTAGCTTTGGAGTAGGAAGAAAAGGAAAACTTTGTTGTGTCCTTATAGGAATACTTTGAACTCTCTTTTTAAGGGTCATTTTTTCAATTCCCAGAAACTACATAATGCTCCAGTTGAGATGAACTTTGTCAAGCAGCCGAAGGAAATCTGTGACAAAGAACCCATGTGGAAAAACCATTATATTTATATGCACATTTCTAAAGTTTTATCAAACTAGTGGGAACCAAAACATTTGTTTTTCCCCAAGTACCTGAATTTACAAGGATGCCCAAAGCAATTCAGTGCTGAGCAGGGGGGGAAGAGGTGTGCAGGTGGTGTCTGGCCTCAGGCAGCAGAAGCAGCTCCTTGGGCATCAAATCACAGCTGTTCCCACTGGGGCCATCACCTCCTGCGGAGAGGTGAGGCTGGCCAGAAAGCTGCAGGCAATTAGAGGTAATTAACCCAGCTGGAAATCCATCCCAGGCTGCTATTAGTGAGACACTCAGGGAAAGGAAGGGGACCATGTGTCCAGACTCTGCGTTTCCTTTTCTTAAGTGGCTTACTGGACAGAGAAATATCAGGAATGATATATCAGGGAGGATCGTTTCCCCTTCCTCAGGCATCTAAAAACACCCCAGGGTGGGAGTCACCCACCCTATTGCCCTCACCTGTCATTTGCACTCCCTTTCCAGCTACCTCCAAATACCCCAGCTCATCCTTTGCCCCTCTCTGCTGCCTCCCATGGTTTCACCAGCAGATTTCCTCCACCCCAAGCCCAGGCTGTGAGGCACTCGCTGAATGAGAAGAGTACAGCCAAGGCCATGAACATGCTTTCTCTTAGGTGCCTCATTAGAGACACACAGATATAAAATAAAAGTAAAAATGAGGCAAGGATTGAGGCACAACTGTGGTGTTTCAGGGGCACCCTGTCCAAGGGGAGGCAAGGATGGCTCCCAGCCACGTCCCACAGACATTGGAGAATGCAGCACTTCCCAAACCTTCTTTTCTCTTCCACTCCCCAGCACGAAACAAAACAGTGTGTCATTTACCCCAATGGCAGCTGCAGCTTATTTGGGACAGCCCAGTTTTCCAGATTTGCAATTGCATTCGTGAACATTCACCTGTTTTGTAAACAGGTAACAAGTTTGGGTCACCTGGGGACAGCCCAGGGCAGTTTCCTTCCCTCAGTAAAACTCCCCTGGCAGTGAACTCATGCTTGGCCTGAAAGCAGCCTAGACAGAGGGGCTCCAAAGGCAGTAACTCAGTTATCTCTGCCCTACAAGATACACAGAACTCCCAAAAAGTTGTGCCTTTTTGTTCAAGAGAACAGAGATGGCACAACTTCCTTCCTCACAGGCAGGAACTTGACCCTGCTCCTTCAGCCCCCGCTATGCAGCCTTTTAAAAACAACAAATCATCCCAGCAAATCCCCAGAAAAGCCTTTTCCAGCTTCACTGTTAGATGTGAGCAACAGGACCCTGCTGCCAGCAAGGGTTGGCTGAGCTCTGCCGCTGCAGCCAGCACTGCTCCCACTCTGGCTGGGATGGAGCCCAGGTGAGGAGCCACCAGTGCTCTGCACTGGCCACCTGTCACTACCCAGCCCTGTGCGCTTTTGCCACAGCAATTGCTCTGCACTCCAGCAGATAATGACTTTTGGGTAGTGCCATCCATACCCCTCTGCCGGGCAGTCACTGGCCACTGTCACAGCCAGCCAAGTGCTCTGCCAGTGCCTGCTTATCTGTAATTCACCTTGGCACACACTTCCAGAGACATGGGTAAAAAGCAGATCACTTTGGTAGAATTACCCCTCTCTCCTTCCATCCCGTTTTCCCTCGTTCTGTCCTTCCCTTGACCACAGTGAGCAGCTGATCTTTAGCAGCACATGCCCCACAAAGGCTGGTGGACATTTATAGCGCCACTCAAGAGAAGTCAAGGCCTTTCATCTTTCAGAACAATTTGCCTCACCAGTTGTTCACTATCAGGGTTTGCTCCAGCTGACTAAGACACTCAGGCATCTAAATGTCTAAAAAATGTAGTGAACTTAGGACCTGTTCTTTTGCTCTCATTAATCCCAGCTAGCAGTGGAATATACAAATATTTGCAGTCCCTCCAAAGTTGCAGAGAAGGTGAAAGAGCACAGAGCACAAGCCCACAGGGTAAGCAAAGTCTAAGGACCAAAAAAACCCCAAAACCCCACTTTTAGGCAGTACCATATCAATACATACAACACAGGTGCAGAGGATGGGTCTGGACAGTTAATATTTCCTCTTTTTTGGGCAGCAGCCTTTCCTGCCCAGCCAGCACCATGAAGCTGACCAGCAAGGAGCACAAAACCAGTCCCTACTTCTGAGGCTGTCCACACAAGAATAATTGCAAATACAGAATAGCCAGAAAATGGAGTTGACAGCATGAAAATGTCAGTTCAGAACTCGGGAGGGGGGGGGAGGGGAGGTGTAAATCACTCAATTTTTAAGAACATGACCAGTCTCACTAAGAAGTGCATTTAAAGTTAAATTATCTTGACTACAGCAGAGATAGGTCTGTTAATCCTTTTACTTGGAGCACATAGCTATTCCCTAGGATGTATCTTTTCTTGTTCCATGCAAGTTTTTGTATCAGAGGGGTCCCAGTCTTCAACACAATTAAGAGTTATTGAATTTTCATTTGCACTGTTGCTTTGTTCTCATCTTGCTGGAGTAAAAGCAGTTTTCAGCCCCACTCCCCCACAGTATTAATTTTTCTATTGGCTTTATGGAAGCCATCAATTTACTGCCTGGCCTTTTTCATGACTTAAAAACATCATCTCAGTAACATTGTTATCTACCAGCTATATTTCACAGATATTGTGACAGTGGTTTATACTGGTATCTTACTTAGCATCTGGCTGACAGGACAATTGCAGGGAAATATTGCCAGAGATATAAGGCCATTTTGTGATAAATAATGAGCTTTAAAGCTTAACAGGTTGTTTTCTTCAGAAGAAATCATAGCAGTTCTCCTGTACACAAAACAGCCACTTGCCATACAAAGGCAGAGATGGAAAGTGCCCCTTAATGCATTGAATAAATCCTGGAGTGTGACCAAGCAACAGCTTAGTTCTGACCTGAAGTTTTTCATGTCTTCTTGAATTATCTAATTTGCCAGAAGTGAGTGACTGCTTCTGGGAGTATATGTTAGCTAATAATGCCTTACAGAACTATTAAGGTTTATCATGTAAATCTTTATTTGAATGCTTTTAAAATGCATATTACTTTCTTGATAAACTATGATGGCTCCATAGGAGCCATTAATACAAATTAGGGTGCATACCAGATGTAGTAGAAGGCCTTATAAAATGTACTCATTCCACATGCAGAGTAATCAGGTTTTAAATTATATTAAATACTGCAGCTGTAATTTTTTTTCCCCAGTCTCAGGGATCAGATAGCTTTTTAAAAAATATTTTTTACTAAATTTCATTTCCTCAGCTAAAAGCCCAGTTTTCAGTTGCATAGCCAGGAGGTGAGAAGTTAGAGACTGACAAATTGCAGGGAGGGGAGGACAAGCTCCTTTCATTTGTACCAGTTAGAATTCCCCAGATACCGTTCATAAATAATTTCCATAATCTAAAAAGTGTGCTGCTTTTGATCAGAAACCTTCTGTGCAGTGCAGAGTTTCTTGCTTATTATTCTTACCTCCAGGTCCTTGTATTTGGTACCTTTTTACAACAGACCACAGCTACCTCTGCCTTGCACAGCGAGTTCACTGTGATAAATTTATTTTCCATAGTCATACTGGGTTTAGGTTTATTCACCACACCACAGCACTGTTGCAAACATCACCCCCACATGCAAAACCATTTCCTGATGCATGTTAAATGAATAGGATGAAAGGAAGAAAAGTTGAATTGACTTCAGCTGGAGTCAGGTCAAATCACAGCATCTCACCTTGGCCTCCTTCAAGCTCCTCCAAGACAAAATGAGGTTTTGAGCCAGGCACGCTCTGCAAGGCAAAACCAGGGGCTGTGGAAATGAGACAGTTTCTGGGGGAATGGTGTAAACATTAGCTCAGCTATAATTACAGATGGCTTGGCTAAAGGAGATCTTTGCCATGAAATAAGAAAAAGAGAAAAATCTGAGGAAAAGCCCCAGGATCTGCCCCATGCTGGATAAAGTGACCTTGGAATCACAGTGAGGGGCACATGACCTTCACAGACTGGCTGTCATAGGTAAAGGGAGGATCGTTTCCTCTGTGTATTGTGACAGATATAAAAACTGGATAAAAATTGCCCTCATATAGGAAAAAGGACCTGAGGATGGGTCCTATTTTACTTTTCTAATGGAGAGATCCCCAAACCTCTCCACAAAATGTCCTTGCAGCTTCATTCCTGCACCCCTGTGTTTCCATGCCAAAGAGGGAGGCAAGCAGCTCTCCTGCCTGGCTATGGGGCAATGTCACTTTGCAAACCTCCTCAAGGGATTGTAAAATATTGCTGGGATCAAACCAGCCATGAGAAATGGGCAAGAGGGTAACAGGGAGAGCATCTGTAGACACTTGGGGAGCCATAAGCTGCTGCAGCACTCATCCACCCTACACAGTCAGCTAAATTAACTCAACAGGGGCTACAAAACCAGGGAGAAATCTCTTTCTGCCTGGCAAACACTTCTTTCTGATCATCAGTTACAATTTTTGCAAGCTTCTGTAGTGTCACGACTTGGTACCAATTATGCATTTGAATATAATCTGCTGGAGAAAAAGCTGTTAGTATTCTCTTGCATATTTCTGCTCATTAGGTTGCAACAGGTAGCAGGGGACTATGGAAAGAGGGTTTATGTGTTAAATCTGCAGGTATTCATCTACAATGTCCTTTATTCATCAGTGATATATCATGCTGGTGTTGAGCACATCCTGTACACACAGATATATCTTCTTGACAGACTAAGACAAGCAGGATCTGGAGAGAAATTCTGCTTTTAAAAAACAACTTCAAGCAAACTGCCCACATCAGATTCAGTTTCCCCTGTTTATGTTTTTGAGCCCCATCTCCATCATTATCACATTCCTACTGAAACCTTGTGGTTTCAGACTTAGGCAAGTTCTCTTGAAACAAGATAATTGAAACGCATTAAAACCTTTTTCGATGGCTCCTTATTTCATCACGAATCAAGTGAGACTATCTGAAGGAGTATTCTCCTTCCCTGCAGCTCTTACCTCTATTATTTTCTTTCCTATAATGAACCTACTTGGTCTAAGTTCAAACTTTTACCTTTTCACACCCTTTGCATGAAGCGAGTTTGGTTTTACTATGGCAACCGTGCATCAAAGGTAAGATCTTTTTCTGTCTCTAGAGACACAAGTCTCCAGACTTCTGCTTCTCTCTCCTTTAAGCAAAGATTGAAATATATGTGGCAGCAAGGCTTGTAAGATCCAGTTTCCACAGATGTTGGTGTGAACTGTTTCTGTGTTTATGAGGAGCATTGGACAGATGCAGTGTCAGATTAGCTCTGCGTGTCTCCCAGGTGTGGGGTGGATGGCTCTGGGTGTGCTCCAGGCACAGGGGCACTCAACAAATGCTGTCACAATAATGCTGCACTTTTATTCTGTGAAAAGCAGTGTGAGGCACCAGCTCCCTTATTGCTCCTTGCACGGCGAGGAGCAGCACTATGAAATATTATAGTGCAACTGGGAAGAATAGAGAAGGTGATAATTTATATGATAATGTCCAATAATGATGTATGTGCATTTGTTCCTATAAATGCTGAGACACCCTCAGAGTTTATCACTTTCTGCACAATTTTAGTCACTACACAGTCACACATGACGGCCTTCAGCAGGCAGCACATATTGACATTTCTGGGGGTTTTTCTGTTAAACTGAGCAAGCATTTGATCAGTGTTCCATTAACCCAGGCCTAGGAGGTGGTTTTGGCGTAGGATGCTCCTGTTGCTGCCATACCCAGTGGCTCCAGTCACTGGCGTACTGCCCGTGCTCAGAGCAGACACGGGGCTGTGTGAGGCAGGCATTGTAGGCAAACACGCTGCAGGGCTAGAAAATTAACACCTAAGTGGTGCTGGTGGGGAGAGTGTGAAAGCTAAAAATACTCACTGTGTGCCCGCAGCCAAATTTGGAGCTTACATTAGAGAGACTGTTTCGTGTCGTTTCTTACCCCAGCTCCAGGCTATCTCCTCCCAGCCTCTGAGCCAGCCACTGCCCCAACAGCTTTGGAATGGTCACTGATACTCCTTGTTGTGGTCCTCTCAAAGGGAGGTGGCAGATGAGCAGCACAGCTCCAAACCTCTTGGGAAGTGCAAGCAAGAGGGCTGATAGGCACTTTCCCACCTTGCTTTCCAGATCTCTCCAGATAGATCAGCAGCAGACTGAAAACACTCGAGTCCCACTCCCACACAACTCCAAGAGGGTAGGAGCACTGGAGAGAGCAGCAGAGGGGGAATTATCCTGCAATGATCTAAGATGATTGCCATTTAACATATGCTATTCTGCTAGAGAGACTCGCTACTCTGTGCAAGGGGCTGTGCTCTCCCAGGAACATTCCTTTAAAGAGGATTTTGTGACTGTGGGAGGGTAGACAGGTACCTCCCAGATGTATCACACTGGGACTGCTCTCAACCACAGCAGGGTGCAAGGAGGGGTACAAATTCAAGCGTAAGCAGTAGGCAGAAGGTAAGTTTCACACAGACAAGAGGTGTATTCAAAGAGCAATGTGTTAGGGAAGCATTTTGTTTCCTTTCTCTGCAGTGCTGCTGTGCCTTTCATTTAAAATTATTTAGATGTGGAGTTAAATTTACCAGCAGCAAGGACATCAGAAAAGTTGATAATAGCCACGGGCTCAGTCTATAGGGATTGATCCTGCCAGTGATTGAGCAGCTTTCCATTAAAAGGCTGACAGAAACTCTGGCTGTTCGATTTACCCTTCCAGTACCAGGATTTTTCACCCAAACTTCCTCTTTGTCCTCTCCAGGACTATTGGAATATCTTCTCATACCATTTTATTTCCTTGATTACTGTAGCAATTCACAACAACATTAGCGTGTAGCAAAACACTAATCAAGCAGATGCAAAAAATTTTTTGAGCAGTCATGGTGACCGCAGTGTCCCAGGGGGATTTCTAATAAGACTATGAAGGCAAAGAGGTTTTTTTCACAGTTTTACAGCTCCCAGAAATGATCTTAAGACATTAAAAAAATTCTCTGGACCTGCTAGTCACAGCAGTGCCCGGAAGCCTGCATTGATTTTCCTGAGTGGGTGAGCTTTATTTCCAGAAATGCTCACACAAACTCAGGTTGCTGTGATATTACCTGATGAGATGGTCTTTCAGGAGGGCAAAATACTATCATTATATATTACACACATCTCTCCTCCACCTCAGACCTCTCCAGTCAGCACTCCCATCCCCAGAAAGTCTGCTCTAATCAATCCATCTAAGGTATTTCAACTTCTCTGACCTGATACCAGTCAATTAACTAATCAAGAGGTTTAGAGTTCACAGAATCACAGAGTATTCCGAGTTGGAAGTGACCCACAAGGATCACCCAACTCTTAGAAGATTGGTTTCCCCTCAAGCTAAAATCAGTTCAGCAACTACTAGTTGTTTTAAACAAAACACCAAAAGCCTGTTAACATTTTCCTGGGCTTTCAAAGGACCTTCTTTAAAGCTATCACTCATCAGAGTTCCATTTAGCCATCTCCAAAGCAGCATGTCCTCCAGCAGCAGCTCACCAGGTGTCACCCCAGTTGACCCACAGCCACATGTGCAGTGGTTGGACTGGGAGAGCATCCAGGGCTAGATTTCACACCAAGATCTGAGCTCAAACCCCACAGTTACCCCCTGGTACCCAGGGGTGCAATGAACTGCAGCAGTGAAGGGAAGAAGGCAGGCTGAAGTCACTGACTTTTGTCCAAGAACTTTTCCTGCATCTGGAGGTTTGCAGCAGTCCCTCTTTTGGTGCAATCAGTGCAGGGAAATCATGGAAAACAGATCACTGAGGGACAAGGAATAAGTAAAGCCCATGAAAAATTGGGACCAAGTATCTCTCTGAGAAAACCAATGCAGAGATTAGCACTGGGTAGCTCCAGCCTTAGCAATCTCAGATGATCTATGGCTGAAGTCTGGTGTGTGAGGCAGTCAGCCAGGAAGGGGAAATAATTTCAGCTCAGGGTTATTTCTATTTTTAACGTTTCTTTGCTTATTTCTGCCTTTCAAACAAAATGCAGTGCAGACAACTACCTGTGCACTGAATTGCAGAGGCAACTGGGGTGGTTTCAGATGCAGGCGAAGCTGAAGAAGGAGAGGTTTCTTAAGTGGGAAAAGCCAGTGATAACCAAGGAAATAAAATCCCTTTTACACATCTGGTAAATCCCCCTCCAATCCTGGGACAAATTAGCAATAGGTTATAAACCCCTGAGGTGTATTAGGAAGCCTACATTCCATCTGATGATTTTTAGGTCAAATCTTAGAGATTCACATAAGAAAATGTGTTATTGGCCAAATGTAAATATTTCTCCCTCCCATTTTTTAACAATCATATTCCTGACCAAGGAATAGTTGGCAAAAAAAGCAGCTATGCTCTTATCCAGGGGAGAGGGTTCACCCAGGCACGTTACTGCAGACAGCTACATTGTAGGGAGTAGTTAGCAGTAATGAATAATTAATGAATAAATAATGTATTTGTGTCTCAATACCCCAAGGTCTTTGGGCACCTTCACAGAAAATAATTAAAACAATAGATTACAAATAAGATGACAAGTCCCCAGGCGAGTGGATGTACATAAACCCACAGTAATGTAAAAACAGGGAGGACATGAAGGCAGGAGCTGAAAAGTTCTCGTGCTTTGTTCTATAGAGTGCACAGCTCCTGATGGCGCATTGTGCCCTACCCTGGGATGGGGAGAAGCCAAAGGCAAATACCAGTTCTAGCAACAAATATTCACAAGCCTTACTGTCAAAAACATCTAAAAATTAAACAGTGATAGCTAGGAAGGAAAGCACAGGTTTACAGGTTTCAGAGATGGCTGAATCCATGAGTGGAAACAGTGTGAGATGCAGGTAGTTCCTGGCCATGTCTCCTATGAGGGCCTTTTTCAGTCAGTCCTCCAGGAATTCAAATGGTTTGGGGGTGGGGAAAGAGCAATTCCTCAGTACTTCCAGCCTTGTGCTTCTTACATAACCTGTCCATGTACTGCAACTGCTGATAGCTGGGCCAGACGCCATCATTAGCAGAAAGCAGCCCAGCAGCAGGTTATGTATACAAACACCTTTGATCTTTGGGGTGCTCAGAGCCACTCCCAAGCACAGCCTGAATTGGGAATTAAAGTGAGCAACCACTGCTCCCTGCTGTACACAGAAACTGTTTTCAAACCCCTTTCACGCCCACTTGAACAGCAGGATCTCCTTAGCCAAACACATCAGTCTAAAAGCACCTTTTTCCAAACTACCCAAAGAAAGGTTTCCAGCTGCCATTTGAGAAGCCACAGGCATAATATTTAAATAATTCACTGATCTGAATGGTTATGAGCAAAACGTGGAATGAGTCTAGATTTGCTAAGTCTTGGGGAGCAGAAGGGGAAAGTGGCTGTTTGCAGTCTGGAACACCTCTGTCCTGTCTGGGCAGATGCTCAAAGAAATATCTTCCCAGATTTTCATTTCTCTCTTGATGGTGCACTATAAAGGTCCCTGGAATCTAAAACCTGATATTAAATACTTTCAGTTATTTGTGAGCATTGTGAAACTAGTATTTATTTCCTCACTGCAGAGAAAGAGAATATTTGTCATTTATGCCCATATATCCAACAGCATTACCACTTTCCACATTACACTTTCAATTGTACAGCAACTTGGCAGTGCTGCCACTGCACTTCATCTTAAGCATGAACAGAAATCTCCCACTGACTTAAATTCAGTGATCCACCTGAAAACTAACCCCACAGGTCTAAAGAGAATTCAGCCTGCCCCCCGGGTGATGGTATTGGGTAAAGAAAGTGGCAAAGCCTGCAGAGCTAGGAGATGAGACAGCTTCCTTCAGCAGTGCTCAGTTAGTTCAGCTTCAGTTAGTCAGGAAATTTCACCCTGGTTTTCATTGTTTACCTCATTCCATTCCCTATTACGTTTGTAATTCTCTCAGTGAAGCCCATCATTAGGTTTCTCCATCATTTCTGAACTCCTCCCCAGGGCTCAATGCAGCAATGGGGAAAGTGTGAACAGCCTCACACATTAACAGAGCTCTTGCCAACATCAGTGCTCCCCCACCTCCTGAGGCAATGACACTTTTATAGAGGGGACAGAGCTGTAAGCTTTGGGTGAACACCTGAAAACCTTTGCAGAAAAATCAGGACCCAGTTTCACATGATCCCACAAAACCAGCAAAGTCCATTCAGAGATCCTATAGTGTTTGTGGGAATTGCATGTCCCAGACTCTCACCAGCCTCTGCCTGGATTTGGGAATAGAGCTCCTCTGTCCCTGAGCTGAAGAAACCTCAGCATGTGCCACTCCTTCCTCCCAGTGTCACTAAGCACAACGGGTGGGACAGGTTACACTCTTTAGAAAAGGAAAGTAACTTCTGGAGGTCACACTGCTTCCCTTCCTCCAGTAAAGCTCAGAGGAATGGGACCAGTTATGCCTCTAGGCACTGCTGACTCCCAAAATGAATTTATAAGAGACTTACTGAACATTTAGAGATGACCTATGAAACTACCTCCTGCACCAGTAAATGCCATGGCATGGTGGGGAACACTCTGCCCTCAGGTGAAGTTTCTGGGCAGCCTCAGCTCACCCACCTGGCTGCAGGATGCTGGGTCCTGGCCAACCCTCACTGCCAGCCAGGTGAGGATTTAGGCACAAAGCACAGTTCCAGAAAGGTTGCCGTGTCCTTATACCTGCCAAAATACAAGCTTGGGGTGCAATAAAGCGCATTCTGCTGGGTTTAGAGGTTCTTCTTCTTCACACTTGAGTGCCATAACAATTTTTAAATAACTGTTTTATGTCCACTGCCTGGAGAATGGGGGTCAGTATGTGCTATAGCTCTGAAAGGCATAAATAATTACTGCTTCAGAGTTTTCTAATCAGGCTACCTCCAATATGGTTTTCTGGTGAGTTTTTGTTGTTGTTTAATTGTTGTGCTGTGCTTTGGTTGGGTTTTTTTTCCAGTAGATTAAAGGGTTATTTCTGTTGGAAACAGATATCTTGGTAAAACTGAAAATGAAATGTCCTAAATCAGAGCCTAGGAATGCATTATTTCACGCACTAGCTACTGAATGACGAATTAATAACAGTATCTCAAATACATCTTCCACCAATATGCTTATTCAGATTCCATCAGCATTTAATTAACATAAATTATATGACATTAGGAGGATTCAGGCAGTCATGAAAAAGAACACTTCTCTTGTAAGCTACTGAAATTCTTGTGGTTTCTGCAAGGCAGCAATTTTTATTTTCCTCTAGAAATTAATCACAAATCAAATGTTTTCACAGCAGATTTAGAGCTGACTTTTTCCTGATTTTCTGAGGATGGGATATTAGATGGCTTTGTTTCAGGTGTTCTAAGTTTTATGCCAAGGAATAGCACTTACACAAAGGAAGTAATGGCAGCATCTAACTGCAGAGGGACCTTCAGCAGTCCCCATAACTCTACAGTGAGGTGGAGTATCAGTAAACCACACAAACCACTTTTCATTTAAGCATCTATAGTCAAGATAAAATAATTACGAGTGTCCTAAAAAGACTGGGTTGGATTTTTTAAAATTTCATAACAGTACAAAAGGTCTTGCTGTTCTTCCTTCAGAAAGGTGCAAGGAAAAGCACATTGGAATGGAAAAGTTTAGGTGCTAGAAATGTGAGCCAAGTGACCAGAACAATGAAGGAGGTAAAGAACAGCTGTAGTCCCCCATTGGGCTGAACAGCATCCAAATACTCATTTGCAAAAAGAAGGGAACCAAGCACAAAAGGCAAGAGTGAAAATACAAGGACATGCAGGCGCCTAATGACACAAAAGGGGATATCAATTTTTCTCTGTGCCTTTCTGAGGCTAAGAGGGAGATATCTGCTTTAACTTACCACAAAGAACTAAAAGCTAGCAGAGTTAAACTAATAAAAAGCTATTTTTGTTAAGCATCACTCTAAAAGCACATTTTGCTGTTGTTTTTGTAGCTTGTGCTTCTGTTTAATTGTATTCTTTTGTCCTTAAATTTTATTCAGTGAAAAACTTTAGTCTGAAGAGATGTGACAAACCAAAATATTTTATCCTGACAG
>WEKY01023338.1:1991-15921 GCA_013390045.1 Picathartes gymnocephalus
GGAAGAGCTGCCACTGAGTGACAGCTATGAACAAGTTGAGAGCTTGTGGGGAAAAATCTAGGATAGGACCAAAAAACGACACCTGGTGATGGGGGTCTACTCTAGGCCACCTGATCAGGGGGAGCCTGTTGACAAGGCTTTTTTGCTTCACATACAGGAACCACACTTGCAAGTTCTCATCCTGATGAGCGATTTCAACCAATCAGACATCTGCTGGGAAAGCAATACAGCTGGCTGCAAGCAGCGGAGGAAACTCCTGGAGTGTGTAGAGGACAACTTCCTGGTCCAGCTCTTAGACAAGGCAACCAGAGGTGAGCCATTACTGGACCTGGTGCTCACCACTGTGGATGAGCTCACGAAAGGAATTAAGATTGGAGGCAGCCTGAGCTGTGGTGACCACACTCTAGCCTGGTGAGGAGCAAAGAAACTGAAGTTTGCAAGAGTGAACTTCCAGCTGTTTAAGGAGTTGGTGAACGAGATCCGCTGAGTAACTGCCCTTAAGGACACAAGGGCTAAACAGAACTGGCAGCTCCTTAAGGCCATTTTTCTCATAATATGAGAGCTCTCAATCCCAGTGTGCAGGAAATCAAGCAAGGCAGGACAGAAACTAGCACTGCTGAGCAAGGATTCTGGTTCTCAAACTGAGGAGCAAGAAAGAAATGCACAGCCAGTGGATGCAGGGACACGTCACCTCGGGAGACTACAGATTTTCCCAGCTAGAAGTAGCTGGGTTTTGAGGCACAAAAGCCCAGAATATGAAGGAGACTATGCTGCTGTTTCCAGTGGAAGAATGAGGAAAAAGACGTTTCAGAGTCTTCAGTCCTCAAAATTTTCCTAAGTATAAACACCCAATTTACAGAATGTAAAACATCATATTCACAGTGTTCAACTCTGTTCTGATAAAACTAGCAGATATCTTTGCCTTTTTCTTTCAAAGGGCAAATATGTTCTTTTACTCTCCCCTTGAAGGGTGCTTTGACTTTTCACCTCCCTTATTTTTAGTTCAGCTTTCAGCAACAGTCACTTAGGGATTCTTGGAAATCAGTGGTAAGTGTACAGACTTCATAATTTTTATCTCACTATTTTCAATCCTTCTTGCCTACTGCTGGTGGAGCTTGGGGCTTTCTTCATTTCTGGGCAAGTATTTTCAGCTTCCCCCTCATCTGTTCCATTCTGGAATGGCTGCTATCCTTGCAACTTCTTTACATTTTTTCTTTCCACTTCATGTTTGTGTTTAGGTATATACTTCATCCACATTGTTTCACATCAAACCACTACCTCACACTTTTGTTTGCATTGACCAACAGCTCCCTAATAATTGCTGCCTCTACATTTAATCCATCACAAACCACAGAAGACCCTTAAAATTAAGATTGCAGATAATTTGTAGGATTATAATGCACAGATACATAAATCATTAAAGAAATTTAGTTCAACTAAAGACCATCCATGCTTCCCAAACGAAAAATTAAACACGAAAGTACTAATATGTTTCACTGGTTACTTCTGTATTTACCTTCTAGGTGTCTTTTTTGGCCCTTCATAAGACCACAAACAGTTCAGATAAGCATTAGGGCACAGAAGAAGAACACATCCATAAAATAAGGTACTCATTAACAGTAAATTTCAGCATCCAGACTCCTTACCGACAAGCCAAGAAAATCAAGATGAAGGACTGGCAGGAATTTCAGGCCTGCTGTATATATTCTTCTGTAATTTCTTTTAAGATGAGGTGGGAGAAAATGCGCTTAGTAGTTTGTAAGACTCTTTAAAAAGAAGCAAAGTTTGCTTTGAAGTTCACAAACTTGTGAATATTTTAGCTCAAGGCTGTGATACTGAACTGCTTGTTAAGTGCAGCAGGAACAATCTGTTGCACTATTAATTTAAGAGATCTATATACCCACACTACTAATGATGCTGGCATTAAGAAAAGAGGGAGTGCATCCTTCATAAGACTCAATCCTGCAGTGAACTTCACGTTGGCAGGTTAGGCATCAGTCTGGAACTGGCAGCCAGACCAAGTTCCAAGTTCCTACTTTCTTTTCTTTTCTGTACAGTTTGTTTATAGCTTTTGCAACTTGCTTAATTTAATGTCAGTTTAGAAACTTTAGGTGATCACCAATTGATCATTGAGTTCAGTCATAGGTGTGTCAACAAGACATTTAAGTTCTTTTGCATTTAGCTTATTTAGCCACATTAACTGCAGCCATGGCAGAGCCCAGGTACCTGTGGAGGGCTTCTTATTAACGGCAGAAACATCAGAAACAGAAAAACAGACAACAGATTTTAATAAGCAAAGTATCGGAGAACCTGCAGGGTGTTACATAGCACTGGAGCAGGTGCACAATTGAGTATGCATTGGCCTCTGTCCCCATGCTGGGTGTGCAGGCCATTCCAGAAAGGCATAGTATAGCAAAAAAATCACAATTATATAGGGTGGAAATTAGCTCCTGGAACAAGAGAAACAGTTTCAGTGTTCATCTGTCAGTGTCAATTTTTAAGTTAATGGTCAGTGACTGCTGAGCCATGGAATTGACTCAGAGGTAGACATAGTTTGGGACTCTGGTTCAACAGTCCCTGGAGACTGAGCTTACTGATTAGATGTTCACTGACTAAAATTGGTGTAATTTGAGGTGCCAAGAAGATGAAAGCAGGCTCTCCTCAGTGGTGCCAATGAGAAGGCAACTGGCAGAAACAGATGCACAGGAAATTCCACCTGAACATGAGGAAGAACAACCTTCCTGTGCAAGGGACCAGAACAGGTTGCCTGGAGAGGCTGTGGAGTCTCCCTCACCAGAGATATTCAAGAACCATCAGGACACAAATCTGTGCAATGTGCTCTAGGATGACCCCGCAAGAGCAGGGAGGTTGGAACAGATGACCCACTGTGGTCCCTTCCAACCTGACCCATTCTATGATTCTGTGGTGTGTCTCCTCTGAATTCCAAAAATCTTGCTCCTGAACAAGTAACTCTGCAAGACTCCATTTTAGTCATTTGGACCTTGTGAGAGACGGAAATATAAAAACGTACTTCCGACCACTGACAAGAGACACCCTGTGTGATTGCAGTGCAATGGATGTTGCTACAGAAGGTCTTAAAGATGTTTATGGAGAACAGAAAGGTGCATTCTGGAAAATCAGACAAAAACTGCAAACCAAATTTGCTGGGCTACAGCAAAAGCTTAGAACCTTGTCACAGGTACTCATAAATAAAGGCAGTCTTTGACCGGTATGTTATATGCAGCAGGCTGTTGCTGATGAGTCTCAAACGGGAAAGCAGTGACAGATCAGGCAGCTTCTCTTCTCATTAGAAACATACCTCAACTGATTTTGGGCAAAAAAGCTCTCTAGTTCTGTTTCTCATTGGAATTGACTCCTCACAATTAAGGCTAATCCTTAATTTGATGTTTACTCAGTTTACTGCTTTTCTGCATTCTGCATTGCCCACGTCTGGCATTACACTTTGTATTTATTTTAGTCAATATAAATTTATTCATCAGCTGTGTTTGTTGTAGCTATGGTTGAGATGGCAATTTCATTCTAAGTCTCTGCATACATCAGTGGATACATTACCTTTCAGGTGAACTTTCTCGTGCTTGTTCTCAGGTCAGAACTTGTGTATTTTTTCTGAAAGTTAGAAGTAAACATGCAGTCCTTTCCTAACCTCTCATATTTAAATGTGAGAATACAACATTTTAACAAAATGCTGTCAATACAGAGTGGGTTTTTATTTCTCTTTTTGAGTCTTTCAATTTTAAAACAACTCTGAAATTATAGGAACAAGTGTTTCTTCAGATGCTATCACAAATGTGAGAAAGGCACAAGACTGTCTAGGAAAGGTAAGGTTTGTAAGGAAAAGGAGCACCACCACTCTCATTTGTGTATGAACTCCAACAGGAGAGTGAAGCATGTGACTGTGAGAAAGTTTGAGTCACATTTGCATACAAATAGTTACAGAGCACTCAAATGAGTCATGAAAATTCACTCTGTTTCTAAAAATGAGTGGAAATGCTAATGCAATGGTAAGGCTGAGATTTCAATTGATGATAAGCAAAAATATTTACTGTTCTGGTTTCAAAGAGACTCTAACTTCTGCTCATTATTCCTACCTACTACAACAGCCCATGCAACATTCGTTCAATTCAGATCTTGCCAGTATTTATCTATATACATTTTTTGATGATTTGGGTATTTTTTTAGGGGAGGGTGGATTTTTTTTTTGTCCAATACCACATTATTTGTCTTCATTAATGGTGAAGTAGATTATATCACAAGGGGTAATAGTGATATCTTATGAACAAATCATAAATATACTTAAATTATGTGCCCTGGTTAAAACAAAATGGTTTAGGATGGTCTAATGTGTTGTTCAGGAAAGCAAGGAATGTGTCCGAAGTGGGACTTGTGCAAAGAGAATGATGGGAAGGGAAAAGAGCTACTGTTTCTTGGAAGAAGGCATGGGTGTTTACTTGCAGACATGCGTAAAGACAGTATTAAAGGATGATGGAAAGTCAGTTAGGGTAAGTAGAGTTTTCTGTCACTACAATGACAAAAAAAATTTAAAAAGTTAAAAAGATGTGAGTGCTGTCCATGTCTCGGGCCCAGGAGACAAAGCAACAGGCTTACCACAGCTTGAAGAGCTCACTCTCCATTTACAACCGTTTATGAAAGCCAAAGTAATGCATCAAAGAGCAGAAGGTACAAAGGATTTTTCTGTCTCCAATACTAAGTGGAGCAGCTGAACAACTCAGAAAGATGACTCTCACTGACAATCCTGTTCCCATACCAGCTATCATTAGCACCCATCCACACCACAGGTAACACTTCTATTGCTCTAGGGGAATACATCACGTGAGGACTACAGGAACGAAGTACTGCCTGACTTTTGCATCTGTCATCCTCACAAGCTGCCTGGTTTTAAAACATTAGCAAAAATGGCAAGGTAACAGCTTGTGTTTGTTCTGTCATCCCCCCACTTCAAGACCCCTGACGCACTGAGAGACAGACTGTGGGTCAGGTTCTGCTCTGCCCTGTTCTTTCTGTCGTTATTTACACCTGAACAAACTGAGTGGAAAACATGCAAAATGGTACCATTTTGTTTTGATAGTGTTTTACCCTCACTTCACAGGGGTGAGAATGAATAGACAGGGTGCAAGGCAGTGGAGAATCAGGGATTCTGTATATTAAAAAACAGTGCAAACAGCCGCAAAAAGTGTCAAACACCATACAAAAGGACTGTTCATGCATTCACGCTCAGCATCTGCGATCTGGACAGTATAAAGAGAAGTCACTGTCTTTGAGCTATGCAGATTTTACAGGGTTTTGTTTATATACATTAAAAATCGGCAGACCTGCAAGGCTGAATGTTGCAGGAGGCTTTGCAAACAGCAATGTCATCTGTTAAAGAAGCTTCCGGAGATTACAAGAGGAATTCCCTCATTATTGATAGATGGTGAAGGCTAGTGTCAGATGACTGATATTGGCTCTCTGCCACATGATGCTGAAGCCTACAATATTAGTTAAAAACCCTAAAACAATTTGAAGAATTCCCTGTCTGAAGCTCTGATTAGCTAGGATGCCTTCCCCTTCCATATGGAGTTGAGCAAGTAATATCAACTAAGAGGGAAGCCTTTCTGGCACTCTGAAGGGTTAAGATCTGTGGCTTCATATACAAGAAAGTCACCTCCCCAAAACAGAATTTTGAGGCTTACAGTCAAAATGTGCTAACAAAGCCTGGAAGGGTGGACTCTGCATCAGTCCCTCAGCCAGGCACAGGAGCTGAATTCACAGATGTGCAAGAGCAAGGAAGGATGGAAGCACCACGGTGGCTAAAAACAAACTGGGACAATTGGGAGTGAAGGAGAGGGAAGGTAACAACCAGCAGAGCCAAGAGCTGCTCCTGTCTATGTCAGCTTCCAATGACAGCTGATGATTACTAGAATGGCATCATGGCCTTGTCGTCCCCAGCAGGAAAGGGGTTGACAGCAGATCCACAGTAGGAATAACATGAGCATGTTTTCACACAGGCTGCCTAGAAAACAATTTAACTTCCACTCTGCCCAGCTACCGTCAGCAAAGCCCCACAGACAGGAGGGGTGGAGTGCATCTTAAGGAGTGATTTGAAAGAGAGTGGCTGGAAAGAATTTCCAAGACCTTTGTCCCACACATGAAGGATAGGACACAGGAAAAAGTGAAGGTATCTGTGCAGTAAAACGACAAATGTGGGGTAAAGGTCATGTTCAGCTATGCAATAAGTTAATAGAGCTGGAAAGAACAGATAAAGAGACCAAAAAAAAAACCAAGGGTTTTTTTGCCTGAAGCAGAGAGGATGTTAGGTGAGGTGGTTGTAGTGCAGGTTTTAGTGCAGGCTGTAGTGGTTGTAGATGCAGGTTTTCCTCTATAACCATCTGGTTTGTGAAGTGATGGCGTTTTTTGTTGTTTGGAAGAAAATCTCATGCATTCTGGGATTTTGTTTTGGTCTCCCTCATACTGTAAGCACTCTTCAGAGCTATTAAGTTGAACAGCCACTAGTTAAGCAGTTAAAGATGGGCTCTGACAGGTTTCTCAAGCTGCTTCTGAAATGTATTTGGCAAATAAATTCCTCCTCATCTGCTAATTTCAGACTTTTAAAATAATTTATCTCTCAAGTACATAACATAATGTTATTATCCTGTTCTTTACAATCTGAGGGCAGAATCTATTTAGAACGTGAGCAGGCTGGCTATGTGCAAGTGACAAGCTTTAGATAAAATTCACTTGCCAACCCAGAGCAGTGAAACAAACTCCCTCTTCGCTCTCGAAGGCACCTGTTACACTGGCCAAAAACCAGGCCGATCCCACACACACATTCACAAACACACCTGAAGCTGGATCCAAAGCTGTGACCTGACAGGGAGAGTCTTCCTGGGTCTCACTGGATTTGTATCAGGCCCCATAGGTGTAAAGCATGAAGACTCCTGAGTCTCCATCAAAGGAGTTTCCACTGCCTGTTTCATGTCTTACCCACAGCCACCCCCATAACAGCTGATTCACACAGACAGCCTGCTTATTCTATACAGGAATGTACATTTGCAGCTTATATACATGTGCTTCACTCCACAAAACACTACCAAAATAGCAGAAAAGAGAGAAATTGGCACACTCCAGACTGCTCCTTAAAACAATTCTGCAAGGTGTGTTGCTGCTCTCAGTACAGAGCAGAGAGTATCATGTCCCCAAATAGCTATGCCTTTATCAGGTTTAAAAAAGGAGCATCTGCATCACAGAAAAAAAACACGCAATCAATTAAAAAATTACCAAAAACTTTCCCATGACATTTTTTTCCTTAATAGAATCTATAAAAGCACTTCTGAAAACAAAGCAGAAGCTCACACAAAGAGAAATACAATCACACTTCAGAAGAAAACCAAGATTTTTCTCCTGAACATATTCTCAGGAAATTCTCAAAGAAGCGGTCAGATGCTTACAAGGCCTGTCAAAAAACCAAGGCTTCACATCCCATTCTTCCCAGTTCAGACTGAATTTACAATTTCCATTGCACCAGGTGAATGTCCCAGATGACTACTTCTGGAGTGTTTCTTATCTGAAGATTAGAAGAACCTCACTAGATCAACCTAGAACCTGTCTCCCACAACCTAAGAAGCTGATTTAACTAGGGCTAAAATCACCACAGCTTACCTCACAAGTTGTCCTAACAAGAGACAGAAATACAAGAAACTTCTTCAGAAGCATTCACTTTCTGGTTAGTGTTGCTTATTTTAGCTTGACATTTCAAATGAAAGAAATCTAAATTGATGAAGAGATCTGAAACTTGAATTCTCCCTCTCCCTGTTCCCCTTTAATCCTTAGACTTCCCTGTTCCTGCTCCAAGTCCTCATCTAGCTGTGACTGGTACGTTCTCTGGTTTCTGGCAGTCATCCTACTGTCACTGCACCACCTTGGGATTTCCCAGCTGGAGAGCAGGAGGTGGAACCTCTCTATGGGCTCTGAAAAGCTGGAAAGAAAACCAGAATGCCCATTATTACAATTATTACTTCTGTCACCCCAGAATCTTTTCCCACATTTATTAGAATATATTGTGTACTACCTTCAAAAGGGATATTCCCTTTTCAAGAACAAGGAAAAAAAAACAAAGAAAAAAAAAAGCTGTTATCTTTAAACCAGTGGTAATATGTGAAGCAGCTGGTCAGTAAATGTACTGGCTACTAACTCTAGTTCTGGCTGCCAAACTTGTGATCGATGGCACCTGTTACTTCAAGTGGTGTTTTCATCACATTTTAGATCTTTAAGGACAATTCCCATTGACTTCCCATGTGATAAACAGTCTCCTGACACAGGTCTGCTCTAAGTGACTCGTCCATCATCTCACATTAAAAAAAAAAAATTGTGGCACAGACATGGATTAAGTCCTCCAGAACATAACTCAGCTCTTTTAAGGAACATCTTCCCTTTTTGTGTACCTTCTACAACAACTGAGGTAAGTCTTCCACAGAAGGCAACCTCCGTCACCATGTTAGTCCCATCTATGCCACAAAAGAATACAAAACCCTGCTAGTGTAGATTGCACAGCTAGCAACAGGCAGAAATACACAAAATTTTACAACTAGGAGCATCTAGCCTAGAGGTTATACACTGTGCACTCTAAAACCCCAACAATCCACCAGACCACAGGCAGAAAAGCTTCTTGGTCAAAGTGGAGAATTGTCAAGAAAGTCTGAGAACTAACCCTGACATGGGACATCCACATCAAAGCTAGCACGTCTAGTTAAACCATATGCTGTCTGGGCTAAGGAGAACTGGACTCAGAAATCAAGAGACTATCAAGGATGGAGTCAGGCTTTTAGACTTCTGTATTAGGTAGAAATAAGTCATCAGAGAAGCAATCATTTTCTTAATTGTCTGTAAACTGAGTCTTTAAAGACAGGCTTAGATGCAGACATCAACCAGACACATGCCATAAATCAAAAGAGGTGAATCCCATCTCTGGAACCAAGAAACCTGTGAAAGGGAATAAGGAACACAGAACTATCACTAATGAAGTGAAAACAAGCAGAGTGATAAGGCAGAGGAAAAAAAGAAACTGCTAAAAGCCCAAATTATGATTGTTCAATGGAGAAAAACTGAGATCCTCAGCTAGGTATAAATGAGCTGTTTTGTTCTGGCTCGGAGTATTTCAACAAGTCTGTGCATCCTTTTAGTATTTTCAGGTATCTTGTCTCTGTTGTAAACAATAGCTCGAGTCCTTAAATAATTTAATTTTAGTCCATTCCAAATTACTTTTACATAAATTTAGGAAGTAGAAGGGTTTCTCAACCATGTGTTTTGGAATAGTTGAAGACATTCATTTATGGAGTGATTGACATGAACAAGGTGGTGGCATCATCTCCAATTGTATTTGTAGCTAAAAACCCATCAGGAGAACATTTTACTGTAATTTTGCCAAACTGGACACTTATTTTTCACAATTGTTTCTACAATCTAAAATTTGCAAAATGACTGGACAATAAGTCTTTGGTGACCTTTAACTAAAATTAAATTATAAAAACACATAGCTTGTCTTTCCCTGAAATCATCCATTTGCAAAGAATATGTGTGCACCAAACTCAGACCAGCACAGAAAATACTTGCACTCCAGTAATCTGATAAGAAAACTGGGTGACCTTTTGCTGATCTCTGATGAAACAATTAAGTACATAATTGAGATTTATCCTGCAGTACACCACAACACTATTCCACATTACCAAAAATGAAAAAAAATTATAGTTTTTTGAAACTGAAAATCACAGGCTCATGTCTTCAGAGCTAGTATTAAAGGTGATATTTTTAAAGGCATCCAACCTCCAGTTTTACAAGTTAAAGACAGATTTTTCTGGGTATTCAAGAGAATAAATGCAGTATACACTTAGTCCATTTTCCATAGTACTTCACTTTCTCTGGTTTAAATTTCAGCTTTCTGAAAATCCCAACTGTAGCCTTGTAACATCTTCAAACAATTTTTACGTATATTTTACACAACTAGCTCCTCCTTAAAAGCAGTACATAGTGCCTCTAGTCAGTTAGACCATCCACAAAAGAGGTTCACAAAATGACATGTAACAGTTCCACACTGACATTTCAGACACGTGGCACCAGGATCCACAAGGGCAGACTAGGGACACACACGGCCACATGGCCTTTAGGCTCTACAGGCTCAGCAATACTTCATCCCCAGACATTTCACCCCAGCTATCCATGTCCAGCCTTCCAATGGAAGGAATGACCATGATACAGCGACAGAACTCAACTAACTTTGACTACATACCCAAATATTAAAGACTAAATTCGGGTAAAATGAATCAGAAAAATTAGTCATCCTCAGTGGAATCCACCTTGCTTGGCATCTGTAATTCAGGCTTCTGGCAGCAATTGGTCGTCTGGCTCCTGCTGAGAACTGATGGTGAGCAACGGCCCCCAGCGAGGAGATTCACTCCATCCTGAGAGAGGTGTCAGATGGGCACAGAATGAATCACTCTCTGCAGGTGTCTCTTGTTCTCTCTTCCCACTGACTATAGACAGATGAGACATAAAACCTCTAAATAGCTAAGATAAGGTGAAATGAACCTCACCCTCAAGAATGGGTGAGTCTGCCAGGCCAGCAGGCCCAGACTTCAGGCTTCTTGCCATCCAGGAGATGCCTCTACCCCTGAGCTACAATGTTAGTCTCCCTCTTGTTTATAATGCCTCTGGCCCTCTTAAATTTGCATCTGTTTCTTTACTGTGGCAAGCTTGAACAGGATGGGTGGGTGTCCTCCACCTTAGCCTTATCTCTGGTCGTTAGGGTTGCTTTGCAAGCAGGAGGGAGTTTACATCACCTCTGATGAGGAGAACATTGAATCTGCATCCCTCACCTCCAGGACAAGTGCTCTCACGAGAAAAATTGCTTATGAGAAAGCAGCAGTTCTTTTCCTTCTTTGCCCGTGAACTCTCCGGCAGCTCCAGCTGCTGCGCCTTGTGCTAAGCTCCAATGCTGTCAGCGTGAATTTAACCACGATCTTGAGCACACCTCCCGCACCAGGCCTCTCCAGAGATTTAGACACATACCTATTTTGTGTGTCCCAGGTGGATTTATGCAAGCGACAGTCACTAAGAAGGTCAGCTTAACCTACATAATGCTCATTCTGAGCCTATGAAGAAGCAAAGTTTTAACAGCATAGGAAACTTCACTGGCACTCACATGGCTCAACAGAACTCGTGAGGGTGCATGTGCATTTGGGATGTGGTGCACATATTTTGTTAAATTGCACTTCCAGTGCCCAAACTCTGAGTGAAATTAGGCTTTCCTGACCATACAAATTTTTTTTCAGTACATTAGTTAAAAAGGACTGAGAATGCTATGGGTGCTATGATGACATAACTTATAAGAATAGCTTTGGAAAAGTTAAAATAGTACTGCCTGCTTAATATTACAAGGCTTTCCACCATAGAACTGAAGTATTCTTCCTGAAGACAACAGGAAGGCCAGATTGACCAACAACTAGATGCCAGTTGCAGTACAGACTCAATTTCTCCTCTATGTTCACGAAACATTATTATTGAGGAAAAACAAAACACACAGAGCATACTACGTAAACACACTTATCCTTGAAATTATCATAATTTTACAATCTGGGGGCTGGAGTGGGGTGTGTGTGCTTAAAACCATATCTGAAACAGATGTCCAAAATCTTCTCCCACCAAGCCAGTTCCCAGTCCCTCCTTTTTTTCAGTGAAATTAAGCCAAGCATTTTGTGATCTTATTCCCACAGGCCTGTACCTAAAGATCAAAATTGGGCCAAAGTGGGAGATTGAGGAGAGCTGGACCAGCCAGCCAGATAATTAACAAAAGAATAAGCCCATCTTTTACTCCTTGGTTTATTCCTTATTGCATGTGAGGTACTGTCAGCAATCTCCTGCCTGGCCCCTCTCCCTTTTCTCTCCTGAATAGATTTTCCAGAGAATTGGTGGGGAGTGCAAAATCTACAACATTTTAGACCTAAATTAATTTAAAGGTATCACTAGAAAAGCTACACTAGATGAAAACCATCTGCTACATAAGCCATCCACTAATAAGTGAATTTGCTTGATCCCAGATTTTAGTACAACCATGCTAAGTTAGAGAGCCACCTAACTGGTTCACTATAAGCATTTCTAGAGGACAATATGTAACTTAATTAAAACATAGATGTTGCATTAATTAAAAAGTTAAAGATTTTTAAAAATAAATGCATTTGACTTTGAGTAAAAACATAAGAGTTAATACACGGACCTAATACACCTTATACCAGCAGAACTTACTATGCCAGAGAGATGCTGCTCTCAGAAAGATTTCAAGGCAATTTTCTTCAAGTAGAATCAGGTAAGCAACAGCCCTTTGCAGAAAGCAGTTTATGTACCAAAGCCTTCAGGGCACTGGTCCTCCTTACAAAAAAGAGAAATCCTACAAAACAGAAGTAAACATTAGAACTAAAGCATCTGAATTTGGATTTGATATAAAAGTTGCAGCAAAACCATGCAATTCACATGGAAACACACCTCTTTGCAGCGTGGTGCTGGAAAATACAGTTGAAGTAAAAGTCATTTTACTGCACAACAGCAGTTTAGGAACATGATCATAAAATGATACACATGTTAAAACAAAATCCAAACAAAGGCCTGCCCTTGCTATAGTCCAATGCTTCTAGTCAAAATGGAGATGTCTTAAATGAATGAAAAAACATTTATGTTTTGCCACAATACTTCCAAAGCATCCAAGCAACACAGGGCCTGGGATTAACAGCAGCAGATGAGGGATGCTTAAAAGGGCAATGAAGGGAAAGATGCTGTATGAGAGCAACATTATTCAAAATCACAAGAGAAGAAAGAGGAAAAGGAATCTTAAAAGTTGGCAGATCTGTGGCATTTGCAAATACGGCCCAGAAGAGAATGGAGTTTGGAAATGGGTCTCAGAGAAGGTGCACCCATACGTTCCTTGAAGCAGCACCCGGAGTGGTTCGGAGCGGGGTGGCTGGAAACGGCGGGCAGGGCATTCTCGTGCCCAGTGAAGGACCTGGAAGCCAGAGAGCTGTGGTGCCACTGCCCGAGAGCCTCTGTGGCAGAGCGGGACGCGAAGAGCCCTGCCACGGGCAGCACGGGGGTGCCGGGAAGCAGCGCTCCTGCTCCCAACAGCATAGCTGTTCGCAGACCGCCGCGGGAGCAGGGAGATGTCACCCTGCTGCTGCCGCTCCGGGGCTGCCCACGCACACGGGGTGCGCCAGGGCCCCACTCCCCAACCAGGGGGGCACAGCCGCGCTGTCCCACGCACGGCAGCCGCGCTCCGCCGGGCCGGGGCCGGGTGACAGTGGCTGCGGTCGAACACGGCAGCACACGCACGACACGCGCGAGGCGTGGGACAGTGGCCGCAGCCGCGCCCCTGCCAGCCGGGTCTGCAGCGCTGGGGACGGGGACACGGGGAGGGCTGCTGCCGGCACGGCGAGGAGTGGGAAACGGGGAAAAGTTAAAAAAAAAAAAAAAAAAAAGGAAATNGGAAACGGGGGAAAATTAAAAAAAAAAAAAAAAAAAAAGGAAAAAAAAAAAGTCCCTTCCCCCAAGGCAGCTGCGGAGTGTGCTGAAACCCCCTTTTAGGCACAATCAGCCCCGAACATCTGGGCAAGGATGAGGTGGGTGCAAAGTGCACGGGGAGGAAATGTGTCAGCTGCAGCATCCGAGAGCAGCGGAGCAAGCTCAGACGGGAAATGAGCTTGCGAAGTGCACCCGACAAGATGATCGCGGGGATAAGTTGCTTCTATGGAAACTGCAGCCCGATGAACCAAAAAACAGTTTGATGGCAAAGTTTTAGCAGGAGCCGGCTCATGCCTGGTTTCAGCTACATTCCCCACCCCTTGAAGAAAAAAAGAAAAAAAAAGAAGAAGAAAAG
>WEKY01023338.1:17551-36794 GCA_013390045.1 Picathartes gymnocephalus
CCCGGGCGGCCGCGCTCCCGTGGCCGCTCCGCGCACCCAGCTGCGCCGTGGGCTGGCACCGGGCGGGGGGCAGGGTTCCCGCACCCGCGGAGCCCCGGGTTTGCGATCCCGGGGCCGCGGAGGCGAACGCGGCGTTTTGTGCGTGGCTTCGAGTGCCGGCGGTTCCTCCCAGATATCTGCGGCGGCGGCGTTTCGGGGTTGGCAACCGGCTGTAAAAGTCCTGGCTGAAAACTAAGGGGCGGACGCACGGCTCTCGAGGCACCCGGAGCTGCCTGGGACGGGGCCTGGGAAAAGCCCCCGAGGAGCAGCCCGCTGGTTTCGGGCTTCCCTCCTGTCCCGCAGCCGCCCCGGCTCGCCGGGCAGCGGGACCGCCGCGGCTGCGACACCGCCCGTGGGGCCGGTGTCAGAGCGCAGGAGCTCCCAAAGCTAGCGAGCCGCTGCCAAAGCTTTCAGTGCTGAAACAGTAGAACTGAGGGAATGAAATGTTAGGGAAAGCCACTTCAGCCTCTCTCCTGGGAGAAGCGGAGCCTGGCTGCTCGCGGGCTCTACTTCGCGTGCAGAAAACGCACATGACAGTCATTTGATGACAGAGAAAATAGCCAGGTTAGCCTCTCCACACAACTTCCCGATGTTCCAAAAAGTGTGCTAAGCCCTTGGTGTGGAAAACCGAAAGCAATTAATACGGGGTCCTCTGAGGCGCCTGGCCGGCCGCTGCTGCCGTGTTGCTGCGCTGTCCGAGAACGACGAACAGTGATGGGAGAAGTATGAACATATTTACGTTGGCTATTATTACACCAAAACCACTCAACACTTCTTCCACTGGTGCCTTTATTAGACAGAAACGCAAACGTTGCAGGACCAAAACCTGTGGTCGCAGGTCAAGTACCACCACCAATTGGTATCTTAGAGATGTAAAAGCTGAAGCCGCCCTAAGTCGTGATTTAAAGTGAGTCGTTAATTGGGGTGGTTTTTATTATTATTTACTCTCTGTAACTGCACTTGAACAATGTCCTTGTCTTCGTATCAGATTGAATGTCGGGATTCACTTTCACTCTTTGCGTTTCAAAACGCGTTGAATTGTGTTCCTGTCAGCCTCGGCACCGCCTCCAGTCCACCCCGGAGAACAGCCCCGGGGCAAACACCCTGGTGTGACAGTCACCAAAGTGCCCTGTTAAAAGAATAGCGAACCACCAGTTCAGGAATGCCACGTTAATTGGAAAAAAACACTGATGTGGCTCTTCGCAGCTTTGTCTCCAAGTGTCCGTAATGTTCTTCTCTCACAGCCCCGACCCCCTTGGTGTAGCTACGCAACAACAGCGCAGATAAATCCAGTATTTGGCTGCTTTTAATATTTATGATTGGCAGCACACTCCTCACTGATTTTATGGATGTATGCGTTTACTACGGTTTTGTTTGCAATGAACACTAACGCGCTTTAAGCATCCGTGTGGTTTTACAATTAGAGTATTGCTGCGATTTGTGCAGAATTTCATTTGTGTTAGTTGTGTATATTATGTTCACGCTTTTCTAAGCTGAACTTTCCTTAGGTAGTGTGTGGAATGGAAGGTGGAAGCTGTGTCCGTTTGTTATACAGCCAGTAGCACAAGCGAAATATAGGAAAATACAATGGAACTGAACTTTAAAAAAAAATCAAATTAAGTTCTCCAGCTCAACAAAACAGAACAGAAAAACCCTGAAAACTTCTTCCTCTGGAATGTTTCTGGAAGTTGTTTCATTGGTTGCAACCAAAAGCTGCTAAAAGTACAGCGTGTAGTAAGCATTTGCATTTGTCACCAGAAACAATCTATGCATAATTAATGGCAGTACTGTGTCACGAGCACTGGTAGGGCGCAGATGAGCAGCCTTTCAAGGGTAATACATGTAAATGCGCTTCCAATATGCAGATTTGCCTAATGATCTCCAATTAATAGCATCATCTGAAGTAACCCTGTTCTCAGGAAGCAGGGCGCTAGGAGTGACGCCTGCCTTGCTGCTGGGGTGCTCAATGTCCCGTTCTCATCAGGACAGAAAGTTGCAGTGGGGCTTATAAACTTATTTTATCTTCAGTCTTGATTTGTTCCATTCCTGCTTACAGTCGCAGCCTACAGCGCTGGCTGCAAACCCGGCCACTGGCTTGCGCTGCCATGTGCTAAGCGGGGACATGCAAACACCGTCGGGATGCTCCAGTTCACGGTGACCTGGGAAAGGATCAGCCCTCACCACTCCTCGCTGCCGCGGGCCCTGCGCATCCCGCACCGCGCTCCTGGCGCGGCGCTGCCAGCCCCGCACACGAGTGCGAGCCCGTGCAGAGATCGGGGTGCGGCAGAGGGCAGGGAGGGATGTCTGAGGGCCGGGGGGACACCGGAGGGCCGCAGCGATGTCTGAGGGCCGGGCGGGAACACGGCCGCGCCGCCTCGAGCCCCGCGCGAGCCCGCACAGCTCCGTGCACTATTTACTCCCTCAGCTGTGCGCGCAGCCACGCCCCCCGCCGCCATTGGCTGCCCGGGCGGAAGGGCCCACCAGTGAGGGCGCCCCGCGGTGATGGACGTGCCGGCGGCCGCCAATGGCAGCGAGCGCGGGCCGGGCCCGGCGGCGGCCGCCATATAAGAGCGGCCGCGCAGCCTCGGCTCTCAGTGCGAGCTCCGACAGCGTTCGAGCGGCCGCGCAGCGCTCCGCAGGCTCCAGCCCTTCCGTCCGCCCGCCCGCCGGAATCGCGCTCTCCGACCGCCTGCCACTATGAAAGCCTTCAGCCCGGTGCGGTCCGTCAGGAAAACCGGTCTCTCAGAGCACAACCTGGGCATCTCTCGGAGCAAGACCCCCGTGGATGACCCCATGAGTCTGCTGTACAACATGAATGATTGTTACTCCAAACTGAAGGAGCTGGTGCCTAGCATCCCGCAGAACAAGAAAGTGAGCAAGATGGAAATCTTGCAGCATGTCATCGACTACATCTTGGACCTCCAGATCGCCTTGGATTCGCACCCCAGCATCGTCAGCCTGCACCACCAGAGACCCGGGCAGAACTCTTCCTCCAGAACTCCTCTGACAACCCTCAACACAGACATCAGCATTCTCTCGCTACAGGTAAGTGGCGCTCCGGCTCGCCGCTGACCCTGGACCGGGGAGCTTGGGCAGCGCTAGCGGTGTCCCCAGCGCGGGTGGCGAGGTGACAGCGCCCGGGGTGCGCTCCTTCTCCCGCGGCGGGGCTGGACCCGGCCGCGCCACGCGGGAAGCGCTGCGGGAGCCGGGACAGTCCGCTCCCGCTTCCCTGAGTGCTCGGCCACCTCGCCCTTACCCTGCTGTTGTTCTCTCGCAGGCGTCCGAGTTCCCTTCAGAGCTCATGTCAAGCGACAGCAAAGCACTTTGTGGCTGAATCAGACGGTGAGTGCCGTACGTCTTTTTTTGTAAACTTCGAGTAAAGGTTGTCTACCCGAGGAATGAAAGACGTGATGGCAAATGCTAAAAATAGATCCTAAAAGTTGATTAGCAGATGGTTTTGGAATCAGTGAGGACCTCAAGGCTCGGTCGTTAGTCTCGTTTCTAAGTGTGTGTGTGTGTCTCTAAGGTTCACCCAGCAGCATAGGCTGCTCTGATTCTGCTCACTGCTTAATGCAAATTCTTATCTGTTCTTGGAGCCTTAACTTCCTGGGCCAAAGTGACTGATTAAGTTGGGAATCTTGGCACAACTCCTTGAATTCTGTGATGTGGGATTGTCTGCGCTATCAGTTGAATAAGTGACTGCTTTTAATCAAATGATTGTTCTAAGAGGCAGACTGGCGCCTCTGAGCATTGCATTTACAGAGATCTAAATAAAGATTAGGCTGAGAATCCTCTTTCTAGCCTTTCCTTGGAGTGTATGTTATTTTTATGTTCAATTTATGCTCTTGAGAGCGAGTGTGTCAGCGTGTATGTGTTGCATCTGGACGCCAGGGTTTGCCCAATCTCTGAGTGTTTGGTTAAATGTTCAAACTGTGGCTTCCTCTCTGGCGCCAGTCTGTCCGGATCTCTGCCCTGTTAGCATTCTCCTAAACATGCCTCTTTTCAATTTCTTGCAGGTGTTCCACTGATGAGATTTTTTTTTTTTTTGCACAAGAAAATGTCTACAGGATTTTTTTTTTTTTTAGGTGCTGAATTTATTTTTCAGCTGTATCTGGAGGGGAAATCCACGTTCAAGTAAAAGGACTTTTTAAAATTAACAAAGAAGAAAAAATCAAGATTGATCTTTATCCCCACCCCATTTTTCAACTTGGACTGAACCTAGTTATTTATGAAGAGACTCTTAAATACCCTTTCCCTAGTTGGAAGGCTTCCTTTATATACTATTCCCAACGTGGGGAGCGCAACAAAAATCTCACAAGGAGTTGCCCATTTTAAAGCAGACTTTGCCTTTTTTTCCAAAGGTGGAGCGTGAGTACCAGAAGGATCCAGTGTTCAGTTTTTTTAGGAAAGTCTGTGGTCAGAAATTACCTTTTTGACACAAACCTAAGACTGAATGCTGTGTATATATTTATATATAAATATATATATATGAGTGAAACCCTGTGAACTCTTTAATTAGAGTTTTCTTGTATAGTGGCAGAAATACACATTTCTGCAAAAAGTGTAATGATGTACTTAATCATGCTAAACTTTTTATAAAAGTTTAGTTGTAAACTTAACCCTTTTTATACAAAATAAATCAAGTGTGTTTATTGAACTGATTGCTTGCTTTATTCTTTGGGGACCAACTGTTTGCTGGCTTTGATTTGTGTTGTGTTTTTCTTTTTTTAACTTCTACATTCTGTTATAAATTTATCAAGTAAAAATACAAATATGTAGAGACTATAAATAAAATCACCTGAAGTGAATCATTCTTGTAACTTGGAAAATCTTATTTGAGTGTATATTGCAAACTTTCATGTCATTTGCCTGTAAACAGTGTGAAAGGAACTAGAAAAGGAATTTATTACACAAGGGATGCTATTGACAAGAGTGCTTGGAAATGTACAAAAGCAGTTAATCCTGAGGCATTCCCATGGAGTATTGCCTTTCTTCTTCCCTCCCACCCCTCGGAATGATTCAGTTCGGGGTAGTAATGGCCGAGATCTGTTAATTTGTGCTTAGAATAATCACTCAGAATTGAGGGTTGTGGGTGGTTATTAGGGCCCCAACTATTAAATTTCTCTAAAAAGGCTTTGAATGTGAGAGTTGGTGATGCGTTAACATGGGATCTAGAATGATGAAGTGACTGTTGCCTTTCCTCACTGGAATTTTTATGCTTCCTTGCAATATTTCAATGAAATGGGCTTTCAAATCACTTGCAGCAGCTTCTCCATATGATTGAGATACTGAGAATTGAGTTAAATCGCTGTTGTGTTACTGATTAAACTTTGGCTGCTCCTACAGGGACTCTCTCCATAAGAATTAAATTAAGTTTGAAATAGGAGTCTAAATTCCTGAAAGCCAGAAACGGTTTTATTTCTTCTTTCTCTTTTGCCCTCAGAAGCGATGCAATACCCCTTTTTATTCCAGGGACACTTACTGTATCCTGTGGAACCACTGTTCATTAAATGTGTAGCTGTCATAAGACAGGGGATGTGGGAACTGCTTTATCAGATGACATTCTAATTTAAGTGTACGCATAAACTTCCCCGAAATGGGAAGTTAAATTGTGGGTCCTGCTTGGGAATTTAGGAGAGTCACTTGTAATCTGAAAGAAGGAAACTTCACTGGTGCTTGGGGTAAGTACAGCTCAGGCAGGCGCTAAGCTCTGGGCCTGAGGGAGCGTGTTTAGGGCTAGGGACTCTTAGTGTGAAAGGCAGGAGCCTCACCTGGGCCTGTAACACTTTCCCCAGCGAACAGGTGGGTGGGTGGTGCTCTGGGGCAGCAGCAGCTGCCTTTCCTTGCCCTTGACACTAAATCCATTCGCGTAGGCTGGGAGAAAGCCAGCTCTGATCTCTTAATACTGACGCTGCCCTGCCCAAGCAGAAGCGCGCCCTCTCAGAGGATCAATGCAATCAGAAGACAAGAAGGGTTAGCAAAAGCTGGGACGGGCCGGGGGGGAGGGGAGAGAAGGACACGGCCCAGAGCTGATCTGCATCTCCCCAGGGCCAGCCCCGCAGGGATTAGGGAAAGCTCCGTGCAGCGCACACCGGCTGTGCCTCCTGTGGCCAAACCGCGCTACTGTCTCAGCGCCCGGAGCGCAGGGCTGGTTCCAGCTTCATGCAATCAACGTTTAACCCTGACAGCCCAGTAGTGAAATACTTCATTGCCGCAAATCAGCACGCCTCAGTCCCTAAAATGCTCTTTTTCCTGCGTATTTTACCCAACTCTTAACAGCAGCACACTCGGGGTTGTAATCAGAGTATCAAGATCGTCCAAACCAGTAACAATCCAATGCAATCGCCACCAAATGTCACCAGCAAAACTAATTTTTCACCCTGCTGCTCATTTTAGGGTGAAACGACAGTAAACCACTTTAAACTCAGAGTTCATTTTATAAAATTAAAGAGCTACAACGGTCAGATCACTGTAATTATTTTAAGATCAACCCCTTTAGAAACTACAGCGTTTACACTTTGATATTTTTAAGCTACAGGATGATTAACATACTTGTAGAATGAAACTGCTTTCCTTATCGTGCATAGCCAAAAGAGAAATTCACAATTTACAAGGCGTGGGGAGCTGAGCAGGAAAACAAACAAACATGTTTTTAAAAATGTAAATTAGGAAAAAGAAATTTCTCTTTCAGAGTTAACTAATTCCTTGACTTGACAATGGAATCCTATGATCAGAGTGGGGCTCAAGCTGGGTCCTCCCTTAGAGATTCACTCTTTGGTTTTGTGCTTAAGATTTTAAAGATAAATAGCAAGGTCAAAGCTGAGTGCCCAAAGCCTTAACATTAATTCTTTAAGTTTACTTGAAGATGTGGGATTTCTTTATTCTATGCCATTGTCATTGTCCCTCCAGAACACATCAGCAAAATCTGTGACATTTTCAGCACTTTCCCTGGCCCATTTAGTGTCTCTGTACACAGCTGTTGTCCATAGTCCTGTTAATTGAGTAGCTGAACACAACAGATCAAGAGGACCTGCAGTCAAGTATGTGATAGCAGAATAGTTTTGGTGACAATCATATTTAAACTCTGCAGTATGTTTTTGAGTAGGCTATGCATGAAAGTTGCAAATGCACCTATAGACATTTCCACACGGGGATGGGGGAGAAACAGAGATACAAGAGGATTCTCTCATCTAGATGAGAGGTTTCCAAACCCGGCTTCTCTTGTCTATCTCCCTTAATAACACATGGCCCAGCTCCCAGTCTTATCCCAGTCAGGAATCGACGGGCTCACTCCCACGGGCGGTAGGAGTCCCTCCAGCCCATCTCCAGGTAAGGGAAACGCAGAGAGCAGGCTGGGGTTTGTTTACTCACCCCGGGGCAAACCGCATTGTGTCTATCGCACCGAAACCATTCGGGAGCCACTTGCAGAACCAGTGCCAATATTTTGACAAAAACATGACCACGGGCGCTGCCTCGGAGCACGGGCAGGCCGTACCCTGGGGCCGCGTCCCCCGGCGCGGGGCTCGGCGGCGGGCGCTGCGTGGAGGGCCAGTGCCACCCTCCGGGCCAGCCGCGCACGGCACCGCGCTCCCAGCGCCTCCGCGCTCTGCCGAGCAGCATCGCCTTCCCTGCGCGCTCCGGGGAAACGCCGCTTCAGCGAATTCAGCTCTGCTAGCTGCCAGCTTCGTTCCCAAGAAGTGACACGGTCTGTAAAAACCTACAGAGAAATCTGCTTTCAAACACCGAATACTTTGCTCGTACCGCAATGGGAAAAGCATCATTTGATAGAACTAATTTGTATTTGACTCTGGAAAGTAAAACACGTTCTCTAAACCGTCCAGTGTGTCTAAAGGATTCCTCTGTAGAACACTTTGCAGTCTGGATCAATTAATGCAATATGAGAGAGAGATAAAATTATGATTTGCTAAAGAGAATAAGCTGTGAGTAAGAATCTCTTCCTGTGTTTACTGCTGCCCTTTCTTACTTACAAGAAATGATTTACACAGCTTTTACTGGAAGCTGTAAAGAGGGATAGCAGAATGCAACTGTTGCACGGCAAAAGAAAACACTGGCATTGAATTTTGTTTAGAAAAAGGTTTTCACATATGTATTCTGTAAAATTACTGTTTTGCAAAAGGATCAGTATTTTCCGATTCTACAGATAAAGGAAAATGTTGGATCTTGAAATCAGATTTGTTTTACCCACATTACCATATTCCTCTGTAGAACAGCCATTAAGTTGTTATAATTCTGAAGCATAGGAGCCAAATGCAAACAATATTTCAATATAACAAGCTGATATTGCAACAGCCCCTGATTGTGTGAGCCACTAGTTGAGGTAAATTGAAGGAGAAAACAAAGGACAAAACAAACAAATACAATTACTTTTGGAGTCACTCATGGTAACTGAGAGGACTTGATATTTCCATTGATTGCTTGTCTTGAAAAAAAATTTTTAAAGGGTGGTCACTGCACTGGGCAAGAACTATAAATAGGGCCAAACTGAGAAAAATGAATTGCACAGGCAGCACTGCAGTGGACTTACTGCTGTTAACTGCCCTAGAAGACAGCACTTTATTTGCTATTTCACAAGAACACGATGAATGGATAGATAAAATGACTTTATATGATGCAACAAGGTCTATCCAGATTTGAAACAATTAAACTAACTGTATTACTTGCCAAAAAGAGTATGCTTTTATAATTTCTAGTAAATATTACCACAAATTACACCCTGTCTGTGACTAACAGTTTTATGAATAGATTAGATATTTCTCCTTAAAACTAAGAGCCTGAAACAGCTCTTAAGTTTTAGTACTGATGGCAGAACTTCAAAAGCTCACACACAGTTGTTTGTGGTTTGCTTTTTTTTTCTTCTCTTTTTAAGAACTGGACTGTAAAGCTGCTGAATTTCTCTTTCATTTGGAAGGGAGTAAATTATTTGGATACTTACCATCTTGCATCTAAGCAGACACGGGACCAGCAGTATTGCCTCACTGAAGCCCACCTCTTGCTAACAGCTGCAGTATCTGATGCTGATGGAAGAGTGCAAGATCACCTTGAGGTCGTACTTCCTCCATGTACTCTCAGCATGTCACATGCTCCTAGAACAGCTTTCCTCATATTTTTGGCATGGAGGTTCATTTTGATGCATTGTTTCTCAATCCAGAATTTGCATATCCAATTGGAGTTACACGTGTCACCTTATTTTTCTCTTGTCCTGAGAAGAGATGTAGTGCTCTGAAGGGGGAGAGAGAGGCAAGAAGAAAAAGGGAGGACAGAAGTAACATAAGACTGAATATCTCCTGCATATTAGGCTGGAAAAGATCAAAGCAGCATATCTGGCCTTTAAAAAGCAATGAGGTTGATGTTTGAGTTGTGTTTTCAGCCTTGTACAAGTTTCTTTCACCTGGAGTAGAGAGCCCAGCCTCCATCCCAGATGGACTCTGTCACTCAGGTAGCCCACAGAACTGAGATGGGTTGGCTACATCTGATACCAGCACCCCAGGGAAATTCAGTGTTAGAAAACCTCTGATAGTGTCCTTCAGCCATATTTTCTGTCAACCTCATTGCCCATCCACCAGCTCTTTGTGATGTTTTAGAAATCTGTGCAGTACTTGAAGAGAAGGAATGTGATAAGTCTGCTGTAAACCCATGTAGAGAGCAGAGAACAGAAAACTGGTGCTCAGCAACAGATGCTGCTACTGCTGCTGGGGTTTCTGCCTTGTTCATACCAGTACCTTTGCACCCAGCTGTATCATATTAATGCCTCTAGAACAGCATCAGAAATACACACAGACTTACCTCAGTGGAACTGGGAGGAAATGTTTCTCATGGACATCATTACGCAGGAGGTTAACTACAAGAGATTCTTATTTTCCATTCATTAAGGGCAGAAGAGATTTGCTCCAAGAGTAAACAAAACAAAACCAAAAACCCCACAAAAACCAAAACAAACAAAACCTCGAACAAAACAACAACAACAAAAAAAACCCAAAACCAACCAAACAAAAAACCAGACGAAGAATATGAACATCTAAGTATTTTTTTAAGTTCAGAGTCAGTGTCTACATGACTTAATATACAGGAATAAAGTGATGGGCAGGCTATTTCAGGAAGACTGGTCAAGCTGCAAAGCTACACTTCACAACTTCTTGGAAAAGTATTTTCCTAGTGCTTTTGTATTTCTCCCCAGAAGTATATGAGAACACAGTGCCACTGCTAGGGGTTTGCTTCTTCGAGTTAAAGAAATCTGTGTAAAATGCATTAAGTAATCTCCCATAAGTACTTTCCAAATGTATAGCAGTTAGAAGGCTGAGTAAATCACATGCTAAATCTATAAACTCAGTTGAGCTCTTGTTAAAAAGCTGGTTTTACAGCATATAGATATTTCCACCCAGCATATCTGAAGGTGCTACACATGTAGACGCTTTTTTTAATAATCTTTACTAATTCCAATTTTGCTCCCATTATCACATCATTGCACTTACCACTCTTACAGAAAAAGCCAGAAGTGTTGGTTGGACCTCATCCTGTAAGTATCAAGACATCACAATACCTGTACAATTAAATTCTAAATACCACTGTAAATCTGATTCCTCAGTCATTCAAATTTTAGGAGTTCTTTGGACATTTATTTTTTTGACTGAATTACTTTAATTCATTCACCTATCTAAGTTTAAAAGTTTAAGTTAGAAGAAAAACCTATGCTTAGAGTTTAAAAGTTTAGAAATTTGGACTCTTGTAGTAAACATGTACATAAAAACTGTGTTTTATGTACACACCACATCCAACATGCAATTAGCAGTTTCTTGACAGCATGAAAACAATTCTCCTAATCTGAGAATCTGACACAGAGTGTCACTAATATTGACTGGTATGTTAGTTTTTGGCAGCTTTGAATACTTGCTATTACTTTTATTACTATTTTACAGGGCTTTGAGGTAGGCAGTATTTTCCAAAAAGATAAAAGAAAGGTGGCTGAACAGTACTTGTAAAGGGAAAGGGAGCATTTCTGGAGAGATATCCAAAGGCAGAAACTTCCTGGACTATGGCAGTCCTGGATGGAAGCAGATTTCTTACTTACGAGCCTAAAAATAACCAACATTTATCAAATAGAAAAAGAAACTCAGAAGCTAGGCATCAAAGTGAGAAATAAAAGCGGGTACTTTAGGATTTATTGATCTTCCACTGAAAAATATGATGTAACAACACCCTGCCACAAAACAACAGGAATACGACTACAAGTGGAAGAATGAGACAAGAGGGATTTGCAGGACAAAAAGAATAAGTGATATCATGCACCCGCACACACACACACACACACACACACACACACAGAGGAAAATTCTGAAGAAAATTATTCTACTGGGAGAAGGGAAGAAAAGTAGGTTTTATGCAAAGAATTGCAGGTAATGAAAACATGGAAAACAATAAATGAGGTAAAAAAGTAATGTCCATGTAAGAAAGAGGCAGAACAGAAGAAAGTATATTTGCAATGTAGAAAGTGAATGCAGTCACAAACTCTACAAGAAAAAAAGCAGAGTTATTAGAACAAAAGTATGTAAAGCTTACTTGTCTTGTGAACTCAAGAAGGGGGTGGACAGATTTATTCTTCAGTCTCTCTGAAGAGTTTTAAGAAAGAGCTAAAAATCCCTCTTCTAATTCCACAGTATTTACAAATATAAAATGCTAGTTCCAGCTGGTCTTGTGTCTCAATTAGAACATAAATGATTTTTTTTTTTTTTCATTTTGGAGATTATTCACACTGTATAACCTATGGAAAATAAACTAGGATTTTAGCTCTTGGTAATTATACCTCCCATAATACACTAAATTTAACATTTTCTAGGGAAAAATAAGATAATTAGCTGTAAAAGTTTTCCTTTAAAACTTCCTTTTGCAGGTTCAATTGCTAGGAAAATGATGAATGAATCACCTTCAGTAACACAATTCCTGCAAAGCATCCAGTAACAACAAAATATTATCATAGGAAGCATGTAATTCACTTAAAGCAGGGAGAACAAAAAAGTAGGTCAACTTTGAGAACTTTTTTTTTAATTCCATGTTGGGGTTTATTATATAGTGTTATTTATACTATTTATGACCTCACATATTATTTCAGGGGATTACCAATAAATGTGTAATAAATAAATAATGAGCATTTTTTTTATTGTTTACATTAGGAATAAAAAGTGGGGGTTTCTCCTTCAGAACTATATGCAGCAAAGCATAAAAAGGACTATCATTACATCAAAAATAATAGACATGGTGAACAGAGTTCAGTAAATGATAGAGGAAAGGAGGACTGACACTAACACCAAGAGTTCTGTGATCTAAATTTGTCCATCAGTCAGATTTTCCAATGAAAGTCATTCACTAAGAAACAATAACAGCAGGTTCTTTTGATATATAAGTTTCAGGCTTACAAAGGGAAAACAGCTCTGTAGGTGTAATTTTTGAGGGCATTTATTAATGCAGTAACTCAAAGGTTAGAGAGGGAGTGGATGTGAAGATCCAGCATTTTTCCAGTCCTGAAAAATGATACCTCTGTAGTACAAGTGGGAAGCATGGCTGCAGTATGTGAGCAAACTTAACCTAAGTAAACTTTCATTCTCTTAAGTTGGGTACCAACACCAAAGAAGATCATCCAGTAAAGACTCCAGTATAGAAGACAGCCATGGAAGAGACACAAGGCTGTACTGACACCTAAATCTTTGCAACCTGACTGCTCCTGATGCTTTGAACAGCTTTTTCAGTCATCCTCATCATCTGCATGAGCTGACCTAAAGGCATCAGACTGAAACATAGATATACCCAAAACCAAATGCCTAAGGGCTTCAGTGGAGGTATACTTGGAATTATTATTGACAAAGTCAATTACTGGATATCTGTCCTTATCTTTGAGACAGTGTCCCATTGAAGCACAGGACCTAAAGATAAATGTAAGGTAACTGTGTGGCAGTTTGATGTAATCATCACAGAAAAAGGTCTCAAAAGAGCACATTTCGAAAAAGACCTTCAGAGAGAGATGCCTCTAAGCAACTGAATATTTTACTGAAGAGGTATTTATAGACATTCTTCTGTTTCCTGAAGAGAAAAAAAAACTTTATAAATGTAATAAATTTCAAGTTTTAAAAGTATTAGTTTACTATCTCTTAGTCTCTGAACTATTGCTGAAATGTATTTTTAATTTTTTTGATCAACCGATGGCTTCCACAGCTTTCTTAAGCAGTTAATTACAAGTCAGGAAAGAAAGTTAATTTCATTAGATTCCTATAGAGTTGGTGAAGGATTTAAGGTGTCCATGAAAACACTTAAAAGCCACAAAAAAATTCTTACTTTTCCCTTCAAAGTTCTGGCATTTAAGCAGCTCAAACCAGTAATTTATCAGCTGTTGAAGGTGATGAAACAGGGCTTCACTGATGTGGGGGGAAATACGATCTTGTGGTTAAGACTTTGAACTGGGAGCTATAAGACATAGCTCTTAGCCCAAATTTCCCACAGACTTTGTATGCGACGTCTGCAAGTCATTTCATTCCTTCATGTTTCTATCCATCTGTAAAAATGGGAAATATCATTCTTCCTCTCAGGAATTCTTATGAACTAGCATGTCTCATGTTGGGCTACCTTTGTAATACTATCAATGTGAGCATCTTGGGCACTAAAATTGGTCATTTATCATGTGGAATTGTACCTGCCACACACTCAAACAATTGCCAGCCATGACTTGGGAGTTACACGGCCCAAAGTCCTTCCAGAGTAGCATTATGTTTTACAGAGTATCAGTATCAATATCAACAGGAGAGATTCCATTGCAATAGGCCAAAGAATGGTCCTTATCCTGCTGGAAGCATTAATGTAGATTCGAGCCCCGGGTTGTTTATATCACTAAGAAAAAAGAGGCAGGGAGAAAGCATAAACACTGGGCAGCCACAGATCTCTGGGTGAAGTAAGAGCAGTTTTCTTCGGCCTGAATGCAAATCAGGTAACATGATTTTATGTCAATCGTAATTTAATTCTTCCAAGATCCATACATTTAATTATCAATGTTAATAATATTGTAACATGAATGCAAACACCCAACATGACAGTAGGCTGGGCATGAGGTCACTGTGCAAAATACCAGACTCATACTTGTGACTGGAAGTCTGACCATCAAGGGCATGAACAAGGAGCTATTAATCTGTTATGCAAAATATACTGGTTTGCTCCTCCATTTGAATTGACAGCCACTGTATCTCATACAACCGGCATGGTCTGGGGTTATTGTTATCGTTGCCTCCAATCAGCTTTGTGTTGCCTGGCTCTTTCTGTTTCAAAGTGGAACCTTTTGCACTTGAACTTCTATTCATGGATCTGCTCCAAGGGGGAATTTGGCAACTTTTTCTCTTTCATAGGTAATTACATTGAGGCCTACTCCGTCAGTGAATTTCCCAGGAACAGATACAGTTTGGCACATGCTGGTTTTCCTTTTGGAGTCCCATCAGTGCTGAACGCAGTGACAGCTGATGTTTGAAACAAATTTCTGTGCATTTTGCAATGTAAAATGAAATAGTGCAAACCAGAGTGGCAGGAGGTCATCTTATGATCTGGTCATTTGTATTACTCTCAAACAGTCCCAGTGAATGAAATTCCACAACTTACCATCACTGATATTGCTTTGGTAGAAAGCTTTTATTTTCAGAATACTGGGGAGAGGTTTCCACCACAGATTAGAAGCTGATTATTTTGTGCTTCCCTGATGGAGCTTATAATCTTTCTGTAACAATATTTTACATCTGAAGAAATCATGTCTATTCAACCTTCCTCTAACTCTTCCAATATTACATACCTGTAAAGTTGTATTTTCTATATGTTTTTCCCATTCTCCTCCATTGCTTATTAAAGTTGCTTAGGTCTGGACACTGCACCTTCAGCAGTAGGACATACTTCTCCTGGATTGGATAATACTGCTATTAATTCACCCATCAGACATTTCCCTTCTTCCCTCGCACTTCCACAGTATCACTTATCTTCTTAGCTTACTACTGGTTTAGTAGCCACACTAAAACCCCATTGTCCTCTGCAGTATTTCAGTGGCTTATAATCAATTTTGTATGTGTGGATTTGATTTCACTTTTATAAGTGCAATACTTTATACTTGCCTTTACTGAATGGCCTCATGTTAATTTACAGTGTTCTGTGCATCAATAATTCTGTCCTTTGAGATAAGGCAGGTTCAGACAATAGCAAACTCTGAGATTCCACCACTAAGGTTGCTAATTGAGGTATTGAACAGGAATGGACCAAACAGACCCCCATGTGACCCTATTTTGACATGAGATAACTGATGATCACTCCAGGTTTACCATTTCCAGCAGTCTGCTTTCACTCCATTGCATGATTTGCTTAAGCTTCAATGATAAAGGTCTTACTGCAGTCAAACATATCACATCTGCTGTATCCATCTTCTGCAGGTTGGTTACTCAGACACAGGAGGAAACTGGAGCAATATGATAAGGGTCATTCCTGAAAACTTAATATTAACTTTCAAACTTGCAGTTTAAACACCTGATGAATAATAAAAGCTTGATAAATAAAGTTCTTCCAGACATCAAAGTAAAGATATACTCTCCTATCCTCTAGTAGCTGTGTCTCCATGATACAGCTGTCTCTCCATTTCCCCAAGAAAATTGATTATGGTTTATAGATAGTTTTGACTGGATCCATAATTTCAACAGGAAGTCCAGCTTGGTCATACTAACTTGAGGCAGTCACTGAAAGAAAAATAAGTATGTTTAAGTTACTATCTGGACAAAAAGCTATTGGTATGCTGGACAGGTTTGTGTTCAGAACCTCCCATTTCTGATCTCAAAAGTTTTATTTTTTTAATAATTATTGATTCCTTAGTATTGCAGGAGTCCTCTGCATAGTTTAGCTTTGTATCATAATTGGAGAGAGGAAAAAGATATAAGTCAAACTGTTATGTGGAGTCAGTTTATCCTGGATTTTTTTCTGTTTCTGCCTGTTTCTTTTCAGAAAGCATTCAAAAGATATCATAGTAGCTAAACATGAATGAATTTTGAAGATATTTTCTTCAGAATTTTCAAATCCAAATAATTCTAAGGTATCTGAATTGAATACATAGTGCTAAATAGCATCAACGTGGAAGATTTTCATGACTACCCTCAGTAATTTTTTCCTGAAATCTCTCTTCTTTAGCAGTGATTTACTTCCTTAGAGCTGTTGTTCATTTACATATTTATATTGTAATTGCACATGTTCCCAGGCAGTTCAGAATTTTCAACCTTTGCACTACCCACGGCGTGTGTTCACACCACATCCTCACACATACTTCAGATACAGGTGCTATGTCATCTCAGTCCTGGCTCTGCTACGGAACTCCAGAGTTCTCAGAAAGACTTGCCCTTCAGTGCAACCTATGAATATTTTTTTTTTCTCCATTTTTAAATGTATATTTAAACATCTCTGTGCATTACTCTCAGTGACCTGGAAAGAGGTGTCACAGTCCTCATTCTAAGACTGACAGATCAATCTTAGAAGCTTAGCAGCAACCCCCAGATTCCTGTGTGATGCCATAACTCTTGCTATCAGCTCAAAGCCTGTTGGCTGTGCTCTGAGCAGAGAAGAGCTTCACAACTATCTGCAATGGAGACTCTCAAGGGTTGCCAGAGTTCTGATGAACTGCACCACTCTGGGTAAGTTCCACCATAGACATGTCATAAATCATCATCCTGTTTAGCAGCCTTTACAGATAGCATTGCTTTGCTACTAACATGGTCCTGACTTGATTCTGTGAAGACAAAATCACCCCCTCTTATCATCCTGGTAATGAAAGAATGGCTTAGAAATAGGAGGCTACATAAAATTCTATTCCTTAGTTAAAATAGAATTGCTTGGGAAGAAGGAAAGCTGTAGGACTTCACTGTATCCAAAAAAGTGACCGTGGCAGTGATAGTCCTAATTGTGGATTTCACCTGCTCTCCAAACAATGTTACAATCTGAAGAGACATGATCATGAATGGCAATGCTGTAAACTCCACTGAGGTTCTGTCTTGCAGTCCTAGCCCTGATCATTACCTGGTTTGTTTCCATTGGTCTTCCACACTGCAAACAATTTAATTCAACCTAGGGAACCTTTGAGAACCTTGAATTGAACGTGTGTGGCTGGTGCACCAAGGTAACGCTAGCGGCCAAGTGAATGTGGAGCGAACAAGGGGATGGCTGAGCTTCTTTAGCTCCAACAGAAAGTCCAAAGTCTGGACACTCAGCCAAGAGAGAAGAAACAGAAGGCTTTTTAGAGCGTTCTCTCACAGAGCCCTTTATGCTCTTGATAAGGATCTCTCCCACAGCATAGGAACATCCTAAGTACCCTAACACCGAGAGACACTGAAATAAGAAGGTTGAGTGGACTAGAATAGGTAAAGAATTCTTCATCAGATCGGATAGAGATGTTATTTTGAGATTTGTTACTGACAGATAGATATTAAAAAAAAAAACCAAACAAAAAAACCCCAAAAAACCAAAAAAACCAAAAACAAAACAAACAAACAAAGAAAGAAAAAAAAAAAGAAAAAAAAAAAACACACAACCAAAAAAAACCCACCAAAGCTTATTTTTCCAGAAAGACCAGAAAGGAGCTCATCACAGTAGGAGGATGACTGTCAAAGTACTCTGTCCAATTTTTCACAGCTTGAAAAGACTCCTGAAGAGAAAAAACTCAGATAGGTTTCTGCTCCCCCAGAAACTCCAGGGGCTATCTAAATACAGATGATTTTTTATTTTCATCTACTGTTCCTGAAACAAAACAAACAAACAAACAAACAAAATTGAAGAACCATAAAGTAGTTGACAGAACCTGAGCCAACTGATCTTATGTTTTAGAAGCCATTTACTCAAGCAAAAGAGTCATGGTCCATCTCAGATGAGCACTGGCAGGTCTCTACTAAAATAAAACTAGTCCAAACAAAAGTAATCTGCATTTTTTTCTGAAAGTCCAAATAATTTCAAGGATGAGAATAAAATAACTGTCCCCTTCCTATACTGGAAAATTACAGAAGTGGGACTACTTTCCTGAATTTGAATTTTAATCATAAATACCTTCTCTTGCAAATCTAGAATGAATCACCATTGTATTTTTTGCTTGAGAGTAAAGTGTCTATGCAGATATATTAGTTCTGTGGATCTCAGTTTTGTGAAGTACTACCAGGTGCTTAAAGAAATTACTGTACAAAGAAACCTGAAATTTGATGTGAAGACAAAAAATAAAAATTACTGAACACCGTAGCCATGGACAACAAAATTAAAGACTCTGGTTCATATTAGCATATAAAAAGATCTGATGAAGCTGAGCTAGTCTGTCATCAGATGGAAGAGAGGCAGAAGGTAGCACAGATGGTGAAAACAGAGGAAATTATTCATGGTTCCTCGTCACACCTTGAAAGAAGCTACTGAAAAGATGATGTTGAAAATTAAGACCAGAAGGCATCCTGGAACAACAAAACCTCTAAACCTTCCTTTATATTCCAAAGGTGTAAATATGTCCTGAGGTTAAATAGGCTTATGGTTTGATGATTTGTCTTTTAGAGAAAATGAAAAAAATCAAGATTTCTTTTTATCTTTCAGAGTAAAAATACCTGAACGCCAAAGGTTGACTCTTGAGTCTTTAAACAAATGTAGAACCTTTCAGATTCTTCAGATTACTTGAAAGCAAGTGCTAAAATGTCCTGCACATAACACTATTTGCAGTGCCACTCAGACCTGCATCATCAAGCGTAACTTAGAGAACCATGAGGAAAATTAACCCTTCCTAAGCGCAACTATAAAATTCTTCTAGAATCATAACTACTTAGAACACAGATGAGCTGACATTTGTCCTTATGAAGAGCAATCATTGCCTGACTATTTACCAGCAACAGATGCAAGGAAACAAAGAAGCAGATTTTCCCCCCACTAAATAAAGTGGGGAGAAGCTTTTTCCATTGGCAGATATAAATTAGTGCACTTTTTTTAGATGTCTCCACAATACCATCCACAATAAAGGTATCAGATAAAATGTATTTTAAAACCAGCTTTGTGGACTGTGGATATGTATATCCTGTGAATTTTCCAGAACCTGAGGAAGAGGATGGAAAGAAGTGAGAAAAAAATTTATTGTAGAACTTAAAGCCTACCTAGGCTGCTGTTATAAATGAACTCTGTA
>WEKY01023358.1:922-14775 GCA_013390045.1 Picathartes gymnocephalus
CTCCACGGAACTGACAGAGCTTCAGCCATTCTTGAAAAAATCCTTCCCAAATTACCACTGTTGAATTTTGGACAGTGTTTACTTTGGGATGGAAGTGTGCATCTAGTGCCAGTCAATCCAAAACTTTCCATGAACATACAATTTCAAAAGTCTTCAAGATCTAAAACCTTTTTTCCCCACATTCATGCTTACAGAAATGGGGAAAATGGATAGAATGCTGCAATATCCTCTCTGCTGTGTTAGACTCTCTCACTCTACAGCCCATTGTAGTTTCTTTCCCACATGAGAATGACAAATCACTGACTTCAGAAATACACTTCAGTTTTTAACCAACAACTGTCTCATATCAATGAGAATAGCATTCATGTAGTAGAAAAGGTGCAGCGTCCACCAAAAGTGGACAGAGTACAGACTGAGTGACAAAATTGGATATTCACTCTCTGGAAAGATCTGAAGAGGGCAAGAAAGTATTTCAAAAAATACTCATTGAAAACTGCTAGAAACCCTGGTATTCAGACTGAAAGCAAAAAAATCTGCAAATTATCAAGCAAGCAGCACTACACCCAAAAGTGCACTTTCACAAATTTAATGTCAGGGCATTTTCACAAATACTTGACATTTTTTTTTCCAAATAAAAAGCACCTCGTAATCAGGGATCCTACTATAACCACTTGTTAGCTCTTCAAGGCAGTGGAAAGGCACTCAGGTTTTGCATGAATACTGGAAACTGCTTTCTTTGGAAACACACAGTGCAAGCTCTTCTAATAATTTCAACATTGCGTCCTTAGTTCTAAAACTGGTGAAAAAACATTGTTACACAAATGAAACAGTCCTCCCAACTCTGCATTCCCCAGTTCTAGCAGCAAATCAAAGTAGAGAATCACCAATTCTGAGATTATGCAGCAGGCCTGGCATTTGCAGAGCACCTATGAATTTATGAGCAGTATCTCAGTCCTACCTCTATTTGATGAAGAGATTTGAAAATGGACAGATCAAAAGGCAACAGATGTTCCTGAATGTTACTGGTTCCAAAGGGTCCGCCTGTTCCAGTGACCTGGCATTTAAGACAATGAAGAACTGAATTAGTGCACATCATCCAACTTGTTCACATTCCAGTCCTACACAGGCAATGGCCCAAGGGCAGTAGCTTGGAAAGAGGGCGAGAGTTCCAAACAATTTTTCAAATATGCAATGATTCATGACACTGGCAGACTAACTCTTCAGGAAAACAAATACTAGTTGCTCCAGCTAAGTGCACTGAACTTGAAGTGCCACCTTGTGCTTGCATTCTGTAGCACACGGGGCATGCAAAAAGCAATACCATAAGCAAGGCTGACCAAGGCTCCATTCACAGCTGAAAAACCAGAGTTACATTCACTGAAAACAACTTCCTTGAAACCTGTGAACCCTCCAAGTCAGCACTGCCTTTCATTCCACTACAAGGGATGAAGTTCAAGGCACTGACAAGATGGGTTTGAAGAAAACAAACATCACACTGATACACATCAATAAAAATGCATCTCGTATTTCCATATGGTCATAGGATTCCGGCCTCAGAGCATGTCAGCAGCATAAAAAACAGGTCGTTTCATTTCTGTTTGCTGTGAATATAATTTTGGGAGAAAACTCTTAAGGTTTTTCTCTGGTTTTATGTATCTTATAAGCTCTAAATGTGCCCACTCACAAGCATTCAGAAGGGCTAGAAATTCTGCAGATGGCGGTTTTTCTAAACAATAAGCTCTTCTCCAGCCAGAAAATCCTCCCTTCAGAAGATTCTATACAGACAGAGGATGACAAAGGCAACTGAAGAGCCACAGGAACACCCGAACAGCTGTGGTTTTTCTTCCCCTGATCCACCATTTGATTTCAGCTTTGAACACACAACACAGTTAAAAGGCAGCTCTTTACGCAATGAAGGGGCTAAAATGAGTTTTTGAGTCACAGCAAGCAGTCTTAAAAAATTCCTCAGGGAAAGCCTAATTCATTTATTTGGTAGAAAAAAGTCAAATTGGCTCCTGACAAAAATTATCTGTTCTGAGGCCATTTTACATTTAATCTGAAATGGCATTTTAGCTAGAAATTCAGGGCCATCTATGAAACTGAGGTGCTTTTTAGGGCTTTATTTTTAACTTTCAGATGCAGTCACAGTGAGAAAGGGGGCAAGATTTATATAGATGCACATATGCACATGTATACATATACACTGGCCTACCTATGGCATCTGAAAAGAAAGCAAGGTTGAAGAGGACAATATTTATTTCTTTACCTACCCCTACTGACACTCAGCAAGATTCTGTGGCTGCATCTATACAGAGGGCACTGCTGAAAAGACCACAGCACACAGCAAACACCTTGGCTAGAGAACAATGTGGATTGAAGGTTGGCAGCATAAACACGACAATTTGACATTGAGCTCACCTTTAGATACTTGAGCCTACAAGTGAAATCCAGAATATGCCCTAGATCTGTTTTGGCATCCCCATTAGCACAGGTAGGTTTGCCCTGCAGCAGCTGCTGAGTGACAGCGTACAACTGCAAGGGCCTGATGGTGAAGACTTCTCCAGCCATTAAGAGCTGCTCTCCTGGAAAACAGAGAGGCTTGGGATCAAACACAGTGCTGCAAGGGTTACACAGGAATAAATGGTACATGGAAAATGCAGTGATACATGTTCGTCATTTATACTCTAAGCTGAAAACTGAGGTAGCAAAGTAATATTTTTTTTAACACCAAATAGTATAGGTATTCAAGTGGGCACTCATCATACAGACCTGAAGTTGCTAATGCAACTAATGGCAAATTTCCCTCAGTCTTAACAGGACTAGAATCAAAGTTCATTTACATAATGTAAGAGTTATGAAACTTTTTCAGAGATTTCTAAGTTTATAGCAGCTAGGGTTTTTTTGAGAAAACACAGCACCTGCCATCGAAAATATAGACCTCAGGCCTTTTGCTATGCTGCCAAAATGCAGCATTGTAGTAAATGTGGTTTTTTGGAGAGTATGAGGATTTTCTGCACACAAATACCAAAGCAAATGCCCAGAACAGAAAATGTCTTATCTAATTACAATTTTACAATCCAATTTAACAGTAGGAACAGCAGGAAGCAGCACACAAAAGCCTCTCTGAAAGCACCATAAACTCGATGTAGGCTACAGCAGCTGGAACACACACACACGGAATAAATATCTTTCCTTTCTTCCTTTTAGGGACACCAGTTTGACTTCATGGACTAGAAAGCATTAGCTTTTGTGATAAGTAGAATTCTCAGAAATGCTCTGAGAATTCCCTTCAGCTTCAGTGGGAGCAAGTCCAAGAGTCCAGCTGCACACACATTACTGGAAGGTTACACTGACACAGAGCAGTCAGTGACACACCAAAATTCTCGTATCAGTGAGACTGTAGGCACTACAAAACCAGCAAAGGCTTCTTCACAAGCTTCCTTAAGATATTCCAAAATTCGCTGAATGGACTGAGGTGGCTTCACCTAAAGCTAACATTTTGCCAGAACAATCTGACATGCCATGCTGAAACATGCTTCACCTATCATGTCTACCATGCCTCAGCCAACTGGAATTATACAGTAGCATCTTGCATGTCCTTCAAAACAAAAATAGCAGGGATTAATCCTTCCACATGCCTCCTGCTGTTGATGGAGCAGCTGGAGCTGTTGTAGTTACAGTAAGGGCATTTCATTTTCATCTGCCAGCCCCAGAAAAGCAGACCCTTAAATTAACTGACCAGGTCTCCTGTTTCCCAAACTCTGGAAGAATAATATTTAGATATGTAAAGTGATCTCTTGCATTTAATGCACAGACTACCAGGACTCATTGATACAGATCAAGCTTCCTTACAGGTTACACTAAAACACACTGAGACAGAGAGCTTAGCAAAAGGTCCTGATCACCACTGCCACATCCTGTCAGTTAAGGACACAGACTAGGAGGCCCTTTTCAAAACATAAATTCACCAATTTCTTGTTTCCAACAGTGGCTGCAAGACTGTTACAGGTCCTCACAAAATGCAGTTTGAATTAAAGTGCAAGCAACAAGAAAAAGACTAAAAGTAAAAAGAGAGAGAAAAAGTATCAGAGTCTGATATGGAAGATCAGATCTCCCATTGTCTGGAGGTTAAATATGCAAGGTATGTAAATGCATGAACATAGAGGAAAACATTCCTGGATAAATACTGCAAGTTCCTTACCTTTGTGGAAGAGCTCTTCAGCCAATGCAGCAGTGATCCCATTGATCTCCTGCAAACAATAAACCATTGCAATCAAGTGTTATTTACATACTTATGGGCCCAATTTTTTAATTTGTACCTTTAGTGAAGTATCCTTCTTTAGCTGTGGTAGAGAACTTTTTTTTTTTAACTGAAATCAAGGGTGACTGTCTTACAGATATCTTTGTAATTTGAAAATGCCTCACAGAAAGTACTTGAAATTATTTTATTTCATATGATTTTCACTTCCAAGATGAAAGACAGTGAGCTACATTTAAATAATCCCACCCTACACACATTAGAAAAGGGTAACAGCAACTAGAGCAAGTTATTACTAGCCATCATTAGCCCAACTTGGAGGACTGGTCTGTTTTGAAGAAAATATTACAAGTGTAGAGTTCTTCAAATTTTAACATTAAGACTATTCTAATGCCTCAAGCACCCACCATTTCCTCAGAATATGACTAACACAGAGAAAGCTCTATATAAAAAGGTTTACAGACAAAAAGAGATATGAAAAGTAAGTAGTCTTCTGGACTTCAGCTCTCCTATGCTACCCCCCCTTTTCTCATGATTCCTCTTCCCCCTCCTGGACCCACCCAGGTGCTCAACCTCCATTCCTGGCACTGACAGCTCCAGGGTGAAAGGCTGAAAACTCTTAGTGCAGGGATTTGTACTTTCTAAATCTGCAGGTGCACAAAGATCAGTACAAGTATTTCCCACCTGGGCACACCTCTCTCCACAAAATGTAAATGCTCAGTGCAAGTCCGGAAATAGTTCTGAGCATTTCCAACAACTCTCCTTCAAAAGCCCACAAAAATAACAAAATACAACTGCTTGAGGGTGAAGCTTCCCCTAGACAAACATCTCATTTTAAAGTAGCTGCAAAGTATAAACAAATATTATGGATCATCAACACATGAATATTTCATTAGTTTACTTTGCTGACAAATACTTCATGATTCATAACAAGGGAATACATCCACAGGACATCTGCAGCAGACAGCTCAGCTCATTTGATGAGGCAAGGATTTTAGAACAGCACATTCTTAGTGTAACTGAAACCCCACTCACTGAGGACGAGCAAAGTCTCCACACCATAGTTTTGAGAACAACAAGCTCAAAGCTGTATTTCAAACAAAATCAAACAATTCTGATTCTCATTTGAAAAGGCCAATTACACTCATCTGGCAAGCACAGACTTAATTGAAAACTCTACTCTGTATCTCTTTTGTCATCTGGGACACAGAGCCAATTTTTTTTTTACATTTATAATTGGAACAAGATTATGACTTAGACTGTTCAGTGATTAGCAGGCAAAAAAAAGGAACTCTATTCCTCTGTCAGATCTACAAGAGACTTCTATCTTAGCTGTAACTACTTAAATGCATCACACCCACAGAAGTCCATTGTTTGCAGGTGTCTCTGAACAGTTTGTGGGTACTCAATGCTTTTCCTACAAAACCTATCTGTAAGTTAACAAACCAAATCGCCTAAGATGACAAAGACTGTGCAACAAAATAAGCATCGTCTATCTCTGCAGAAATTCTTTTCAATGTCAAAGTTACAATACAGTTGTACATTGCTGTCACATGCAACTGTTTCTCTTTGCTAGGCTGTATCCAAGAACAACTAAAGGCTTCAAAGTGAGTTTAATGTATCTATGGCTGGTATTTCTACTCCATTTAGTTCTATTAACATGGGAAATAAAATTAAACAATCCTTACTGGAAATACTACAAAAAAGAATAGACAAAAAATATTGTAGCCTTCCTATATAAATTAAGGAGGCAATATCAGACAAAATATTATAATGGCTCTAGCATGTACATGGGTTGTCTGGTAATGAAGATATTTTAGAAGATCAAAGATCTGCAGAAACATCATTATTTCCAGTAGAATTACTGTGGTAAATATTTAGCTTTTCTTCTGAATAATTAACACTGTTTTGGTAAATATTTAAAAGTACTCTAAAATTCCAAGCAAAATACAATTGAGGTTACAACTAAATCAGACCCCCACTAAAGCAAAGAAATGCAGATTAAGCAACATCTTTGCTCTTAATATCCAAGAGCAGTATAGCAACAGGGAAGCATTCATATACAAACTGCTAGCTCTCTGGAAAAGCAAAAAGATTACATTACAACAAGAGGAAAAAAATAGTCTTTCTGAAAAATAAGTCAGGAGGTAGGAAGAACTTCTGCCTGCATAAAAACCACGTGGAAGTTACAACACTGAAACTTTAATGAAACAGACATCATTTACAAGACAGAGCAGGCACAAAACAGAAAAATTATGCAACTTACTGGTGATCTTCAACTTACTGGAGGAATTTTGCTCCATCTGAACAGAATTCTCCCTACATTGCCACACATTTTAACAAATATAAAACCTCTAATCCATTTCAGAAGGCTTGATAATGACAAACCCGTGCTTCTCTCGCAAATCTGCAGGGCAATAGCAACTTTGTGGAATAAACCTACTGTTTTCATCTAAGAAACTCTGAAGTCTCACCAGGATAATTATGTTCATGTAACATAACTAAACTAGGTTTTCCTTTGTTGCTAAATGTTAATTAACACCTAATGGATCATTTGTGACTAATTTCTGAAGCCTTTCTGTGAAACCATGAAGGGCCTTCTCAAAACATCCCACTCCAAAGCAGTTATTGCTCTTTCTGTCCATTCAGTTCTCCAGTGCTTTTTCCTCTTTATGAAATTCATTCTCCCCCTTACATTATGATGCCATATTGCAAAAAAGCCTAATTATACACAAGAGATGAACGAACTGCAATCTGAACATGAAACCAAGTAATTGCTTCTGGCTTCAAGTATCCTTTACCGTAACATTCTGTCTGCTGGAGCTATTTCTCCAAAGGCCACTCCATCGTTGTGCTTCCACAGAGAAGTATCATTTTTCTTCATCTGGGCTACTGGAAACTGTTTCAGTGTGAACCACAGCTCCAACCATTAGCCATTAAGTAGCAGGGTGTGGATCCATTATGCAATATTCATCTAAGAGCCAGCACTTTTGACTTCAGCCTAACCAATTCAGCCTCACATTTATTCACAGCTTCCAACTCTCCTGCCAGCATTTATTTTCTCTTCTTAGGTCCCTGCCCACACTACTTCCCAGCACTGTGTCTACTGCAATAAAAAGTGGTGTCAAAAACCTTAAAAATCAGCTTTGTTATACTGTGCAAAACGTTGAAAAAGAATTTCAGTGAATTCATGAAGATTTCACAGAATTCTCTCCAAGTCAGAGAACTAGGGAAAGACACTCAGGCCTTTATTCAGACACTAAAAATATAACTTACATATAAATGAAAGTGTAGGAAGTGTGACAAAACTTTTGGGACAGTAACAGGGAACTTGAGCAGCAGAGTTTGCAGGTAGATCTCCAGTTCCTTTTGTCTTTTCTCCACAAGGCTTTTGGAATTTTTTCCAATGATCTTCTTTGGAGGTAACAGATTTTTATCTATTTTCTTCTCTGAAACAAGCTGAAAGACAAAGACCAGAATTAATACCTGACACACCACCTGAACTTGCCCAAAAGTTGCAATGGAACACATTAAGCGTATGTTGCCTGATCCTGGCGAGATCCAAAAATAAGATTACTTCAGTAAATTTAGCTACTGCCTTGAAAGTATTAGTTATTTTCAGAAAGAACATTTTGCCATGAAATGATCGGAGTTTAATAACAGTGTCTGCTCAAAGAATCATTCAGAGTATCAGGGCAGAATGTAACAAATGTGATAAACCAACAAAATAACCAGTGCATGCCTGAGAAAGCAGAACAGTCTTGAATAAAGTAGACTTTTCCTCATTTCCATTTGTTTTTTTATCAGCACTGGTTGGTAACCATCCCATGCTACTTTAAGGACATTTTTATCATCTACCCTGAAGAGACTTTGAGACTTCGGTCACCAAATCAGCTGATCATAAACATCCTTCTTAGCAAAAAGTTCAGTGACTCCAGCCTGAACTCTCCTCTCTGACACAGCTTCCATCCAAGGCTAAAGTTGCCCAGGTCAACCTTCCCCAGTTCAAGAGGGGAGCGTAACAGCAGCAAGTAATAATGTTCTCACAAAAAGGACTTAGCCTGCAGTTCAGATGGTATCTGGCAGATATTCTCTCTCTTTATTGAAGAAAGATATTATGTAAACCATTCTGTAAAAAAGAACTACAAGAACTGTACAAAGTTTTGTAAGGGACCAAGGCCACATTCTTACCTTTTCATGCAGGTCATGGAAATCACTGTAACGATGTTTGACTGTCCACTGATGATTGCCAACACTGACCTGAATAATGTACACCTGAAAGGAAGAACTCAAGTAAGGTCACTGTAAAACATTTGCCTTAACGACAAGCTGACTGTGAGACCTGCTGGTTGATGGAGCACTGTAAGGTGGTTCCACATTCTGAAAAAATCAGAGCTAAGGAAATGCTAACCCCAGCTCTGAGGTAACTTTGCTGTTCTGGGATGCCTGATCTCACTCACAAGGCTGCTCCACACACAAGAACATACAGATGCCTCAGAGTAAAGCAATGGCTTTCAGTTTTGCAACCCAAAGGTTAATAACCAAGGGCTCTAAGATACTTCTTTCTCTGGAAGTTTCTGCTAACTGAAGTTGGTATTCATACCCACCCACAAGCCTGAGACAGCAGCATCCCTTCTTCCATCTACCAAGTTCCACAATGGGCAGAGGAACTTGGCAAGCATCCTGCTGTCACTTCAGTTAAGCAGAAATCTGGAGCTTAACCCTTCAGAAACCTAGACAAATCCTTTGATTGGGTGGATGCTATTTTGTTCCTTTTAGGGTAAGGCACATAAGATATCTTCCTGAAGAATTACTGTGCCCAAAGAATCACTACAATTATCTAAAGCAACCCAACATTTCCTAACACAAAACTATTTTTTAGCCATTCATGTACCAAAGAAAGATTTTCATTCTACGTGACTTTCTGGATTGAACAGGACTGGTTCTGTAGGAAACTCAGTCTCTCTTTAGAAATATCAGAAACAAGCCATCCCAAAGAAATTTTAAAGGTACAAGATAAAACACAAGCAGAAAACAAACACAGCTTTGCAAAACCAGTTCCACAGCTACTTGAATACAACAAATTAAATAAACTGTATTATCCAATCCAACTACACTCCTTGGGGAAAACATAAACTTGTAATCAAATCTTGAAAGCATTTAATACAGTTGAGAACTTGCTTACTACCACAGATCACCCAGAAGTGACTCATAGCTGCTATGAGGATGATACACATCTAGTTGCTAAACCACTTGAGAAAACAAAAGGCATCAACAGTTTCGATCTCTTACATAAAAGAGCAGTTTTCACTTACTGTGAGTAGAGAGCAGCACAGCGTCAAACATTAAACAGAATACCACCTGCATTTTAGAAGATGAACTAAAGCTCATGCCAGTTTTATTTTTGTTGGCATCTAACACTGGCTCACTGAACAAAACTCAAGTCCTACAGAGAACCAAACCAAGATGTCTGATTACTGCATGTAGTGAGCGACACGTCAGTGCTGGGGTGAGCACTGAAAACACAGAAGAATGCCCACACAGAACTATGAACTCAATTAAGGCCTCTGCCTGCTTTCCTGTCATACTGTATTGGGAAACAGCAGATCAGGATTAATCACTGTGCACTGGTGACAAACCACAACAGGAATAACACCAGCATTCAAAAGCACCTCCTAACCCCGAGGAAAGCAAGGAGAGATTCAAAGAAACTAAACTTAGAAGTAAGGAAGTACTACATTTATAAACCATAATAAAAACACCAGTTATTTTGAAAAGCTGACTCTGCTAAACTATGGCACAGCAAGCACATCTAAATGCAATGCACATTGAGTACTCGAGGCATGAAACCTCAGATTAGACACTGGAAACTCAGTAACTTCACAGCTCCTAACTGACAGCTCACCAGGTGAGCAAGGAAACCCCTCCTCTCTGTATAAAACACAGAGTAAATGTGTAATAAAGGTTTTGTATCCTTTCGCTGAAATGGCAAGCACTGACCACTTCTAGATAACACAGCACTTAGTGAAATGGACAGTCTGGTTGGGAAAGTACCTGTTAAAGTGAGCGTTTGCACTGATACAATTCCTCAAGTTGAGTTTTTAAAAAGCCACAGCTTTCCAGATCTAGAAGGGCAGCCAGAGCAGGCAGTACACATTCACCCCCCAAACAGCAACAGCATCAGTAAGCAGAGACAGCAACTGATTTCACATCAACCCACAAACTACCATTATCTTGAAGAATAAATATATAAATGCAATATGCTGATGTGCATATTAAGACTTGTCTTAATAGAAACAAATCATTTTAAAGCTAAAAATCCCCTTAGCTATTTCACTGTTTTAGGAGCTGAAGTTCATCATCAACAAATTTTGAGTGCGCTAATACGACAAGACTGACAGCTTAAGGTTCTCCAAGGGCTGCCTGCCACTCCAACTGCTAAAGGAATACACGGAGAAATGATGACATTCTCACACTGCACTTTCTTGCAGACATAAATACACCATGTGAAATCCCCACCCATCCTTACACCACAAACTGCACTTCTACTGAGTTAAAACACAAAAGCCTTCACGTTCACAGGATTTCCTCCTCCACCTGTTTCTACCAAATTCTTCTGTATAAAAAGTTTTGTCCATCTTTCTACAAATCAGGTCCTTTGGTTACGTTCCACTTTGTAAAGCGTTTGGCATATTTGCAGTACTGTGTATCTTCTTTATTTTCTAGCAAGCCACTACAAGTTCTTTGCAGTCAAGAGCCCACATCACCAACCAGCATCCTTTCATCTTCCTAAATCCTGAGGGGTGAAAGACCTATTAAACATTTTTAAGCCAGCTATTAGATGAACAACAGCAATTCCAGACTGCTTTTTGTTCACTTCCTGTACACAGTACAAAAACCTGCCTATCTCGCTTTACATGGAAACCTTGCATTTCTACAGTGTGTCTCATCCAACTGCACATGCTTCAGTACTGTAAAAAAAACCAAACAACCCAACACTTAAATGACAGAGCTCTCCACAGGAAGCCTGGAACACAGGCTTTGACTACAGCCAGTAGGTCCAAAATTCCAGAGCAGGGATGCAGCCACATATCCTCCTCCCTGCCTTATTAAGCAAGTCAGACAGTTTATACCCATTCAAGGAAGCAACAGTACTTGCCTTAAACACCAAAGTTAGTATTTATGTTAAAAACAGCTGCAAAAGACAGGAAAAGCAGGAAGGCAATTTTAGGCCAAACAAATGCATAGCAGGAAACAAACGAAGCACTGAGGCCTTCTACTCAAAACCAGTCATCAGTCAGCATCAGCTGGACCAGCACACCCAGCAGAAACATCCTGTATAAGTGCTCATACCTTACTAACCCAACAGAAATCACATCAACCGGTGCAGGATGTTTACCTGCTGGATTTACCCATACCTTGCCTTTCATGCTAAAAACTCCAACAAGAACCACATTTTTGAAAGTACCTTCAACATTACACAGAACCATGGGCCTCCCTGGTATATTCTACAGGATCTGATATCACAACTGGCAAATGGATGCCATTACAGTCCCCCTCTATTGAGACTGAGCTCCGAAACACTGAGTACAAAGAGAAGCTCATATGCCACAAGAAAAACAACTCTTTCAAAAACAAGGATGTAAAATAGGATCACTGCCACCTGACCACAAGTTAATGGATGAAGATGCAGGTTGCTACAGCTGTATTTCTTTTCTTACCTTTACCAAATTTGACTGACTTTTACACCATTTAATAATCTCTGTCCTGGTGCAGGTCTTTGTCATTTCCTTAAGCAAACCACTCAACTAATTCTGAACACTAAACACATGCTGGTTTTTTCCAAAAACTTTCCACCCTGTAAAACTTCTGCTTCATTAAAAGATCTTTTCCCACATTTCTAAGGCCTTGGGCCTGTCTCATAAAAGCTGACTGCACGCTTGGAGTCCTGTTAACAGCTTCAGGAGGTTTACACACAGGCAAGTTTAGTGCCACCATGCCTTCAAAAATGCATCAAGAGAATCAAAGTAGAACCAAATTCTGGTAAATCTTGTCTTTCATATACTTACTTTTAAAGCTCCCAAGAAAAATGGCATTAAAGTAGCATAGTATTTCCATAACCACTAAAGAAAGAAATCTGGCCTTGAAAAAATAAGCTTCCTTGGGCTTAGCTGCAGCAGCTTAAAATGTTATCCTCAACTATCAGCTGATCAGAAGAACACTACCTGCAGAGGTACACACCTGAACTACAGCTCAGTCTAGAACATTAATGGTATTACCAAAGGGTGGCTCCACCACAGCACTTGTTTGCAGGCTGAAACAGCAAAGGAGCTCCTGTTTGACCTCCTGCACCATAACTTCCAGTGGGGTAAGGGGGCAGACAACTCTGACATTTTGTCTTGCACTTGATTTTCTTATTCACTGGTATTGCATAATACTTATGAAAATTCTCAACACCAGCATCAACACTGCTGAGTCTTGGTTCACACCTGAAATGGAAGTTTCCAGTCCCCAAGCCGCAGGTCTCACTGTGCCTCTCGGCTGACTGAGGGATGAACCACATCCTAACACACCTCGCAGTAATGCCTCAACAGCAGTGGTACCATTTCTGAGAATACACATCATGCAACTAAGAGAATGAGCTCAGGCACTTCTCAAAAATTTGTTTCAAGCTTGTAGCCAACTCCTTCACTGAATGCTCAGTATGTTTTTGCCTGTAAATATGGCAACTCACCACCCAAAAGTCATTCCCTCTCACAACCGTGTTTCAGGGGCCAGCACCTGGGAAGGAGTTAGGCTCTTCAAGTGCCACAGCTGTGTAAAGCTCTGTCCTATTAACAACTCAGAAACCACTCTCCTGTTGCTCTGTTTTCCCTGGATACCTTTACAGAGACAGGAGCATAAAGTATTACTTGTATCCATCACACAACTTTCCAAATACTGTCCTTCTAAACCATTTTCTCCCTTTTCTCTTATCCCACAGCAGGAAGAAGCCTAATGTCATCCATGTGCATTCTACTGAGAAAAGGTCTTTTAAAGCACACTAAAATAAGGCAGAAGGACAAAACATTTTTTAGTTATATAACTAAAGGGTGGTGTGCTCGAGACATTTTCTGTCTGCAATTATACTGAGGTTTCTTTTAGGATGAGCTTCTTCCTGAAAAACAGACCAATTAACTCTTGGTAGAATGCGACCAGATAAAGAACAAGCTATACATCAAAAGGTTCATTCCTTCCCCAAATGAAAACACTGCCGGCAATTTTTTTTTTTGGGGGGGGCGGGANCCTCTGGAAATAGGATCAGAGGATTTTTTTATAATACTTCTACGCGAAGGAAAGATTTCCTACTTTGTTTAGTCCAGCTTTGAAAGCTATGTTTACTCGATAGCAATCTTCCATAAACACAGGCACATACACATATATATATATATATATACACACATATATATATGGGCAAGAACATGACATTAGCTCACGCAGCCTCCGCCTCCCCCAAAGGACCAAGGCTACGCGGAGCTGGGGGCCGCTTTTCCCGGCTGAGCCCCGCTCCTACGCGGCTCCTTTTCCCGAAGCCCCTCGGAAACTTGTGCCAAAT
>WEKY01023358.1:15162-83135 GCA_013390045.1 Picathartes gymnocephalus
GGGGCTAAACGCGGAGAGGCGGGGCTCGTGGCAGGTGGGCGGGGCTATGGGCCACGGGGGCGGGGTTCAGTCTATCTGGACGCGCATGCGTCCTTGCTATGCTCGGGAGGCATCGCGCAGTGCGGTGCAGTGCAATCCAATAGAATCCGATGGGATAGAATTCAGTCCAACGGAATCCGATGGACTAGAATTCAATCCAGTGCAATCCGATGGAATAGAACCCAATCCAATGGAATCCCATGGAATAGAATCCAATGGCATAGAATCCAATCCAATGGAATCCAACTCAATACAGTGCAATGTAGTGCAATCCAGTAGAATGCAATGCAATCCAATGCAATCCAACCCAGCGCAATCCAGTGGGATGCAATCCCCGCAGTGCGGAGCTGCCGAGGGCTGAGCTCCCTCCCAGCGTTGTGGCTGTGATGCTGCCCCAGCTGCTGGCAGCCCATGGTGCAGCTCTGTGGCTGCCGAGGTCTGCTGGAGGCTCGGACACTGTCACGCCAGGCTGAGGTGCCACCACAGCAGTTCTGTGGCTGAGCTGCCCGGTGCCACCCCAAAAACAGAGCTGAGGAGCTGGGCTGCTGGGCCAGACCTCAGGAATGAGCCCAGAGTGAACTTGGCTGCTGTTTGGGGTGATTTACTGACAGCATGGACTTTACTTTCACTGTCCCACTGAGCATGGGGAAGTGTTTCAAGCCTGTGCACACTAAAGGATCTTGCCAGGAATTTGTAACAGAAGTGGAGAATCTAAAGGATGGCAAGCCTCCTCAGCCTTTTCCCCTGAGCTGAACCTGAGTTGCCCTGAGGGGGAATCATACTATGGCAACCTTTCTGACAGGCTCAGTGTGCACCCCAGGAACAGAAAATTGCAGGAAAGAGGATATAATGAGTTTCTTTAGGAGTATCTGAGTGTATTAAAATTAAAAGGTTATCTAGAAAGATTATGTTTTGGCAGAAGAATGCATCAAGCATCCATCAAGGCTTTGAAGTATACTCTGCGCTACATTACACACAGCGGGATTATGTTTTGGACCCTCAAGTCACAGGAGATTTTGTTAAAAAGCACCTTCCAGCAAAATGAAGGCAACACCTCTCTGCCCTTCCTTATGCTACCTAAGAGAGGATTCAATTAGCTCAGTGTGGTATCATTAATAACAACAGAAGTGCAAATGCCCTGGCTGGATGTGTGGAGCTGCAGGGGCAAGGCTGGTGTCTGGCAGATGCCACCAGGACTGCGGTGGCAGATGAGCACACACACTTCTGCAAATGGAGCTGAACAAACCCATTTTGGTTTTTTTCACTGAAAAATGTCTTTCTGTGGTCGGGATGTTACCAAAGGATGATGTGTACAAGGACAAAACACAGGCAAAACACAGAGTACAGGCAGCCCAAGAGGGATTTTCTAGCACTGTCCCAGCAGCAGGAACGGCTGGTGAGCTCAGCCTCTTCATGAGATAATAAGTGGGTTTGGAGAGCAATTTTAATTAAGCTTCCTCTGAATGTCCCGTCTCCTTAATTAAGTAACAATTTGCAGCCCTGGCGCGGCTGCCGGGTTTGATGAGTGCCCGTCTCCTCCTCCTGAAGCAGTTCTGGCCTGCAGGCACAGTGGGGGCTCCTGGTGTGACAGCCCTGTCCTGGCTCACACAGAGGAGGAAACAACAGGAGCAATGTGGCTGGGGAAGGGGGCAAATGGGGCCTCCTTCAGCTAAAATGTTCCGAGTAGGGTTTAGGAAGCCATAAATTAAAGAATTTTGCTGTTGCTGGCTCTGGACTCTCTCAGGGCCAGGTGCCCAAGGTAGGGAAGGGGGATGCTGGAGCATTTTGCTGCAGTTTGGAGCCATAACACAGGCCCAAGGAGCCCTGCAAACATCCCTGATCTCAAATAAAATGGCAACTTACTTTGGCTTCTGCCTTTTATTTCCACATATTTGACCTGAAGAATGCCTCTGCTAGTTTTGCAATGGGTTACAGCTGCTTGGAAATGGAAACCTGAAACAAGGTTTTGGAGGAAAAAAGCGCAGTAAAGCTTCCCAATTGTCTGACTGACAAGAGGGCCAGCATGTCAAGGTGCAGCTGGAGCTACCAGGCTGTGCCTAACCCCAGTGACAGCCAGTGTGCCACCGAGCCAGCCATGCCCAGATTAGGGGCACTTGTCCTGGCAGCCCTCCTCAGGCTATAGAGAGCCACACTCCCGCTCTGCCGTGGGGCTCACGTGAGGAGGCAAAGGAAGCTGCAGGAGAGGGTGGTTTTCCCTCAGAACACCCCATACCTGCAGTAGCCACCCCTGTTCTTTGCATGGCAGAGGCTCTGGGTTTCCCTACAAAACCCCAATTCCCAATTCTTTTGTAAGCAAGCAATATGGAGAGCCAGGGGATGCTGGAAGCTTTGTCTCCAGGCAGCCAGCAGGGAGGCAGGGGCTGGCACGATGCCCACTCGCCTGCGCCTCCTTCCCGGGAGGAACATCACCTCCCTGCCAGATGGGATTTCATCCTTTCCGCTGGGCTCAGCTCTGGTTTCTAAGTCTCTGCTCGCCTCAGATGTTCGCAGAAGTGCAGCTTTCCCGTGCCAGTGTGTAGGGTGGCAGTGGCCCAGGTTTCCCCTCTAAGCACACAGAGACCCTTCCTCCACATCCCAACCTGAATTTTATCCTAGCTCTCTCCAGCAGACCTTTTAAAGGCAATGTTAGAGCCCTCACTCCTGCATTGACCCTAAATATATTCTGACGCATCCCAGGGGCTGTTTTCAGGGGGATGACTTGGGGCCATCACTTCCCAGGATGGAGGGACAGGGCCAGGTGTGATTCCTCAGCCCCTGCCCTGGAGCCTGGTAGTGCCCAGAGCTGGCACCTGCCACCCCACTGTTTCTGCAGTGAATCCCACGGTGGCAGAAGCAGCCAGGGGCTGGGACTTGCCTCAGGACAGCCGAGGGAAGGTGTCTGTGGGGTTGTCCACAAGGTTTTGGGTGGTGTTTTAGTTCTGGAGGACAGCAGGTTTCCCATCCCAGCCTGTGCCCTCACCTAAGAACAGGCTCCAATGCCCTTTAACAAAATAGCTACTTCCCTCTGCCACTTTTTCTGCTTTTTGTGTGTCCAAGGCAATCAAAATACTAAATACATTCAAATTAGGAAGACTAACTGCTTCAAAAATCAGTTCCTTAAATGCTACAATTTTCCTTTTTATTCCATCTGCCACTCCCATGCTGAGCAGAGGCAGGGCTGGGCTGAAGCCTGGGCAGCAGCTGCCCACAGGACCACAGTTCCCATCGGGCTCTGCAGTGAGTTAATCTTTCAGGACTCACAGCCCGGGAGGATGTGATGTGGGGATGATTCTGTGCTCACCTGCATCCCCACTTTGTGCTGACACCGCCTGGCTCCCCAGTTAATGCTACTTTGGCTTGGGCATTCCATAGGGACTGCAGTTTTCCCATGCAGTGTGATTCCTCTTGAAGGCAGATTTTTAGGAAAGACGAAAACTAACAGTTGCATTAATTGTATTTTCAGTTCTGCAAACTAATTTTGATATGAGCCAGCATGAGGTGAGACTTTGCCACCCTGAAGTGTCAGAGCCATCTGTAGCCCCTCCGGACACAAGAGGGAGTCCTGAATCGTTAAAAAGACAGGTTTGTCTTTGGTTGCTGTGGATTAAAACACTTCTCGCTGCACTCAGAAAACTGCTCATCACTTGGAGGCCTTTGATGTGTTTTGCTCTCCACCATGGCAGGGTAAATCCGTGGTAAATCCACAGTAAATTTCGGAGTGTGGATTTTAGCCATTTGCAGTGGGGACAGGTCAGCTTGCTGGCTGGGTGAAGTGAGCCATGGTTTCCTAAAGGACTGGGAATTATCCCTGGATTCAAACAGAGTTGATACCCCCATTTTGATAGCTGATCCCCACATTCTGCAGCCCCAGCTGAAAACAGAAGACTGGGGCAAAGCGCCATCTGTCTCCACACTTCTCTCCGTGGCACTGGGACGGCACATCCCCCCCAGCCTCGGTGCCTGCCCGCACATGGCATCGGCTCCCCCGAGGGCATCGGCCCCAGCTGCAAGTCCCCCATGGATTTGGGGAAACCCAGCAGAGGGGACGGGGGGCCTTGACACCCCCTGTTCGCACTGCCCCGGGGGACATTTGCTGCCGGATAGGGGTATTTTGGGAGATGTGCCTTTCCTGTAATGCCCAATTCTATTTGGCAAGGTATAATCTTTCTAACGCAGCTCCCAGGGGGAGCGCTCTGGAGGTGGAGGTGACGTGATGGCACGGGTCCAGCCCGGACAGCCAAGAACCGCAATATATCAGCAATTTCGGCAGGTCCTGCTGAAAAGCGGTGGCTTGATCCCACAACAAAGTCACGAGGAAAGCTCCAGCTGCCACGGAGCGGGGCTGGGACCGGCCCCGGACGTGCCAGCGCCGGGCTCGGCGGTGTCCCCATCCCAAGGCACGCAGGCGAGGCATTCCTGGGGGGCCGGGCATGCGGGGCTGCCGTGGGCTGGTCCCAGCCCCCGGGGCCGGCACCCCCCTATATCAGCCGTGCCCGCGGGGCAGCGCCGGCAGAGGGACCGTGACAGCCCCCGGCCCCTCGCCCAGCCGCTCCAGCCATGGATGACATCTATAAGGCAGCGGTGAGTGCCTCCCTTTGGGGCTGTGGGCTGGGGAGGGCGGTCTGAAATGGCTCTGGGGATTTTTGGTGTACATTCCCCAAAGCTGCGATGGCAATAATTCAGTGAAGAAATGGAAATGAGAAATAATTATAGGGCGGCAACTTCTAGTCAACGTCTTCATGCAGGACACAGACCCTTCCCTCTCATGGCTCTGGAAGTTTCACACTCCTCTTACAAGTGTGAAAGTCTCCATCTGCTGTTAAATTATTTACAATGACCCCCTGGCTCCCTGCTGTAGAGCAGAGAGATGGCTCCTAGGTGAAGATATAAATATCAATAAAACCTAAATGGCATAAGAGATGACTCCTAGTTTTAGCCCAGACAAAGTGGAGGAGGATTTCCCAGGAAATAAACATTATTTGTACGGGTTTAAAACTCACCCTCTTCTTTCTGGTGCTTTACAACTCTGCCATTGCTATGTTCCCGAATATTTTTCTGGGGGATTTAAAAAAACGCTTGTTTTTTTCTCAGTTATTTCCAAACCTCCTCCTCTGCTTTGCTGCTCCTGCTCTGTGCTGTGCAGAATCCAGAATGTGAGCTATGCCCTGGGGAACGTGGAGCATCCTTAGGCTATTTTAACTTCACAGCTGCACGCTGTGCTTACTGTGTAAACCCAAACTATTTGGTCTGTAATAAGAACACTGCATTATTCTGTAACACAGACAGACAGAGATGTGCGAATGGAATAAGGATGAAAATAGATTCTGGATTGTGTGGATTGCTATTGCATCCATAACTGGATTTACAGTAAGAGGTTTTCAGTGCTATTCCCTCCCTTAAATATATAGCTGACCAAGTTTGATTTTAAGCAAGAGCACAAAAAATGCATAATAGAAGTCTTATTATGATTCCAAGGTTTTTACAGGGAAGGAATGCAATGCTTGGTAGGTAACTGAAGAAAAATACCCCCAATGTTGACACATCCCATCCCTTCCTTAGCCCTGAAACTCGCAAAATGGAACCCTGTAGTGATCCTGACAGTGTGAAAAGGCTCAGCAAAGGCTGAGACCCCCAGCCAATACCTCCAAAAGAGAGAAAAATGGAACCTGTAAAATCAAAGAAAATCCAGGCCTTGCTAATTAAGGTTTTAAATTAAATATGTTCTCTGTGACTCAAGGCACAGGCCCTTTCCTCATTGTGTAGGGACCACATGCCCATTAATTAGCTAAATGTAGGGTTTGAGTCCTGGGCATTAACTGCCACCACCTTTACAAAGGCAAAACAAGTCCAAGCCAGGCATAACTGAGACAAACAGCTCTTTTGTGGATCTATTTCCCACAATTTAGACTGTAAGAAAACATTTACCTGGGAAAAAAAAATTGAAGAACTTCAGTTTCCCCTGTCTGACTTCAAATGGAACCATGGGATGGAGAGCAGAGCTGATAAAAGCAAAATACAGCAGATTTGGCATTACCACGGCTGCTGCAGTGCTGTGAGCTTAGAGCTTGCCTTCCCACACTGCAGTCAGAGAAAACTGTTCCTGGAATGATGTAGAGGGAAAAGAGGAATAAAGCTGCAAACAGCACCCATGTCCAGAGTGAACTATGAACAGCTCAGGAGACATCTCTGTGACAGAAATGTCACTCTATAGCAACAATGCATGTAATGTACATACACCATGTCTAGCACTTCAGTACTCAAGGAGGCTTCAAAAGCCAATAGTTGTATATTTTCTGCATGCTGATAGCATATATTAATATAACATATATGCCAGGTCCCCTGTGTGCAGCCAGAGAACCCGATGGATTTTCATCCTACCCACTCATGCCTAGATAAGGGTGTGCAAACACAAAGCTATTTTGGGAATGTTTTTAGGCTCTGTTAAGCGGTGCTTAGAACAGTGCCAGGGACAAGTGTCCAGATAAAGGGCTGCAAGGATAAATACCAAAGCCTGGGAACAATCGGGGAGCTCATCTTTATCTCCAGCACCTCTCTCACCCAGGCTTATAAATAGCGACTGCTCCAAGAGTGTCGTGTTACCGAGCAGGACTGGCTGTGGCCATTGTGGTGGTGGCTGCCCTTGCTCTGCCCAAACAGTGTCCACAGAGAGCCAGCAGCCCACCAGGGACACACTGGGCTTGGGTTTCCTCCAGCCGTGGAGAAAAATCCTGCCGCCATCCTCAGTGCTTCCTGACAAGCCCTCACCTCCTGGAGCATGGAGAGTGGGATAAAGGGTTCTGCCTGTTTCCCACAGCCTCTGTCCTGCTAAGGAAAAGTACTTTCCCTGCTTCTTGCAGCAAGCAGGAAGGGTTTCCAGCTGGCTTTGGCAAAACCATTGTTCTTTGGGGCAAAAGAATCAGCTTTTGCTCAAAGACGGTGCCACAAGCCTGGGCTGTGGGGTTCTGCCCCAAACAAACCATGGCAGGAATGGGTGTTGGGGGCCACTTGCACGGGGCTGGCAGCAAGGAGACTGCAGTGGGGTCAGACAGGGCAGGCATGGGGTCCTACCTGGCTGGATCTGGAGAGGCTGTTGACCAGCACAGGAATGAAAAGTTGGTGTTTTCATGGATGCTACCAAAGGGGCAGCTGGACATGGAGGTGAGGGTAGCAAGTTCAGATAAGCAGTACCTGGAATGAAGCCAAAGAGAGAAACGCACGTAAACAGGTATTGCACAGAGCTGATTGATTCCCCTTTGCTCTCCTTATGGATTATTTTCATAAATTCATGCTATCTAACTAGTTCCCAGGATTGAATTAGGGCAGAGTTTGGGAATAGTCTGCCAGCCCATGTCAGCTAACGCCTGTTGGCTCCACAGGCCATTTCTTCAGGGAGATTCCCAAAACAGGCTAAAGGGAATAGCAGCTCCCTTCAGAGCCAGACACCTTTGTAGTAACACTGGCTCAGATGCAAGCAGAGCAGTTAATGCTCTGGACAGGGCAGCAGTTTCCTTAATCTAGGGCTGAAAAACAACGACCAGGGATAGTCTGGTCCACCTCTCCCTCCCCAGGGAACTCTCAAGCACATCCCACCTCTGATCTGGCACTGGCCCACATGCGAGCAGCCCTCAGCAGTGCAGCCACCCTGCAGTGAAACTTGTCAGCAACAAGAAATTATCCCCAAATGGTTGACAGAGGCATATTCTTTTCCCAATAGGCTTCCCCTGCTTGTACAAAGGCTATTTCTGCCATGTATTAGCATCTACTACTCTAGAGAAGTGATGTTTGCTTCAAAGGAGATGTGAATAACTCTTTTTAAGGGGAAGGATCTCTTAGACTACAAAAACTTGTGATGTCAAAACCCCCCTGGTTGTACATTCCCTGGTCCATGAGGTTGCCTCTTGTGAGGTTTGGTTGACCCTGGCAAAGGCTGTTGAACAAATAATGTGTCCTTTTAGCAATTAGTGATGCTGACAAAATTAAAATGACTTGGTGTCTGTGTTTTCCTTACAGGTTGAGCAGCTGACAGAAGAGCAAAAAAATGGTAGGTGCATCTTCAACCTGACACCACAGCCTAAAGTCGAGCTCCCCAGCCAGCAGCCCAGCCTGCCTCAGCAATAACACTCTGGAAAATGCTTTGGCCAGACTGGCCAAGGCAGGGCATGACCCAGAGATTTGGATCCACCAGCATTTCCAGCAAGGCAGTTTCTGTGGTGTGCCTGGGTGTCCCACCGCACCACACCTGGGCACTGCTGGGGTGCACAGTCAGGGGAGGCTGTGCCTGGGATGAGCCCCCTGCCTGCAGGGTTGAGGTGCAGGGCAGGACCCCTCACATCTCCTCTCCCCTCTCTCTCCAGAGTTCAAGGCTGCCTTTGACATCTTCGTGCTGGGGGCAGAGGATGGATGCATCAGCACCAAGGAGCTGGGAAAGGTGATGAGGATGCTGGGGCAGAACCCCACCCCTGAGGAGCTGCAGGAGATGATAGATGAGGTGGATGAGGATGGTGAGAAGTTTGGGTTTCTTCCCCTCTCCCAAGCACCATCCCCACATCTGGAGGTGTGAGGGCCATCTGTGCAGCGCTGGCAGGATCCCTGCTGGGGAGAGTCACAGCTGTGGGGAGCAACCTGCAGTGCTGTGAATTCAAAGGACACTAAACAGCCACCAAACCTGAGCATGGTTCCTTTTGGGAATTTCCAGGCAAAGAGAAACTATAGAAATTTTTATTCCTGCAATGATCAGACTGCTTGAACTGATTTTGGGGGGTACTCTGGGATTATACCGATCCTTTTAAAAAACAAAATATAGGCTGAATGTAGGAACTGCCATTTCAGAAATGCCACTTAGAGGATTCTCTCATCAGGAAAGTCTCTCACTGCTCAAGTGTACACACCCCCACATAACTGTCAATATCTATTAAATCAGTGTACTGGTGATGGCACATAACAAAATCCACTGTGGGCATTTGGGCAGAAATACCATACTAAGTAGCTGGAAAATAAATAGCAGTTAAAAATCAGGCAAAAAAGGAAAACATCTGAGTCATTGAAAACAACACTATTATACTGCAGGTGCAAAACCACACTGCATGAATACCTGCCTTCTGGAGCTTTCAGTATTAATACCGAAATGAGATGACAGGTATCTCCATAGCAGGAATTTCCATTCTTTGGTGCTTCCACAAGGACTTTTGCCCAGGCAAAATGACAGAGAAGGGTAAAAATATTCACTTAGGAGGTCAGAGAAGGGCCTCAGTCACTTAATCCAGGATCCTGAGAGCGGCCTCTTGCTGCAGGGCTGCTCTCCTGAGTTTTGGCCCTTGGTTGCTGAAGGGAAGTGTGATCCCTCATTGGCATTGCCCGTCCACCCCCCGTAGCTGCAGCTGATGGTGTCCATTCTGCCCACAGGCAGCGGCACCGTGGACTTTGATGAGTTCCTGGTTATGATGGTCCGGTGTATGAAAGATGACAGCAAAGGAAAAACCGAAGAGGAACTCTCAGACCTCTTCAGGATGTTTGATAAGTAAGAGCCATGAGCACAGCATGGCAGGGTGGTGGGAGGAGTGCAGACACCACGGCTCCCCCTCCCAGCAGCTCTGTCTGGTCCTGAGCTCTTCTGTCCTGGCACAGAAATGCCGATGGCTACATCGACCTCGAGGAGCTGAAGATCATGCTGCAGGCAACAGGAGAGACCATCACCGAGGATGACATAGAAGAACTGATGAAAGATGGGGATAAAAACAACGATGGCAGGATTGACTATGACGGTAGGACCCTTTCTTGCATGTGATTTGGTCACAAGCCCTTGGTCATCCCCCTGGGCAGCTCCCATGGTCTCGGTTGCCTTCTCAGATGAGCACGAGCTCATGCAGGCAGTGCTGGGCAATACATGTGACAGGAGCATGTGTGCACAGGGATGGGGGGTATCTTATGGTTGTGAAATGGTAGCAGGGGCCTGGGGCTGCCTTAGCTGCCCCCTTGCTGTCTGCACTGAAAGCCAGTCTGCACTGAAGCACCGCCACTTTTCATCAGTCCCCTCCTGCCCCCTAAACACAAGCACCATATCTGAGGGCTGTACCTTTGAATGGGATGCTGCCAAAATGACCCCCAGACCATTTCTCAGCTGAGTCAGCGGCCGTGTCTCCCTGGGCACTCACCTGCAGTGTTTTGGTGGCAGCTGAGGGTGACGCTGCACTCCAGTGACATTTTCAGCAGGAGTCACAAGGAGTCCTTGCCACAGTCAGAGGAGCAGTAGCCATCTCTCCTGGGGCCTCTCGCATATCGAGGGGGTGGAAAAGGAGACAGGGCTGGAAAAAGCTGCCAAGAGCACACTTGGCAGCTGTGAGGGCACTTCAGTCTCACCTCACACCTCTTGTCTCCAATGTCTTCCCCTTGGCAGAGTTCCTGGAGTTTATGAAGGGGGTTGAATAAATCTGAGACCAGATGGACAGCTTGAATCTCCTAAACCCTCCAGCTCTGCATCTCATCTCCTTGACGAAGTCTCCTGGCTACTGGCATGAAGACTGAGTGCTGAGAAGGGTGGCCAGGGGAAAATAAAACCTGCTAATACCCAGTGCCTCAGCTGGTCATTCCTTGGAGATTCAGTGACAGCTTCACCCCTGTTGTGTACTCGTGATTAATGGAACCACTGCTGGGGGCCACTTCTGGCAAGGTGACAGCACAGCTGGAGCTTTAAGCCTCCAAGGAGGTATTTTGCTGCCAGCCCAGTGGCAAAGTCCATCCAACAGGGCCATGGGTGCTTGGTGGGGAGCTGCCATGTTCCATCTCCTCACCCCGCCATGGTGAACAGGCACTGGTGTCTGCTGGTTTAACTGGAACATTGGCAGAATTTAGCACTGAAATATGAATTATAACCCACTTCATCCATCACCGAAATCCATGTGCCAGGGACAGTCCCTCTCCTCCCTACTTGCACCCTAGCTATCCCAAGGGGACACTCCCTCCTCCTGCCCACCAGCCTGATTGGCACCCTGTGGCACATGCAGAAAGAAGACCTCAATTTGCTCTGGGAACATGAATAAAACCATTCCTAAGCTGGACTGGATGGTCATTCCTGTCTCTCCTAGCCTGGTGGGAGGCAGGTGCTGGCCCCTCACAGTCCTCCTGCAGTCCTGGGTGGGAGCCTCACTACGACAAATGAGACACCCAATTTTCCCTGGGAAATTACATCCATTTGGGCCACTGAGAAATGTACAACCCCGCTCTGGGTCTCAGCTCCCAGGCACAGGGTGACAGCAGGGCCAAGGAGACGTGCTGTCCCCAGGGGCCCCGAGCACCGTCTCCTCTCATCCCAAGGAAGCACAGCATTCCTGCGGCATTAGCAGCTCTCCCTGCACATAGCTGCCTCCTCCCATCGAATTACGGCCCCAGCACAATTCACACATTGCAGTCATGTTGCTAAAGTCAATCGTTTACCCAAGCAAAATAAACATTGGCAGGGCAAGGCACGGGACTGTGTTGGTGCAAGCACCAGTGATGCTGCTCTCAGCCCTGGGTGGCCACACTGCTGTGCCAGTGCCCCAGGTCTGCTGGGTTTTTCTTCTGCCTTTCCTCCCCAAAGCAGATTTTTTTCCCCACTTCTGTGGAAATAACACCCTAAAGCAGCAGTGACACAATCTGATTTATAGCAACAATGAAATATTGCAATCTCATTTATAGCAATAATGAAATATTGCAGTTCAGGGCAAACGGGCCTGAGGTGAAAACATGAATGAGAGGGGTGTTCTATTGTTTGGAAGGACATGTCTGTGTCTTTCCTCTGGACAAGCAGCACTAAATGTGTTAAAAACCAGGACTGGTAACAACAGAAAAACTAAGAAAATGAACCTGTCAGCTAGAAACCCAGGGTATTTTGGAAACAGCTCCAATGCAAACATCTGTTTGACCCACTCCAAGGGGTCTCCCCAAGGGTTCCAAGCCCTTGGTGCCATAGCTACTGCAGATTCAGCAGGACTACAGGTGCACCAGAAGCCAATGGAAATATGCTGGGTCTATGAACCCTGTGACAAGAAATGCTCCCAGGTGTTAACAGATTCTGTTTCCAACAAATCTGTACCCTAGAGATGGAAAAGAAACATTTTCCACCGCTGCAGTGTAGCAACAGCAGTTTTTTCCTACTGCAACCTGTGAGGACACAGCATGTCCTCATGTTTTACCCCAGGCCTGGGAACCTCCAGAGCTGCCAATACCTGGGTTTCAGCCAGGAACTGAGGTGATGCCAGCTGTCCCCACATCCATGGCCACCCAGCCCCAGGGCAACCCACCCCTGCACCCACATCACATCAGGCATCACTGGCAGCCCCCTTATCCTCCTCTGTCCTGGCCAAATCCCAGCATCCAAAAAGGACTTCTCCAAGATATTCTCCACTGATTACTAATAAGCTTTGGCTCCCTAGAGGGTGAACAAGAGAAAAAACAAGGTTAACCCCTTCCCTTTGGTCAGCTTGGTGGCTTGGACTGTGCTGTGACCCAGGGAAAAGGATGGTTGGGAAGAGCCAACCTTGTGTCTTGGCTCTTCCCCCTTGGCTCAATGGCACTGGCAGCAGAAAGTCACAGCCTCACCAGCTGCCCACCCTTTTCCAAGAGTAAAGCAGGGAAGGTGGTGGCTGGAGAGAGAAGACAAAGGTCTTCGTGCCATTAGAAGAGAAAATACACTGGGACTATTTGTGTTTTTTCAGTCCTTAGAGCAGGAGGCTGGGAAGCCAGGAAAACTGCTGCCAGGCTGGACTACCTTAACACACTGCCTGCCCTCCCAGTCAGACAGCAAATGCTGCGGGGTGAGGAGCTGTGGGTGGATTTCACTGTTGGCTGAAACAGGGGAACAACTGCAGGAGGAATGTAACATGATGTGACAGGCCAGCGAGTGGGTGAGCACACTGAAAAAACAGTCACCCCTGGAGGATCAGCCTGGCTGAGCCCCCCACACGGGGGAGGTGCTAACAATGAATGAAAACCACCCTGAGGAATCCATGTGTCTGTGCAACTCCAAACCATTCTGCAGTTTTCACATGTGTAGTGAACCTCTGGTGCCCAAAAGCCTTTAAGGAGTGTGACACAAATCCTCATTGCCTGGGAAAAAACCAGCAATTGAAATAACTTTTTTTTTTTTAAATCAGGTAAAAAGTCATTTACCAGTCTCTAAAACAGCCCCTAGATCTGTGTGCCCTTACCTCCCCAGCTGAGACAGGAGCTGTGCTGGAGGTGACAGCAGCCCATACCACCGGACACTGCCACAGTTCTCAGGCCATTTATCTGCTTGCCTTTGCTGTGGATTTAAACTCCTGTCCTGGTTTACAGCTCTATCAGTGTATTTGAGGCCTCTCTTCAGCTCTCTGTAAAACTTTGCTGTGTGAACCAAGGGACTGCAGGAAGCTCTGGTGGAATTTTGGACACACTGCCCTAAAAAAACCTTTGCATAAATCTGCCAGCAGGGCATTGGCAGTGTAACACGAGCTAAGGTGCATCAGAAAAACACTTCAGCAAGCCAAAGCTCCCGTGGTGTAGAAACACCTGCAACAGCCTTGAAAGCCAGGCAAAGCAGAATTCATGTTCTGTTGCTGCTTTTTCTTGACCACGCTACTGAAAGGCAGTAAAGGGGGACAGAGCAACACATGTCCAGCCCTACTTTTTATCATCACTGTGAACATCAATGTCCCCAGTGAATACTCTGCCCCATCAGAGCATTTTGCAGGGCTTCGATTTCCCCTCCCCAGTTCTGTGCTCTTGGCTTTCAGAGCAATGGCTCACCTTTGCCAAACAAGATGGTTTGGTATTTGGTTACATGCCCTTTGCTCTTTTTCTTTTTTAAATCAAAGCAGAGAAAGGAGTCAAACTGGAACCTGATACTGAGTCCTCTTAATTGCAAAGGGGAGAAACAATCTGTCGCAAGTATGACGTACAGCAGCAGCAAGCACGAGATGGCAAAGCTAATGTACAGCAGTTGTTGAGCATTGAGATGCTTTCAAGCTCTTTGTCTCCCTGCAGGATACCAAACACTTAATCATGAGAGTTTCAAAGTTTTTAAATATCAAAGATGACAGAGCTCTGTGTAATAGGAATAGTTTCAAGTGGGCCACAGCTGCCAGTTCCCCCTCCTGGGCTCTGTATACGTAATGCCCCCAAAAAGGATCTCCAACCTCACTTTACCAACAGAACTTAAATGATTTCACAAAGCAGGAGAAAGAGGATGGAGACCCACCCGGAGGCAGAGTCACCACAAACTCCCCTTCACAGCTTTCTCTTCTGGGCTGGGACAACTGTACAAAGAGGGAAGGTGTGAACTGAGGTGTGGCAGCGTTAGCAAACGCAGTAGGCGGTCACTGATGTCCAGGCAGGGTCCTGCGGAACCACCACGTGTGCAGGGAGCACACAACAAACCTGACACCGACCTGCTGTGGAAGCTCACGGAATTCCTGTCTCTTGCTACACAATGATGCCTGGATTAAGGTTACGTTCCTCTGCGCTGCATTTTGTCACGCAGCCGCTATTTTGGTCAGAAAGTCAGCAAGCCCTTATTTGGGAAGCTGTCCCACTGAAGGGCAGCATGAAGGGCAGTGAGATGAAAAGGCTGCTTCTCAAGGCAGGCCTGGGGGAGCTGCCTGGAGCCACAGGAACCCCAAATCTTGCCCTCTGCTTCTCGTTAACATTCCAACATCCTTTTCTCAGCCTGACCCTTGCCTCTCTTCCCTCAGACTGCATCCTGTGGATGAGCTACTCCCACAACACAAGCACTCAGGGGAAGACTTAAAGGATTTGAGATGAAACCTCCCTTCTTGTATAGGAAAATCTTTGTGCTAAAGATTCAAAATGCAGGACTTAAACCATGTAAATATGCAGACACACAGGTACAGGTGTAGACTGACAAACACCATGGGCCCTGTTCAGAGGTTTTTACCTTTGGCTCTTGTAACACATCTACACCAGACTGACCACACCAACCCTGGCTGGACCAGCCACTTCCATCTCCTTCAATACCAGCAACAACTGTGCTCTGAACTCTGTTGTGATGCTGCTTAATATTAAATCTGTTTTTTACTGATACCTTTGCTGGCAATTCTTTTAAGTTCCTCAAACACTTGTTTCTAACAGGCTGACTACCACCAACCTCCACAACAGCCCAAGAGATGCACATAGCAGGAATCAGGCTGCTGAGGGCTACAGACATTCCTGACTTTACAGCCCCCTTGACCTGTGAGTTTCAAATTAGTAAATCTCTTTATATTGCTTGGTTTAGGGCTGAGTGGGTTGCCTTAATCTGTCAAAAACAATTAAAAAGTGGGAACTGGGAAAAGATTTTTGAATTTCAACCAGAAAGAATTCAAACATACGTAATTTTGGTAATTGGCTGAACTATTAAAAAAAATAAACTACATGAATTGGATGTTCCGGTTAAAATTATGTTTTGCATCCAGCAAGCGTTTTGCTGCTCTCCTGCAGTCAGAAGGTGCGTGGGAACTTCCAGCCCTGGTGTGGCTCCATGGATTTTCCCCACCGGGTGGACAAGCGCTGGAACTGCAGCTTCAGAGCAGTTGGGACGCATTCCAACATGTGGCTCCCGCCAGTAGTGGAAAGCACCGCCAGAGTCAGCTTTGAGGGGCCCCTGGAGCAAAACCCAGGCTCAGCTCCTCCCGGGATTCTGCACGTTATTCCCCTCATCTCACCAAGCCAGCACGTTTCATCACGCTACTTTTGTCATTGCAGTAGAAGATATTCCCTGAAACCAGTCACTATGAAAAAAAAGTGTATTTTGTATATTCCCAAACCCTTACACATTCCCATGGGTAGCTCCATTAATACTTCAATATCTGCAAGTATTTCAGGATACAACACACACCAACTCTAACACAAACTCCCGTGGTCTTCACACCCAGCACTCCTTACCCTCCTATTTCCCAGGATTCCCACAGCTGTGGGGAACCGTACCCACACAGCAGAGCAGCAGACATGTACCAGCCCTCACAGGCTTGATGCAGAGCTGGCAGCTAAAATACAACTCAAACAAGGTTTCTGGAGGGCTCTCCTCAAATTCATGTGGTGAAGACTTTGTTACATACAATTTTATTTAAAAAATGCTGTAACATATATGACAGTAAGAAAACTGGTTCTTCTTATTAAATCACATCAGTCCTTTTTCTGCTGAGCAGCCTGCTGAGCTGCCTGCTTGGCATTGTTAGCCTGCATCTTCTTTAGCCCCTTTTTGTTGTGCTTCTTTGCAAACCTCATGTTCCTCAGAAACTTGGGATCAACCTACAAAAGTAAGGGAAAAATTAGTCACGTTCAGAAGAGACATACAGAAAAACATTCATAGCTTCATATTGTTCCAACTATTCCCAAATGCTGGCTGTGACTAGTTCAGACTTTTTTCTGATTTTTCAACAAAGTAATATTAGTCATCTGCAACGAGGCTTTAACATCTATTTTCCTTAACTGCCATAAACAAACAAAAAATCCCAAACCCCTGCAATAAACATACAGAAAGAACAGGATGGGCAAAGCTGCAAGAGCAGCAGGACTGAACCCTCACTGAGCTTTGTGGAAGACAAATTTTTATATCACTTCCAAAAAGCTTTGTAGATCGTGACATCTACGAAATAAATAAAATCACAACCCTCCCCTAACACAAAATATACTTTCACTTTCATGTGTTTTGCCCAGAAGTGCCAATTCCTCTTATTTTGTAAGTGAAATTACCTGGATGAGTACAGACAGTAAAACAATATTGAAGGAGAGCGGAGAGAATTAGGAAACCCAGCAGGACTCAAAATGGAAACAATTTAACAGGCAAGTGTTTGTTTTACTGGAAATGGCACTCAGCGACAGCCGCCAGAGCAGGACAGGGACAAAATTGGCCACTAACTAAAATGCAGTTTTATAGACATACAAGGGCAGATTTCACGTGGGTTAGAAATATCCCAGCTGCATGTGAGGTAAGTAAAATAACTGAACCCCACAGTGGTTCTGACCACCTGGAACACAGGCCTCTGTTTACAAAAAAAGGGTCAGTCAAAATAATAAGAATTCTGCATTTTTTTTCACAGGTAAGACTCAGTTACTCAACAGCCTGGGAATATCAAGAGAAATACTCACCCCTTTGAGAGATTCATATCTATGGGTTTTGGGCTTCTTGATGCCATTTCTGTGCCACTTACGGGCTACATGGAAAACGAGACAGTTATTAAAACTACAGTTTCTGCTATTATTAAGCAGCTGCATCAGCTTCTTTTTACGTGTACCTGCCTATCAAAACTATGTGGAATAAGATAATATTCAGACCCTTGCTATCCGAACTACATTTGAATTAAAAATATACATCTATGCTCATCCTTCTGCACGGCCTTCCAATCCAAAGATTTCAGGCAGCTCATTAACTAAGGACACACTGACAGCTCCACCAGCACCATCAAAGGCCTCAGCCATGAATAAATTCAAGCACTTATGGTCAGTGTCAGAGGGCACCGTCACTCACTGTGCAGCACCAAACAGAATCTACTCGTGACCTCTGCTAAGTCACAGCACTGATGAGAAGACCCCAAAAATGAACTATTTCATCACTGCGGCCATTTCTGGATGGCACAGGATAACAGGGATGAAACCTTTCAGTAACATCACAGATGGCAGGATGGTTTGGCTTGGAAATAACCTTAAAGATCATCCTGTTCCAACCCCCTGCCAAGGGCAGGGACATCTCTCACCAGAGCAGGTTACTTGGCCCTGGACACTTCCAGGGAATCCCGGGGCACCCACAGCTTCTCTGGGCAACCTGTGTCAGGGCCTCACCACCCTTACAGAGAAGCACTTCTCCCTGATGTCCAACCTAAGCCTACTCTCTTGTCAGTGTGAAGCCGTTCTCCTGTGTCCTGTCGCTGCCTGCTCTTGTAAAAGGTCCCTCTGCCTGCTGAGTTGGTGATGATCATTACAGAATCAATCAGGTTGGAAAAGGCCTCTGAGATAATCGAGTCCAACCTATGACCCAGCACCACCTAGTCAACCAGACCATGGCACCTAGTGCCACATCCAGCCTTTCCTTAAATATGTCCAGGGATGCTGACTTCACATCTCCCTGGACAGCCCATTCCAATGTCTAAGCACCTTTCCTGTAAAGAAATTCTTCCTGATGTCCAATCTAAACACCCCCTGGCACAGTTCAAGTCTGTGACCTGTCATCCTGTTGCTGATTACCAGGGAAAAGAGGCCGACCCTCAGTTTTCTGCTTACATATTAATTCTACGTCGAGACCCGACAAGTCCCGACTCTTATCCCCCTCCTTTAAACCCCCCCATTCGATCTGTGCGCAGCACCACCTTATCCCGCTGCAAACCCCAAGACAGCCCGTGCTGCCATCACCGCGCCGGTCCCAGCCTGGTTAAACCCCTCTGGATCCCCGCCCCGCTCACACTGGTTGTGCGTGGTGTGGTTCTTGGACTTGGCCATGGTCGCACCTGCGGGAGAAACACACACAGCTCAGCCGGGCCGGGCTGGCGAGGGGCGCCGGCTCCCGCACAGAGCCTGGCCAGCCCCGAGCCCCGGCTATCGCTCCGCTCAGACAGCCCCGGCCCCTCCGCCCAGCCCAGCCCAGCCCAGCCCGGTCGGGCCCACGGATGGGCCCGGATGGTGCCGGATGGTGCTGGATGGTGCCGGATGCCGGGGTCCGCCCTCACCGGAGCCGCGCTCGCCGCCGCCGCCGGACCGGAAAAGACGGAGCACCCCGGGGGCTGCCGGGAATCGGGGCCGGGCCGGAACCCCGCGTGCTGTAGTTCCGCTCGACAGCCTCCCCAATGCTTTCCGCACCACCGCTCTTTGCCCGCACCGCCCCGGCTCCCTCGGCCGCCGCTCCTGCTCCGTGAGGGGCCTGAGGCCGCCGCTGCTCCCACCCCGGGGCGGGGGGGGCCTCCGTGGCCGGGCCCGCAACACCGAGCGACGTGGCGGACCCGGTCCGTCGGGTACGCCGTTCCCCCAGCAACACAGTCCCCACCAACACGGTCCCCCCACTAACATGCCCCCCGAGCATGGCCTCTGCCGGCTGGGCCGAGAGAGCCGAGACCGCCCTGCGCGGGGCCCTTCCCGACCGCCGGGGGAGCCTGAGGCCCTCGGCCCCATGGGAATCCGGGCGCAGTTTATCTGCGCGTTCCACCGCGCTCGGGCAATGCAGCATGCACAGGCAATGCTTCTCACGGCAGGTTCGTTCGATGCCGTTCATCTTTATTTGTGTGGAACACCTGAGGTCTCGAACAGCTGTGTTTGCTTTCAGGCAATTGGCAGCTTTGGCTGTGTCCCGAAACCCCCCCGTGCCCAGCAAAGACGCTCACAGTGCAGGGGTTTGTGCTGTGTCTGACCACGCTGGCTGTGCTGGGAGGTTAAAGTTTCACTCCTGCAAAAGATACAGACTGAGACCTAGGTATTTTAGTATGTGAAAGGCTCTGAAATGATCACTATGATGGGAAAATTTCCTCATGGAAAGGGTAGACATTGCAATGGTCTACCCAGCGAGGTGGTGGAGCCACCGTCCCTGGAAGTGTCCAAGGAAAGACTGGATTTGGGTCGTGGATTGAGGCATCTCCCGTGGTGAAGGGTCATAGCAATAAGGAGAACCAAAGGCCAAGCTTGCCCAAGCCCCATGGGTTGTATCCGTTGGCCAATTGCAGCATTTCTGGCCAAGGCTGCTGTGATTTCAAATGGGAACCTCTGAAAAATGAGCAGGAAAGGCCCAGGCTCTTCTGCACTGTGGGAACATACAGCCATCTTTTTATGGCATTGCCTTTATTTGACAGTGAGAGGCACAACTGAATTGCTTAAAGTAACCCAGACTGAAAAAAAATAGCCCGGAGACCAAAAGCCCCATGCCCAGTACAGAGAATGAACTGGACATTTTTTTTTCAGTGGCTGATTGCTTGCAGAGCAATTGCTACTCTGCCTCAAGTTTAGATAGCTATAAACAAGCTCTTCCTATTACAAAAACAGGGAAAAATAGATTATCTTTGATAGTTGGGCAATGCTGATTAAAGTGAAATGAAAATAGGCAGGAAAAAGAAAGCTAATGCAACTTAATTTCAGTATTTCTCTTGTTTTGAGCAAGACCTAAGATGCAAAGTGTATTTGGCGTAATTTCCCACCCCCACCCCGGGCAGCTGTTGTGTAAAAATAGATGAAAATAGCAATATTCTTTTACTGGCATTTTGCATCTGGAATATGAAGGTCTGTTGATTTGCAAACCCCTGACTTTTTAGACTTGGCTTTTTAAATTCCCTTCACTGTAGTGAGCTGCAGTCTTAATATATTTGTACATCACTGTGGCCAGCTAATTGTGGCCAACAGTAGAGAGAAATCCTGACTTTCCTGATAATGCAAAGAGCCAGACTCAGTGGAAGATAGAACAGAATCCCAGAGGTGTGTTTGCCTCCGTTGCATTGCAAAAGGCAGAAAGGCTGCCAGGCCCCTTAGCTTGGCTGTTCGATTATGAAAACTTGGTCTTTTAAACTAACTTCTGAGCCTTCCTCCATAGGAAGAAACAGAAGGGTTTACTTTAGGGTTCTAGCTACCTTTTCCAAGTTTTTTGAGGGTCTTTCTGCAATTATTGCTGTTGGAGCTCCCTGGGAGTCTTTCCCAGCTGCTGCTGGGGCCACTCAGATGAGCAATCAGACGGGTGGGGATTAGAGAAGCTGTGCTTAATGCCCAGGTGATTACAAGATCCATAAGCCAAATTATTAAAATAAAACTGTGGAAGAACATTCAGTTCATGAGGCTGAGTGTAACATATTCAGGGTAGTTTATAAATCAAATGGATTGCAGGGCACCAGGTAAAAAGGATCAAGGTCTCTGTACACCACTGGGTGATTGAGCCCCCTTGAATTTCTCCCGTGCCCTAATGAGCTGCTGTGCCTCTAATTATGATGTTACTGAGAATGATTGGCCAGTTCAAAACCTTTAGTCATGTTTCTAATGATTACAGACTTAATTAGTGCATGTTAACCCATGTGTCCTCTATTAAAGGAGCTGTTAAATAGGATGGTAATTACTCCAGCTGCAAAACAATTATGAAAAAAATCATAACATAAAAATCTCACGGTGCCTTTGACAACTGTACCTCAGTCACTGTCCTTGCATCAAACACATTTATGCTGATTGGTCTCTGTCAGGTTTGTCACAGTTTTCATGCTGATACCACATTTCAGCAGCATCCCCTAAATTGCCTCCTCATCTCTGTGAGCTGACTTTGACCTAGGGTAAAGAATTTCTGTGGCTGCCCCCATTCAGAAATGCCAGGGACTGTCCCTTGTCCAGCATGGTGCCAGAGCTGAGCCAGGCTGAGTTTTACCAGGGCTTGAACAGAGGTTGGGTCTGGTCATACCCCAAAACATGAAGACAATTCCTTCCCATTTCCACAGGAAGAAGACAAGGAAAGGCCATTTCACGTAGGATGCTGGACTCGGTGTGGCAGCACAGCTCCCCAGTGCCCTGAACACAAAACCAGTGATAAGCACTTTCAGGTGTTGATCAGGAGTCCAGCTGGCTTTGTGTGGCACAGACTGTGGGGCACCCCTGCAAACTGCTCCCTCGGGGGGAGGTGTCAGGCGGTGGGGAGAGTGCAGGGATGCTTTTGGCTCACACGGAAGATCCCCACCCTGTGCTGCTCCCAGGGCAGCTCAGGCAATTCACCCATCCCCACCTCGCTCTGCAGACACCACCGAAGTGCAGCTGCAGCGTGCAGGGCTGTGCCTTGTCAGGGATATGGCCACCCTCATCACCCTCCTTCACTCCAGCAGGCAGAGCCAGGACTGGGCTGTGTGGCAGATCCCCAAGAGGTTCCTGCCCTGGCAGGTGCCGGTGGCTTTGGGGCGATTTTAGGGCTATTCCCAGCCTGTGAGCAAACAGGGCTTGGCTGTGCTGTAAAGGAGAGCGAGGGTGATGGAGAGTCCCCGGGGACAAATGGCCAATGCGCCTCCAGAGAAGCCAGGGACAACGGGGCATGGAGGCACTAGAGGGAGCCTGAGCACAGCAGATCCCGCTCCGGCTCAGAGTGGGAGAGTTCGTCCCGCTCAGGGAGAAGGGGCATCACCAGGGAGTAACAGCAAGTTTCACACAGCACTTTTCCCCTTGACCCGGCATCCTACCTGGCTGTGCCTTTTTTTTTTTTTTTCCGTGACAGCTGTTGTAATTTCCTTGAAGGCATAAAGAAATAGTTTCATTGATGGAAAGTGCCAGTCTGCCAGCACAGAGACAGCTGGCTCTGAGAATTTGGGATAGGAGGTGAGAAAAAACCCTAGCAACTGGTGACTATTGTCAGGTGGGAGGGTTCAAGAGAAAAGGAATTCTTCCAAGGCAATGGAGAGCAGAAGCGCTGATCCACAGCTGCAGATATCCCTATGGAGAGGGGAGTTGTCACAGCACAGCCTTGCAAGAGCTCCTGGACTGATGGCAGGGACATGGGAACACTATCTGAGGTTTGTGTCCTCCACTGGTGCACTTCAGTTAGCACCAGGTAGGAGAGCTGAGGCACCAGAAGAGGCTGGAGACCTGCAATCTTTTCTTTTTCCCATCAGTATTTTCATTGCATTGTCTTTGGACGATGAATAGGGTCACTGGCTCATGGTCTATGGCTGAATGTCCCCCTGCCACTGTCACCAAGGGTCAGCACAAGAGTGCGAGCAAGAGTCTGCCTCAGCTGCAGGTGGGCATCAGTGCCCTGATGGGGCTGGGGACAAACACTCTGCACTAGTGTTTAGCCACAGTGGGGAGATGGATGTGTCTGTTCCCAGTACATCTGAAAAGAGCATCTTCTTTTACAATGTTTGCAAGGGGCCAAAATTTGCTTTTAACAGGCTACTCCAGCACAGTAAAAATCAGGAAATGAGTGAGCAGGGACCAGAAACAAATCCTCCATCACCCCTGGCTGCTGTTGGAGGCTTTCATTCCCCCCTCAAATCAGCCCAGACCCTCAGATCAGCCCAGAGCCTCCATGCATTTTGCACAAGTGTGTTCCTGTAAGCAGCTTCCTACCATGAAGGCAGGAGGAAAAATCAGACAGCAGCCTGCAATGCAGCCCTGACCTTTCTCTCCAGGACTGCCACCTCCTCCCATTCTCCCTGAAGCTGGCACTACTAACAACTGGTTTCCTCTTGCTATTTTTCCACCTCCACTCCTTCCTCCAGAGGGGAGGCCGTGCTGGTGGCCCACGTACCAGTGACTCACAGGCTGGGACCTGTGAGGAGCCAGCTAAGCCTGGCCAAACTTAGTAACATCTCATTTTCCATTGCCTATACCCTGGATGCTGCTTTTGGCTAGGCTCATCACTGGAGACCTTCTCCAGCTACCTGTGGGGTTTGGGAGGAGCAGCAGGAGTTGGGCTGAGACGGAGCAGCCCTTGATGCAGATAAATTCCATCTTGGTCAGTGTTTATCCAGCTTGCTTATAGCTGAAACCCATGAGATGTTCTGGATATCAAAGAGGGCTTTTCACGCTTAGGAAACATGTAAATAAAGACATATATACAGGACTGCACAGTCGTTCCATTTTTCTGGAAGCCTTTCAATGACTTGAGGGGAGCTTAGGGGTTTAAAAGCTGATTCCCCATCTGTGTCAATCAGCCTGGCAGCCTGGCCCATCTGGCTGGATGTCGCCGAATCAACAAATGACAACTGCAATCACATACCCGAGCCTGGGGCACCTGCAAGGTGGGGAACGATGGTCTGCAAAGGTGGAGGTGCTGCCGTGGTTGGAAGCTGGGAGTGGGAAATATGATGACCAGGCTGAGAGAAGAGCAGGCAGAGAGGGAGACGCAGCTCCTGGGCAGCTGCATCCCGCGGAGCAGGACCCTGCGGCTCCGTGCGGGGCTGCGAGCGGGGGACAGCGCCAGGAAGGGAGCAGCCATGTGCGCGCAGCCCACGCTCAGTGCTTTAATGGGATTTTCCAGAACACTTTTTGCCCCAGTAACGGAAAAGGAAGCTCGCCTGCCGCTTCCGAAGGCTGGGGTGAACGTGTGCAGGCGACGTGACACCTGCTCAGCCCGCACTTCCCGAGAGCCCGGCTGTTCCCGAGGAGGGAGCGGATCCGCAGGCACAGCGTGCACCGAGCAGCTGATCGCTGCGGGGAGGAGGCACACGGAGGCGGCTGGGAGAAACGGAGAGGGCTGACCTAAATAGATGCTCAGCTAATTTATTCATTTCTCTGCTTTATTATTTAACACAACTTCGAAACAGCTCAGGACTTCTGGTTCCTCTCAGCTCTGCTGCTGACGTTGGGATGGGGTTATTTTTTACCTGATTTTGCTGGCTTGCTCAGCACCCCTCTCTCCCAGCAGGCAGGCCACTATGGGAAAGCTCCGAAACAACCACTCTCTAGCCCGGAGCACAGAAAGGACTTATTTTGAGTTATTTTGAGCTTTTGCTTCACCTCCTGCCTAAGAAGCTGTTTGAATGTTGGCCTGCTTTATGCATTGCTAATAGGGAGATTTATCTCCAACTTAGCTGGCTGAGGAGGGGATTGGTGGGTTCATACAGCACGAGGCAGCCTTCAGCCTCCACCGACATCTTCCTCCAGGCAGGCTGCCAACGGCAGCCCCAGGCTCTGCAGCACAGGGGCTTTCAAGGATAAACCTGGAGCCTGTCTCGCTTCCAGCCAGCCTCCTCTCTCCTCAAATCCTAGCAATCCCCTGAAACACTGTCCAGGAGGAATTTATTACTAGAAGGACACGGAGCCCCAGCTGCTGGGAGAGCCGTTCAGGCTGCAGTTCACCCCACGGGCTGCACGTGTCCTCTGCAAGCCCACGTCACGTTTTAGCGCTGCTGAGCTTCAACAGCCACAAGCTGGGGGAAAAAAATTGATGCCTGTGCAGGTTGTCTGAACCCCTGCACCGTTTCTGTGCAGGCACGAGGGACACGGGCAGAGCTGCTCCATGTGAAGTGACTGCTTCCCGGGATTCAAATCATACAGCACCCAACTTGTGCCAAGCAGCGCCCTTTAATTTTTCATTACAGATTGTCACTTGATGTATGAATTTAGGCCAGTGTTGTATACAGTTACCCAGCCCCTCTGTTATGATTTTTAAACTGGATTATTGATCAACCTGCTTGATTCCTTACAGATTTCTAAGCAGTAAAACAAGCCCCGATGCTGTTTAGCTGCGCAGCAAGGGCATCTCAGCTCACCCGCCTTCACACTGCTGGAGAGTTTGGTGATGTTGCTGGGAGTGGGATAGTGCAAATTAGCAGAAATGAAGCAGTTAAGGAGGCTGCAAGTTAAAGTCTTCCAAACCAGCAGGCACAGAAGGGAAACAGTCAGGTGTGGGGCTGTGAAAGTGGTGCTGCTTCCCTGGCACAGTCAGCTCCTTCTCCTGCCTTCACTGGTTAAACTGGGGCAGTGTGAATCCTGGGCAGGGTCCTGTGCTGGCAACCCACAGGGTGTGCAGCCTGGCCCGTGTCAGGCTCTGATCTGAAGGGTTTGTGGAAACTGTTTTTAATATAAAGTGATACTTTGGTCTACGAGGCCAAAAAGAACGAACATGGAAAGGACAGAGGCAACCCAAGTGATTTGAAGTTTCTCTTTCCCTCCCTATACCCTGGACTGGATTTTGGTGGGTGATGCCCCAGATTGCCTAATGAGACCCTACATCCCACACCCTCTGGGGCCTGGGGTTTTGTTCCTTTGTACCTTAATTGAACAGGGCTGATTAGGATGGAGTTAAGGGTAACTGAGTGTCACGCTGGGATTTAGGATCCTTCATGTGGGCATGGCTTCCGCCCTGCAAGAGAGGGGAAAGTCCCTTAATGAACCCGAGTGGGCAGCGGGCCTGAGCTGAGGGCTCTGGTGTGGCTGCCAGCTCACCTTTATCTGCATGGAGAGGATTATTGGGAAGCCACGTTGACAAATGCTGTGGCTAAAGTGGAAAATGAACTTCCTCACAAAGACTGTTTGTTTGTGCAGAGCGGAGAGAGAATAAAGAAGCTGCCAAAAAAGCTGACATTAAACCCACTGCTTACCTGCAGCTCATCCGATACCATGACCAAAACCTCTCATTTGCAGCAACATAATCCAAGATGTTCTTTCTGCAAAGCAAAAAAAAGTAGGTTATTGCTCAAGCAGAGCTGGGGAGGGGTAAAGAGACAAGCAGGGCCTGATCCTGCCAGGTTATGTGTGTTCTGCTCTCTGTGCAGGGTTAAAACCCTGGCTAGCAGCCTGATTTGGGGGTTTTGGAAAGAACTGGCACAGAATCCTTTTCCAAATCTTTAGGAAAGGGTTTCCTGTGCTGCGGTTAGAGGAGCAGGAGGCAGAGCATGGGGCTCCCAGCCCTGCCTTCAGCTCCTGCCCCTCTAACCCAGGAATCTGGAAGGAAGAGACACAAACCCGTAGTCCTCAGCACTCTTGTAGCACGTCTCAAAGTGCTTCGTTGGGAGAGAATTGATGACCCTCCACAAAACTAGGGCTGCCTTTCCCCCCGTCGCCCTCCCCGCTTTCTTTTGGATGCATTACCTGCTCCAGCCACTGGGCCATCCCACCTTTCCCGGGATGCAGAGATGCTGCACACAGGCTTTGCTCAGCAGCAGTGAAATCCTCCCCTCTGCAGCACCGAGCAGATCTTGTGCTATTTCTTTTTCTGCCTTTAGATGTGCAGAAATCCACTTGGCTGTGTCTGCTGATGGATTTTAGCCGCGGTTCTGTACCAGGATCTTTTCAGAAGGTCTTGCTGATTAAGAAATCCTGTTCCCATCAAAACCACTAATGCAAATACCTGTGGGTGTGCTCCCTGCACATTTTTGGGGCCCACTGCAGCCACCCTGTCTGTCTTGGAAGGCTGCTGCTTCTTGTCCTGGGTGGATAAGACTCCATAAATGCTGTCCTTGGATATTAAAGACATAAATTACTGAGCTGCCCTTCCACAAAATCAGTCCTGAGAAATGACTGACGCCGTCCTTTTTACATAATTCAGATGAAAACCTAATTGCACCAGGGCTGCAGGGGAAGGGACTGGGACTGAAAAACAGGTTTGGTGCAGAGTTCCCAGTTCCCAGCAAGGGAACAGTGCAGGACAGGCCACTGCAGGGGCTGTGCCTGGGACATCTGACTGCTTTAAACACTGCTTGTGCCCAGCCTGTTCTGGAAATGGTGCTCAGGGGCACCAGTTTCAGCCTGATACCGGCTGCTTCCCTATGACAAAATGGGCTTTATTAGGAAAATAACAAGGGCTGTGGCAACACTTCCATTAGTGCTGCTGCCATCCCACCCCCTGAAAACAAGAATAACTGAGCTGGTCCCCACAGGAGTGAGGCACTAGGACACAGGACTGCCAGTGAAGGAGAAGCAAAGCCCTCCCCTCTCATATCAGCCTCATCTCACTTGTGTTAAGCATGGCCTGATTTATGATTTGGCTTCCATTAAAACACATTTCCTTCCTCAGTAATTTTACCCAGCCTTTCAAACACTTCATGGACCCAAATAAATCCTCTGGCAGGTGGACACCTTCAAATATCCTTGGCACTCAGCAAACCTGATACATCCAGAGGGGATGGGGAGGACAGAGTTCCCAGCTAAGATCTGGAGGCAGGTGAACTTCAACCATTTTTCACTAAAGCTCCAAAACTGTAGCCTCATTCAAGTGTTTTAGTATAAGACATCAAGCCACGCTGACATGTAGCCAGGCAGAGGATGCAGGGCAGACCTCAGGAGTCCTTACTCTCTCCAGACACCTAGAAGATCTCTCTTTTCCCCTCTAGTCTGCGTCATCATGCTGCCACCCCTTCAATAGCTGCAGAATCCTGAAAAATTAACAGCTAAAGGTTTTTCTTGCCTTCTCTGGCCACCTGAAACAACCTTCTGTTCGGATGGAAGCACTGAAGTGTTTCTTAAAACAGCTCTTCCTCCTGTCATTAAATATTTAAGAGAGCAGCACCAGGGGAAACCATGAGCTTTTATGGAGGCAGGATGGCACAGTGCTGGGAACCACGCGGAGCCCGATTTAAATAGCAATGAGATGGCAGCACCGCTCTGTTTTATCCTCCCATTGCTCCCCCTCGCTGGGGCGCTCCGCGCAGCAGGCCCATCACCGCATCCCCGGCACCGCATCCCCGTCCCGCCGCATGCGGGTGCGTGGGGTGGGCTGGCTGGGATGAGTTCGTGCTCTGCCAGGCCGTCCCGGGTTGCAGATCTCCTGAATGGAATCTTAATGACCTGGAAACCAAGCGCTTGTCAGGACTGATGGGAACACAGCAGTGTCCCGGGGCGGGAGCAGAGCGTGGAGCAGCCCTGGCTGATGAGGGTCGTCCCTACAGTTCCTTTGCCTCCCCACCATCACTTTCCCTGCTCTGCCTTATTTTGGGGGACTGGGGGGTGGCAGAGGGAGGGTGTCTCCGTGCTCTGCAGTTGCTGTAGCAACTGCGGTGTCTCTGGCGGCAGAGCACACGTTTCTTGCAGCCAGCCCGAGTGTGAGCTGCTGAACTGAAAGCAGATTGATTCTTTCCCCTGCCATAAAAAAAGCCCCCCTCTTCCCTCCCCGCCCCCAGCAGCCAGGGCCCAGAAGGGCTAAAGACAGCACCTGGGCACAGCGCAGTGCCGGCCCGCAGGGATGCTGCTCCCGGCAAATCTTCTGCACATGAGTCAGAGCCTCAGCACCTTCTTGAAACCCTTCTCTGATCCCCCTCCGCTCCTTGGCAAGGACAACCTGCCTTTGCCTAATCCAGGCTCCAAGGCAGGGAGGGTTGCTGCAGCCATCCAGGCTCATCCCTGGGGCAACTCAGACCTGAAATCATTTCCACATGAAACAGAGCATCTGCTTTGGTGGGGAGGGACCAGTCGTGATCAAAACATTCTCAGAAGAGGAGGATTAGCATAAGCTTTGCTAAGTTACTTCCCTGGGTAATGATTTTTAAATAATAGAGCCTTTGTCTAGGCTGAATCCATTTGGTGCCCATTTCCCGCCACCTGATAAGACCTCGGCTCCTAAATCCCTTAGTCCCTCATTTCCATCACCTTTGTACATCACAAGCCCTAACCTGCTCTCCCTTCATTTTCTCTCTGAGAAACCAGAGAAGCAGAGTTCCTTGAGCCAGCTCTTGGAATGTGCTGGTGCCTCTTCTCTGAGCCTCAGCCCCTTGGCCACTGCACTGGTGGTGGATCCCAAGGCACGTCGCTCCGCTGTCCCACCCTTGTGGCAGGGCCATCCTTTGGCCTCGTGCCACTGCAGGAATCCATTCAGAGCCCATCAGCCTGCTTTGGGCTCCACCCTGCATATGGGACATCTCTTTTTTCCTCCCCCACTGACTTTATATGGGGTTCAAATAAAGGATATCCTGCTGGCCAACACATCCAGCAGTTCCCATCAGCAGGTGGATACACAGGAGGACAAAGCCAACAAAGCTTAGTGCTGAGGCTTCAGTTTGCTCATCACCCGTGGCCCTGGCTTGCATCTCTTTTGGTTTCATTTGCGGAGCTGAGGCCTGGCCTTGCACAAATGCAGAGACCTGCCCTGATTTTCCAGAATGCCATGAACTCTGATCCAACCTTTTCACCACCTGTCTTTGGGATGGCTGCCAGAGAGGGCAGGAATTGCAAGGAGGGCTGTTCTTCATGAGAGGGGGAAGCAACAAGGGAATGAGTTAAGTTTCCCACATTCAGAGTCCACCCTTGAAGCATTTCCTGGTGGGAACCAAATCTTCCTTCTGCAGGTGATCACCTGCACCACAAGATAAGAGAAGAGCAATGATCAGGCAGGGGCTGTGGTAATCCAAAGTAGTTTTTTTTCACTGTAGTCATTACTTAAGGTGCCATTTCTTAGCCAGTGCTTTTTGGGCTGCAGCTGGAGCTTTATGTTCCCTGGGAAGTTTTCTTCAAGAACAGGTTGGCTGGTTGGGGAATGTTTCACTGCTATTTTCAGCCTGGGACGTTTTCGTTTTTTTTTCAAAGTACAACAAAAAACCTGTCAACAAGTCACAAAAGAGTGATCTCAGTCTAAAATACGAGCCCTGGCATGGGAGGGCATTTGACTCAGAAGCCACTTCCCATCTTTGGAGACTTGAAGTATGTTCCACTTCGTCATCCCAAAGGTCTTTAGGCGCTTATAAAAACAGAGTTTATTTATCCACAGTCAGAACAGCCTATCTATTATCTTGAAGGCTGAATTCAAAAAGTTTCTCCAGAAATTTATTGGTTTCATTCCTACCAGTCTGAACAGAAGTTTTCCACAAAGTCTGTCAAAATACAAATGCCTCAATTCCAATTTCCCTCGGTCTTTAGCAAGACATCACATTAATTGTTGAAAAGCACTTTTATTAGTTACTGAGAAAGCAGGAGTCTGGCAGCTCTTCTTGACCACAAGCTATTCACTTTTGTGAAGTCTTCTTTAGCAGTACTTTGATCCAAAGCAGTGGTTTCCTCCACCAGCAAAATCAGCAGTGCCTGGAGCCAAAGGGACCAGCTCCAGGCAACGATTATTGGCTGCAGGTTTGAAGGGCTCCTACTGCTGCCTGGGCAAAGCCTTTCTGTTCCTCTCGAGGCTTCTCACATCCCCATTGTCAGAACAAATGGAGTGGGGGAGGCACATGGTCAGTCTGAGACCAGGGAGATCCAGGAGCACAGGCAGAAATGCAGACAGAATGGGGGAGTTTCATCCCCACCTGTGACGCTTCCAGGAGGGCTCAGTGAACCATCAAACAGCTTGTAGGAGTTTTGCTTTAGTGTAATTTTACATTTTTGCTCCAGCCAAAACAGCCCAGCCTGGTGACAATGTGGCATCTACTTTGCCAGGGAAAGGTGGTAATGAGAAAAGCCAGCAATTCCCAGTCCTCCAAAGGGCAAGGAAATTTAATTCCCCATCTGATCTCCATGGGATGCTCTGGGATTGCTCCTGCCAACATTCAGTCATTCTGGAGTTGTGTGTGCAGCCAGAAACCCAAACTTGCCACCTGCTGCCTCATCAGCCCTCCTGACTTCCCTGAGGCAACAGCAGAGCATGAGAGCAGGATGGGCCCAGCACAGGAGCCAGCTGCAGGATCCATGCCATTCCCTGGGATATAAGCACCCTGGTGAGATACAGCTGGGTCATCAGCGTTAAAGGAAAGGAAAATCTCAGCTCTGCCATGTGTGTCCCATTCTAAACAAGGTGACAGACATGAAGTGGTGTCAAGTAACACAAATGGAGGCTGGCCTTTACCTCATGGCACTTTTTGGAGCACCTCCAATGCCGCTCCAAACTGAGTCCCTGCTTACACTTCAGCTCTGAAAATACTTCAAGGAGTTCCAACACACACTCCTTCAATCCTTGTGTGGAGGAAGGCAGTGCTCTGATAATTGAGACATTAATGCTGAAAGACCAAGCAGGATCCCCTTGGCTGTCACAGCTTGGCTGCTGGGAGCTTATGAAAAGAAAATAAATAAATTGGGACTTGGTTGAAATTGCCAGTGGATTGAAACCCGGAGATTTCTGGGAGGAGCTGTGCTGGAAAGGAGCACGTGTAAAGGGTTGGAGGATCCCTCCTATGGTTGTGTAAATAGCTCAGCAATGATGTTGCAAGTTGCAAATGTTGGCAGGGCTGGCAGAATTGCACCCATCTGACTGCACCAAGACCTCCATAAACACCCTCACACTGTCATCTTCCAGCCAGGTATGTGCAGCTGCCCCCTGCAGAAGGATGGCCAGGACAGCCACGGGTGGGAGCCCAAGATCTGTTGGCAGCAGAGAAGTCCCTGCAAAAACTGTTGGATGCTCAGGTATCTGTGGAGGAATCCATCAGTCAGCAGAAACCCAGAGATGGGAGATTTCAGACTGGAGGAAAAGCTGTGCCACCCAAAAAGTGCAGCCCAGCTCTTGTCACAACCCTCTGTGATCCACCACTGATTTAACACAAATTCACTGGGGAAAATAAATGCTCTTAGGTTTGAGGATGGGTATCTTACACCAATCTTACAGCTCCTGCCCTTATAGAGCAGCTAAAAACACTTGGATCAGAAAAATGCCTTCTCAGCCTCCCTTGCTGTCCCTGGAGGGTGGCCTCTTACCTACAGGAATGCAAAGGGTCCAGCACCAGGAAGGGTCTTCATTCAGCACAGACCCTTAATCTTTTTCCTTTATTTTAGTACTCCACTCAAAATTTTAGGTCAGAGATGTGGCAATTAAGGGCTGAGCAAGGCCTGGCCACAGTTCCTACATGGGACACGGCTCCTGCACCAGAACAAGCACCAGTGCAGACATGTGCTTGGAGGGACCTCATTGCCTATAATTTAGCCCAGTTTTTCTTTCAAGCACTGGCCTGATCATGATTTCTAGAGTCCAGATGGTGCAATTCATTGGGTGTCTGGACCTGATGCTCTCACAGGTGCTGGTTTTACACCTGCATGATCCAGTGGCCTCATCAGAGTGAGCCCTGACTTCTCCTGGTTCGATGGAGAGGAGAATCTGGCATTTCCATTATTTAGCCTGTGGACACAGCCCCATCCAGCCTGACAAACAGCCCTGTCACATGCCCTTTGCACAGCAGGGGACAGCCCCAATTACATGGCGGTGGCCACGCATGGGCCACCAGCTCTGCTGTTTACAGGAAGCTCCAGCACAGAGCATGGAATTAGAAAGACCACAAGGAAGTGAGGGATTATTTACTGGAGATTAAAGGACATGGAAAAACCACAGGACAAATCAGTGGGGCCTAAGCAGTGGTAGCTGCTATTTCAGTCTTCCAGCTGCCAGCATTCGTACTGGTCATGCTGTGATGGGAGAATTGGGGAGGAATTCAGGACAGGAGGTTGGTCTGCTTTTGGACCAGTAAAACACACCAAAGAATAGGCCCCAAACCTGCTGAAAGGATGGGAGAAATGTCTTGTTCCTTTCTCAGCCATTCCCATGTGTCTCCCTCCTCCTCAAGTGTGATTCTTACTTCTGGACTGCCCCTCCAGGCCAAACAGCTCTGGCCTAGCCTGCCTGTCAGCAAAGCAACTGGGATGTGCCCATGGGTCAAGCCCAGATGAGTCAAGATAAAGCATCTCCTCAAACCTGGACAATCCAACTGCCCATGGATTCATCTAATTTTTGCTTTTCAGCTATGTCTGGCCATAAGGATTTCAGTGGTTGCTAGTGAGCTCTGACATTTGGACTGTAACTGGACCTGGCCTTTTGTCAGTGTGTGCCCACCTCTTCCTGCAGCTGTAGATACACAGCTGCTGTCACTGGGGCTCTCCAGGATGGCCACGTACTCAGCCACACTTTTCTCTGAAAATCCTGCAAGATTTTCCAAATGCTTGGCTATACTTCCTAAAGCATTTTGCTCCAGGTAAAGCTCTCCTTGTCCCACAGCCATGCTGGCAATATTGCCATGAGTCTCCTGTCACCAGCAGGACTTTTTGGGATAGCATCCAAACTGCTCCACCAAGGCCCTTCTCAGGGAGTCGGGTGAATCTTTGGCTGCCCCTCTTTCCAAAGACACAGGTGTCACTTTATCATCTCCCCCTGCCAGCCCCTGCTGCACCTCAGTGCCACACGTCTCCAGGCCACCACTATGTGCCAAGTGACAACATCCCCCATCCATCCTCACACTGATCCAGACCGACCTCCCACCACCCCCAAAGCAGCATTTCCAGCAGCCCCAGGGCCCCTTGTGCTCAGTGTGGGGCGGTGATTCAGCTCTGCCTCAGTGGGAAGGTGGCCACTGCTCCTGCACGGTCCGTGGTGGAAATTACAGAGCTCCGGCAAAGGCAGCTGGAGGGAGGAGGAGCCCACAAAAGGCTCCCACTGACATTTGCCTCTCTCTGTATCCATGTGGCTGAGGGAACACAAAGGGCATCGCCCTCGTGTTTGACCAGAGCAGTGCTTGGCTGCTGGTGCCATACCACAGGCTCCACCTCAAAAGGAAACAGAAGTTCAGTAGATTTTTCTTATAACAAATAGAGAGAAAGGAAAGCATGAATGAGCTTATTTTACAACCCCTGAGGAATACCCAGCCATTGTTAGCTTGACACAGGCTTCAAAAAGTGATGGCTAAGAAAATAAAACCTTATTCTTTCCTGTATGTGTTGGCTGAAAAATAAAACCCTTCCATGGGCCAGCAGCAGCATTTCCATCAGCCACGTGGCTGATCCACAACTCAGTGACTTTCAGAGCAGGACCTGACTTGCTGCACATAACAAAAGGAAATTGAAGAATGGGGTTTACATCATTTTTGAGGAGCCTTGAGGCACACTGTGCACCCAACCTGCCCACCCCCCACGCAGGTGCCCTCAGCACCATGTCCCGTCCTGGGCTCGCAGCTGTTGGAGGGAAGGCAAGGCCATGTCTCTGTGAACACTAGCATAGAAACTCCCCAAAATATTTCCTTCTCCCTGTTCTCTGCATATAGAAGACCTTGCCACAAGGTCAAACAGTAGCCAGTCCCAGGTGAGGCTCAGACAGCTGCGATGGGTATCTCAGAGCTGCCGGGACACCGAGGGCAACAGAGAGCCAGCACTGCCAATAAACCGGTTCAGTGACACTTTCTCCCCTCAGAGATGAGGACTAAGAGCCAGGGCATGCAGAGAAAATAGCCATGCCACAGATGCTCAATTAATTAACTCAATTAATTTTTACCAGGGCCTCTTGGGTCATTCATTGTAGCCGTCTGTGCCGGGAGAGCCGGGCGCCGTCGCCTGCTGCAGCCTTGTCTGAAGCAGTGATGTGGCTCTGGAGATGTATTCCTCTGCACTCACCATATAACTTGCTTCTGCCACCAATCCACATAATTTTCCCTTATTATTGGAGTGGTAAAATCAACCTCAGGAGCTCGGAGCCCAGGAATAGGGGTTCACAGCTTGGTGTCTGCAGCTGTCTTGTGCAGTTCAGTGATACATGCAGGAAAAGAAAAAAAAATCCCATTAATAATTTCGATTCCCTCCTCAATAATTTCACCCAAACAAACTTCCCACCCAAACCAGTGCTTTTTAAAAGACTGGTTTAGAAAGCAGGAAGTGCCAGTAAATATACTCCTTCCCTGTCACAGCTGCAATTACACTTTCAAACACATCTAACTTCAGAGACCGATTTGGATTTTTACGGCTCATGCTATTTTTCCTCCTTTATTCAGCGTTCAAAATGGCTGCAAAAAGGAGTTAAACCAGAGCCCAGTGATGCCAAGGCATTGTTTCCCTCCATCCTTCTGCCCTGTGTTCCAGGGGTCCCGGGGGCATCCATGGGCAGGGCAGAGGTGGCTGGGATTGTGTCTGCGACTGTTTTCTCCATATCCTTGTGTGCATCCGGTGGGTGTGCCAGGTTAGGGAACAAATGGTGACTTTCTTTGGAGGTCTATAAAAATTAGGAGACCTATAAAATCAGGAGGGCAGCTCCCTCACCGACATCAGCAGAGAGCAAAACGGGCCCCAGGCAGTTTTATCAGCTGTGGCTCCAGCCCATGGCCTGCTGGAGAAGCGATGGCCCATGGAGAGGGTGGGATCTCATCCTTTGCACACCCGCTCGTGGCTGGGCAGGGCCCTTCCCAGCAAAACCACCAGCCAGCCTCTTCAGGGCGTCAGTGACCCAACAAATTACAGGGAGCAACAAAACCGGGATTTCCCTTTAACTTGGGAACATATTTTTTAATTTCTTTTTTTTTTTTTTCTCTTGTGGACCTATGAAATGGCCAAAGTTTTTCAGGTGTGTTCCACAGGCTGCCAAGAGCCTCTTCCCGTGCTGGTGCATGGTTCAGCACCCGGCTGCCTGCAGAGGGGGCGAGAGGAGAGGGCCGGTGCAGGGGATGTGTCCCGATCCGGGATTGCACGGATCCCCCTGCACCGAGCGGGGAGCAGCGGCTGCCGCGGGAGCCTCATTGTACGGAGGCACAGGCAGGGGACTGGCTTGGTGACAGCAAGGCTGCTCCGTCACAGCTCAAATGCCTTAATAGAAACTGGATCCAACTGGTCCGGCCTCGCGGGTTTTGATTTAAACTGCAGTTATAAGGTGTGATTAGAGGTGGGGGATGCTGTGCCAAGAACTAAGACGTGAAGCAAAAAACATATATTAAGAAGAAAAGTCCTTCATCCTTCCCCATAAGCTATAGATGTTTTTCCATCATTAACCCTTTGCCTGCCACTGCCAGATGCCCAAGGAAATCCTGGGCTGTCCGAGGACACCTTTGGCTCTGCTGCTTCAATCTATAGAGGCAGCAGCCTCTGTTAGCAGCACAGAGGAATTTGACCACTGAGGTTCTGCCACTTATGGGTTTGTTAGTACATAATAAACACAGGAGAGCTTCACAGGGACCAACTGAGTCTTTCCTGCCACTGTGCCTGAAAGGCAAGGAAGTTTGTGCTCTTCCTGCATCCCTCACACTGCCCAGCCAGGGCTGCAGCAGGGGCTGGGTTTGGCTGCCTTATTTTTGGGTTACTCCTACATAGTGTAGAAGGGGGCATTGCTTTTATGTCTAGAAACAGTTAAATTAGGGCTTTTTCTTTTTCCTGTCTCCAATTAGTTGCCCTAAACCTCAATAGTTAATTTGGCAAATGAAGACCTTTGGAGATGTTAACAAGCCTTCAAACCTTCAGTCCATATGGATAAAATTGTAATTCAATAAAATTGCTGGTTCTTTATCTTCATGTGGCATCATCATGCAGTTAATTTCAAGCTTTCCAGTAAGCTGCAATGTATCTTTTAACCTAAGAGCTCTTTAGCATGACACTGAAATAGGTCCCAGTCTATATACATCTGCTGCCAATACAAATGTATGGTTCAGCAACAGTAAAGAGGATATAAAAGACTCCCACATTACAAATGTAGGAGGCAGAGGCTATTTTAGCATGGCAGTGGTTACACTTTTGGCAGCTTTGCTATAAGAAACTTTGTTTTCAGAGCCTTAAAATATTCCCTGTGCAGTGCAGACTGACATATTTGCTTTCAGCAGAGCTGTCTCAGGGGCCAGGGCTGGTGAACGGAGCTCAAGGATGTGGGGGAACGCAAAGAAGATGGAATTAATATCAACCTATGTTTAAACAGGGTATTTCCTCACAAAATGCAAATATTTATAAATGCCTTCAGATCCTGATAGGATTATTTCCATGAATACAGATGGGCACTCAGGAGGTACCTGCAGGCAGCATGCCCAGCCCTGGGGCTGCTTCAGGAGCTGGGGGCAAAGCAAAGAAGCTGAGTGGGCAGGCCAGGAGCCAAAAATACAAGGGCAAAGAGATGTAAGACAACAGCCTTATGTAGGAAAAGTCTCTGGAGACCTTTGCTATCTTCCCTCTGGTGGAGATCTCAAGGTCCCTGCCAAGATGCCACTGCTGGGTGCAGGATCTGAGATGTCACTGCCCTGAGGCAGAGGGAGCCCATCCACAGCTGGCAGGTGAATGTTGGCTTCCATGTGTCTCCCAAGTCATCCTGGAGTCTCATGATCCACTGAGGCGCTGTGTTACCTGTGGAGAAAATCACTCCTACCTTAGTGCACTCTGGAATGGTCAGAGCAGCTGTGAAACCTTGATCCAGGCATTTTTTTGAGCAGAAAAGGGGAGACTGTCTCACATGGCTGATGGGAAAAAGAGGCAGCAGGGACAGCAGCAGAGCCACAGTCCTGCCTGCTCTCTGTCCCCTCACGAGGCCAGGCAGAGCTGTCCTCCAGGTCCCCAGATGCTGAGGGCCACACACCTCGTCTCTTGGCTCAGGGAACTCAGACCAGTAACGGAGAACATCAGGAAGATTGTTTTGAAACTTCAGGACAGATTTCCAGACCCTTAGAGACTCTGCTGAAGCAGAGGCAGAGCAGAGGAGCAGCAGGGAGGTGGCTTTCTACTGTATCCTGACTGCCAAACGACATTTCCCAGGGTCCAACCCGTGGCAGGAAAGGAGTGAAGTCTTTGTGTCCATTCTGGTCAGTTTGAACCATCAATTTCTTGCAGAAGATATCTGAGAACTCAAATGGGCCAGGATTGGATAGCAAAGCAAAGTGTGAACCCATGCTCTGCTCAAGAAAATACTAGGAAATAGGCAAAGGTTGGCCTGGCCCAGGGTATGAGCTGAGCATCAAACCCAAGAGAACTCTGGTGAGAGGGTCCAGCAGGACTGCTCTCTGTCACATGCAGGCCAGACACCAAGAGATTTCTGAGGTCCAAGTTTAAAAGCGGGGCAAATAACTGAACAATGTCATTTCAAAATGCTCTCTGCACATGTACAACTCTAGAAATTCAACCCTGTTTCTTAGAATTTCTAAGCCAGCAAGAAAAAGCACTTCTTATCAGCAAGCCTCCTTAGAAAAGCTCATTGCTGCTTGTGCTGAACCTGGATGGGGTCTTGGCACAGGGAATTTGGAGACCATGTGATGGCATGATAGTTTCATGCTAATCTGTCCTCATGGTGTGCTATTAAAAATAAATAAAAACCATGGCTTCCTAATCCACGGATTACTAACTGTGGGAAAAACGCATTTGTCACTGCCTTGGCAAGGGCTTAAAAGTGTCACACTTTTGTGTTTATTTATTACAAAGTGAATGCATAAACACATTGTTACTAACCTGAGTATCTGCATTGCAAAACCCACGCAGCTGCTCCTGCAGAACCAAACCCTGACATCTTCAGCAGGAGCCCTGTGCCAAGCCGTGCTGCAGCTGGGGGGCTGCACGAGGGATGAGCCGACCCCTGTGCGCATGGAGAGCTCGGGGGGTTTGGCAGTGCCTCACCAATAAACCTTCTTGCCCGTGGCAAGTTTGTTTGGATTCCTAGGAAGTAAAAGAGAAAGAAATAAGTTATTTTGATAGTAGCTCTAGTATCAAAGGAATGAAAATAACCAGGTACTTTTGCAACCTGCAGGCTGAGCCCTCTGCCATGAATCCAGGTGTTCCTGCCTGGGGTGAAACTCCCCGCAGTTCAAAGAGGCAGCACGACAGCACTGGGGCTCTGATCTGCACAGATGCACGAGGCCCAGGACAAGCTCTTGATTGCAAATTTCAGAGAAGCATTTTCGTTTAATTTTGCCTTTCCAATCAACCAGGTGAGGCAGTTCCTAAGGGGGAGTCCTGCCCAGACCAAGGAACGCTTTCCTCCTCTTGTCTCTGGAGCACAGGACGAGGAACTGAATGACCTCCTAGGTGAGCAGTGAGCCAGACAGCGAGTGTCTTCCATCAGAGTGCAAGTCCTCCTGCAGGACACTCCTGTGCTCTACACACACAGTGCAATGGGGTCCCACACCCTTGGAGGGAGGATGCATTGGCCAACATTTTGTCAACCAGTAAATAAAGATGAATTAGTCCAAGGAGAAAACCTAACCCAATGTCTGCTCCTCTGAACAAACTTCCTTTGAATACTGAGAAGATGCCTGGGTTCGGCCTCTGCTGTTCCTTCTGTCCCAGCATACAGTGAGGCACCAGCCACCCACTCCTAATTATCTTGATGGGTAACTCAGCAGCACAAATCACCTCAAGTTACCTTGGCCACGGAACACAGCAGATCCTTCCACAATGAAACAGCATGGCAGGAATTATCCCAATCCATAATTGCTCTGAGCAGACAATAAACCAGCTTGTGCTGGTGGAAGTAGCCACTCAGAGGTAATAACCCAGTGAGTAACAATAATGGCAGCAGGTACTTGATAAAAAGCAGTGAACAAAAGAGAAAGCTTTCTCTATTATACAGAGAACGGATGTTTTCTGTTTGCTTCCTTCATTTCAGAAATGCACTTGGCTCTTTGGAGAGCAATGGAGCACAGCTCACCTGCACTCACAGCAAGAGGGGGTTGGGGCTGGGGGAGGAAGGGGTCATTCTGCACTGCTGAGATCATGAATAGGAAAATTGGTTTTCTTCCTTTAATCTTTCTTGAATTTCTACCCAGCTGGTATCCAGGCATTTTCTTTTCTTCAAGAGAAATGTTTGCATATCTGTGGGGATAAAATGCAAACCTGTTCTGGGGTGGTTGAAAAAGGACATTGAGGTACAGACATTCTTGTTGCCCTCATCTACACCCTGTGAGTGCTCAAGACTTTGCTTATCGGAGGAAAATTCCTAAAACCAGGTGCTTGCCTGTGCCTGGTGCAGCTGCCTCCTGCTCCTGTTCCTGCTCCTGCACGTGGCTGTCACCTCTTGCTGCCCAAGCTGCTCACACTGCGGGTCTGGCTGCTTGCCCTGGATCTGCTGGCCCACAGCTCTGCTGCCCTGGCCCCAGCCCGGAGCTCACGCAGGGGCTATCACCCACCTGCCTCTGGTGAATTGGTCTCTGAGAGCAGGACACGAGGCAGAGAAAAAAAGAAGTCACCCCATGCTCCTCAAGTGCCACAAAGGCAGCGGCGTGGCGGGAGCAGGTGGGCAGCGACTCAGCCCCGGGGATGTTTGTGCCTGTGGCTCTGGCCCAGCACCGAGTGCTTGGCACCAGCTCGCCGGCAATGCCCACTCCATGCTGGGCTCCCTCCTGCTTCCCCAGCCGTGCCACCTGCCCCCAAGCCACCCCTGTCCTCAGGAGGGCTGCCACGGGCACGGGTGGCGGTGCCACAATGGCTCCCAGAGAGAGGACAGGAGCTGGGTGAGATGGAAATCACAACAAGGAGAAATCACCAAGATGTGAAGGATGGAACAGCAACACGCAGGGGGTTTTGTGAGGGGTTTAGAGATTCAAGTGCCAGCTGGGCACGACACAGCCCCGCTCCAGCCACCCCGAGCTGCGCCCTGCAGCACCACTGAGCCTGCAGCCAGCCATCTGCAGCACAGAGCACCCGGGGAAGGCTCTGCAGGCTGCAGGGGCTAAGCACCGCTCATTAAAGTGCCGGGGAAATGTGAATGAAGCAGATGAATGGAAGAAGAAATGAATGAAGGAGGGAAGAGGAAGTGAATGAATATTGCATTGACTTGGTGCCTTTCATCCCAGGATTGCAGAGCTGTGCAGCGCAGCTGATGGGCAGGTACCGTGTCAGTGCTCCCTGGAGAAACCCCTGGTCAAAACAAATCAGATTATTTCCTGTTGACAGAGCCCTTCAGGGAAAGGCAAGCAGGGAGATGTGGCATATGGATTCATATTACTTGAAGCACGAGGTTTTCCCCAAACAAAATCCATCCAACTCTCCCTTAATCGATGTGACAGATCATTACTTTTTGAGTTGCTCTTGTTCTTGCTATTCCAGATACCGGGTGATTTCCATGGCAACAGCATCCCAGCCACCCCAGGCCTTGTCCTAACCTCTGTCATTTGCTGTCGAGTCATACCAGTGCATAACCTGCAGAGAGGAGCAGCAGGGCCACAAAGATCCCTTTTGCACTGGGTGGGGGGGTTAAGGACCCCTCTTTCCACCCTCTGCAGCCCAACCCTGTGAGCCCCAGGAAACCTCTTGTAGCCAAGCACAGCACAGGGCTTGCAGACAGCTGTGGGGGAACACGTGGAAACAAAAAGATTATTTTCTGGAGGTTTTATTGGGCTGTCTTGGAACACAATCAGCTGAACCTTCCAGCAAGCCTGACTGAAACTGGGATCCAGGATGGTTTGAATGGGGGTGATGGGAAGGAGCTGCAAGATGCTTTTGCTCCCTTGGTAAGCACCAAACCTGGGTGCTTTGGAGAGGAAAGAGAATTCAGCTTTACTTCTGGTTTGGAGGACAAAGTGCACTTTCTCCTTCTCCACCTTCTGAAGGAAAACCAGTCCAGGATGTAATCCTGCAGCAAGCGGGTGCTAGCACCACGAGCAGCACACCTTGCTCAGAGGAAATCCCAGCCCCACTGGAACGTGGTGCCGCTGATCCCCCCCCAAGGCCAGTGTGACCCCCTTGGGCTGCATGGGAGGGGGCTGCTGCCACCCCCCAGCATCGTGTAGGTGCTCCTCTGGCAGTTCACAGCTGCTCACAGCTGCGACATGTCCAAGTGTGGCCGTGGGAGCTGTTTTGCAAGTGTTTAGTAGAGTATTTGAGGCTGGCTGCAAAGCTCAGGGATCATCTGTGGGCTTTGAGTAGTTTTTCGAGTGGACCTGAAGAGCACAGAGCCTGCTGTGTGTGGGGGTCTGGGTACACAGCGCTGCTGTGCTGAATGAACTGCAGCTGCGAGCCCTGCTCACACAGGAACCGCCTCCGATGCCCAAGGAGCTGGAGCAGGTTGCTTGTTTTTGCCTCTTTCACTTACCCTGCTCCCTGCAGCAAGCAGCTTCCCCTCTGAAAGGCCAGGGAGGATTGAGGGTGGCTGAGTGCTGCTGCAGGGACTGGGAATGGGCTGTGGTAGAGCACGCAGGGGCAGTTGGGCATCACACCTCACCTGAACCAGCAGATAAAGTGCCTTTGTCCATCCTTTCTTCAATCACATCACCTTTGTGATTCAAGGTTTGCCCCAACACAACAGGGTGTTTTCCTGCCAAAGGTTTGCTGCCCTCCCTCTGCATCAGCCTGCATCTCACACAAGCTGTGACCAATTTCCCAGTAACCCTGCAGAGTTATTGCCCTGTAACAAACACGATCGCTGCACTAGACTCAACTCACCACTTAGCTCATCCAAGTATTAACCAAATGCAGAGCCATGGGCCTGCTTCCCCATCTTCCCACAAGGAGTCTGGCCATTGGGCTTGGCAGCTGCAGGACTGGACCCAGACAAGAGCATCCATTTACAGACGGGGCCAGCAGCTTCCTTGATCAAGGCTGACTGCTCAAAAGCTCACTGCTGGAGTTTTTACAGTTGCATTCAATCAACCCTTTGTTTACCTTCCCTTCAGAGATGGACAAAAGAGATGTTCTGTCCTGCCACAGCCTAAGTTGCTTTACCTGACTGTTAATGGTCTAGACTCAGAGGCCAAAGGCTCTTGGTTGAATTCTGGACCAGTTCCTTGGCCTTGCATGGTAAAGCAGCTGGTTGGGTTTGGAGCATCCATGCTCAGTAATTTCCCCAAGTACTTCAACATAAACTGCTCTGTGGAAAACCCCAGCCAGAGCTGGGACATCTTTGGTGACTGTGGGTCTGAGAAGGGACACAGCTTTAGGAAGGGAAGGGAGCACATTGCTGTAATGCCATCACCTACCCTTCAGGAACTGGTCATGCTGATGCAGGGCTTAGCACTGAACCTAAACATATTCAGATAACTTAATAAAAGCCAAGAGTCTAAAATACATATCATGGTAAAACCTGGATTAAACAAGCTATCAATATCCTCTTTATAATAAAAATAGGGGAAATATCTGTAGCCCCTGGGCTTTATAGGGAGTATGGTGGTATGGCCCTTACTGGGAGCAGTGGATATAACATAACCCAGGGGTTAACTGCTTTGCCAGCTCTGCAAAAGGATGGGTGACCCTGGTGCCATCCAGCCGGGAGAGCTTTCCAGAACAGGGCCAGCTGCAGGAAGCACTGGGTGATGTTCTCGGCTGCGTGGGCAGGACCAGAGCAGAGCTGCTCCTTTTCAGCTTAACCTCCCCAGAGCACTCAGGCAGAGCCAGCCCAGGCTGTGTAGAGCTGGAGCATTGCTCCCTCCACCCACACAGACACCGTTTGGGAGAGAGGAAGAGGGGAAAAAAAATCAGAAGACAAATTGAGACTTACCTCCGTGTTTTCTTTGCCTGCCACCCCCATCACTCCCCTTCAGCCTAATCATTCTCTTCCTCTTCAATCAAGGCCAATTTGCAAGAGGAGCAGCTCCCAGTGCCTGAGTGCAAAAGCCTTTAATTACTGTCATCTGGGAGGCTGTGCCAGGCTCCCCTCCAGGGCCTTTTGATACTTTCCGGAAGACATTGCTCCAGGACTTGACGCCCCCAAGATGCCATTTGTCAGGCTTTATTGAAAACGAGCACTCCCTGACTGTTGGGAGGCTGGGGAGAAAGTTCCTGACAATCCATGTGTGCTGCTGCTGCATGGACATGGCAATCACATCTGGGCAGTGGCTGTTCTGGCTGCCCCATGGGGTACCAGGCTGGCAGCAGCCCCTGTGTGTGGCAGTCACCACATTCAAACCCTGAGAACTGCACTGCTCTGTCCCTTTGCTGCCTCTCCTCCTGATTCTTCACTGAGGATGTGGACAAGACTGTAAATGGGGTCACATAGGGACAAAAAATAATTCAGGGAGACCTGGCAATTGTGAAAAGAAGTAGCCCCAAAGCATCCTCTCCCAGGAGTCCCCAAGCCTGCATCTCTGGGAGCACACTCCAATTGGAATGGAAGTTCCCTCCTGTACAGCGTGGGTTTTGGTATCAGCCAGGGCATTGTGTTTTATCCTGCACAGAAAAACAGGAACACAGAACCTCCACAAACCAATCTGGCAGAATCAGCAAGGAGGGAGGGGAACCCCTTTGCTGCCACCTGCCCCACCAAGCTGCAGACAGGACTTGGGGCTGGATGGCCCTTTGGGGTGAGACAGGATGAGTTGCCTTAAACATAAACACAGCCTGAGCTGAGACCTGGGACTCTGCCCACACAGTGACCTTGCAGCTTGGGCTCAGCTTACACTGAGATACACAGGAAAGGACACCAGAAGATTTCCAGATGTCCAGGACCGGCACTCATGGGACATACTCCATGAATTACACCCACCAGAGCTATCCTTCTAATATTTCATCTTTGGAGCATCACCTGTGGCAGAGAAAAGCTGCAGAGAGGATTTCCGGAGAGCCTCAGCCAGTGGGTGGCACTGCAAAACCAGCAGTAATGGAAGGAGCAGCAATGCAAGGGCCTGGGGGTGGAACAGCAGCGCAGACACCGCACTCTCCAAGTGCCGCACATCTCCCGTGGATTGGATATGGGCATCGTGGGGACGCTGCAGCCTGGCTGCTGGGAGCAGGGAAGCTGCTGGGGGCAGAGGGACAGGCACAGGAGCAGGCAAGGAGGCATCACCAAGGGGCTCGAGGTGCTGCAGTGGTGTGGGGTCAGCCCAGCAAGCAGGAGTACAAATCCATCCACATCCACATGGGACAGAGCCAGTTCATGTCCACATGGATGACCTCCTCAAAGGGAGGAGCAGCTCCTCAGCTTCCCCTGCTTTCCTACTGTAGTGTTCTGTCCACAGCTAGCAGTCATGTAACAGGTCACCCAAAAGTGTCCCTGGGAAGTGGACATGCTCCTGCCCCCAGCCTGTAGCCCCAGTGAAGAACCTGGTGTGGTAGCTGTGAGAGCTTTTGGACCCCTGGAAGCACCACGGCCACCAAAGACCTGCATGACCCAGGGGACCGGGAGCCCCGAGGGAAAGTGTGCTGCATCACCTGCATCATCTCCTGGCCAGGTGGGAACTAAGGATCCTGAGGCAGCTGGGTAAACCTTGGGAATGCTAAAACAGGCTCTGCACAAGAGACTGGCCTGGTCTGAGGGTCCATGTTCAGGATCTAGAGTTCTGCTCCAGTTCCAAAATGGTCATGCTCCTCACACCCCTGCTGACACAGATTTTACGCTCCATTGCACCCCATCTACCCTTGATGTCTCATCTCTGGTGTTAAAGTGTTCCCTTGACCAGTTCCTTACCAGAAGGTCTCCAGTCAGACTTCATATCCCCATCCAGCTAAAAATGCTCTGACCTGTACAAGGCTCTGTTCTTCTTCCTTTCACTAACAGACAACAAAGGAGCATTTTCTTCCTCTCCCCCATGATGTCCTGGTGGTAGCTGGGAACCACAAAGCTTTAGAGCAGTGGGCTTACATAGGCCCAGTCTGACTCCAGGACCATGAGGCCTCATGCTGGGCTTGGGACACCTTTGAAGAGGAAGTCAAAAGGATGGGCAGGGAGCCATGAGAGAAAAACCACCTCTGCTGGGTTGTGCAGAGGGGATTTGGCTCTGAAGGGCTATGCTCTCTGCCTGGCAGGGGCAGCCATCCCTGCTAATGGGTATTTTCTCTGGCAGGAGCAAAGGCTTCATCCAGCAGATTGTGGACTAGCAGGAAACATGAGTGCCACCTCAAGAGGAGAATGCTCCCATTATCAGAGTGTTTAAAGATGTGGCACCAGGGCTTCCTCCAGCCTCTTCCTCCTGCAGGGAACATGCTGACTGGCATGGCGGGGGTGGCTGCAGAATCCCATCTCCTGCCTGCCCACATCCCTGCTTACAGAAATGCCTGGGTACAGCCCACTGCAGACCGGGGAAGAGCTTCAATCTGGCCCTTCTGCTGCAAACGGATCTGATTTGCTCCTAGTGCTGAGCGCTCTGTAATTACAGTACGTCCCACTTAATCGGGATGTGCTTAATTGGGAAATCCACTTACCAGGATGTCACCTAGGGAACCGATTTAAGCTTGATAACACTTAAGAGCACTGCCTGCTGCTTTATAGGGAAGGTAATTCTCCTACAGGGAGATGCCTTCAGGTGGCTGAATCATACTCTTCCTTCCAGCAGCATCCAATGCTCCTGGCTGCTTGTTCCTGCAACAGATTTCAGCTTTCCCCTTAAGTAGGTTACAGGCAGGAAATACACCAACTGCTACTGCCAGCTCACTGCTGTCCTCTGCTCCAGCTGAACAGGCTGCCACTGCCATGTGGGCCAGCCCTCAGCTGTCCCCCTGCCTGGACCCACACACCCGGCATGCCCGACCCCCTTCCCCATTTGAAGATGGCTTTCCTTCCACGGATGGAACAATTTTTGAAGTGATCAAGCCTGGCCAAGCTGCTCTTTGCAGCAGAAGAGGGACCAAGATGACCTCGTCATCATCTGGATCAAGCCAGAGCAAGACATTTGGAGACGACCAGCATCCCTTACTATTAACCCCAACACTTTCCCTCCCCCAACTTCCCTCCAGCAATCAGACATAGCAAATGTCCAAGTGACAATTCAAAGGGGACCTGGGAACAGTCCTTAGAGTGAAGTTGAGTCAAGCATTTGGAAAGGCCAGTTTTCAGTCTGGTTTTCCGTGGGATGAGGGTTTATGTGACCACTCTGAGTATCTGTACATGCCCATACAGATCTTATAGATACCACCAGTAACTGCTAAACCTCTTGATCTATCTAGGCAGAGAGAAGCAGCCTTTCCAAAAATAACAAATTCCCACAGATTTTGTAGTAGCAAGAACCATAGGAGAGAAAACTTACAAATATCCAACCCCTCACCACCTTTCAGAGATGGGACAGCACTTTGCAGCCCCAAATTCCCATGAGGCACCTTTCCATGTGAGAGGGGTGCCAGCTGCTCCAGGATCATTAGTCCTCCAAACTTTTGGTGTCACCTGGCTTATTTCTGCCCTTTTCAGCCAGACTACCTTTCCCAACTGCACAAAACCACACTGCCCCTCTTCGAAAGGCGAGCCCTTGGATGGAGACTGCCTTTGTTACCAAAACCTCTGCCCCATGTGGCAACAACTCAGCACAACTTTTCAAGAAGCTGTGCTGATCTTTTCGTTCTCACCAACCAGCAGGAGCTGGGGTGAGTCAAGGCAAACTCTTTGGATGCATAATTTTGATTGCCTTTCAGACACTTGAAAATTCAATAGCTTGACATCAAATGAGGGATTTTTATGGCTGCACATTTTTTGTGTTTCTCTGAACAAGCCAACTTCCAGATTAGCTACATTGGCTTTTTAAAGTGCTATAAAATATGCAAAGGCACTTGTAATGTATAGTGATTTTTGTAAAAACAAGAGGTAAGTGCTGAAATGTCTCCTGATTTATTGTTTAGCTTCTCCTAATCCACGCTGGGAGAAGGGGTAAATGCAATCCTCTACTCCCTTTTTGGCTTCTTCCAGCCCAGAGACAGATGGAAGATTAAACATCTCATACTACAGAACTTGTGCCTTTCAGCCACTCTGGTAATTGGAGAAGAGAAAACCCTCTCAATTCCCAAGTATCACAACCAACAGCACACACAGAAAATGCCTTTCCAAGGTGCAACACCACGTGAATGGTGAAGTTCCACCATCACAGCAGCACCTGGCTGGGCATGATGGGCCGGGCAGTACCTCCCAACAAAGATGCTGGAGGGCCCAAATGAGCAAATCACCCCGATGAACCTCATTAGCAGGGTCAGGCCTCTGCTTTCCTGACAGCAGGGTCACCTCCTTGTCTCCTCCTCTTGTTCCTGCCCCTCTTTTCCTTCACACTGCCATAACCCAGGCAGAAACCCACGAGGCTGTGCAATGGGATTGCTCTCCCTGTCACTTGTGTTGGCTTATATGTGCTGAACCATTACCAAGGACCACATCCTCGACACCGATGTCTTAGGGGCTGGGCTTACTTTTTGCTAAAACTGAGCTGTGCAGAGGCTTGGCAAAGGAAAACATCCCAGCAACCAAGGCCCCCATTTTCTGAGCCTGGGTGGGAGAAATAAAGTACCAGCTCAAGCTCCATTTTAGCTTGAGGAGAACAGCATCATTTATCAGAGCCAAACAGGTCCTTGCCCGCCTCTGCTGCAGAGCCAAGCTGTCCCCTTGCCGTGCTGGGGCTGCCTCCCCAGTGCCAAGGCAGGGCTGCCACCAGCCAGGGCTCTGTGGCCACTGCCAGGGCCTCTGCTGACCGTCAGTGCCACAGCCACTACCAGCCAGCACCAGGGTGAGTGTCCCAGCCTCATCTGGCACAGCTCTCTGCAGCCAGGTTCAGACAGAGCCCCTGGAACGGGGATGAGTCCTTATGAGCTGGAGGGTTTCAAGCCTTTGTGCCAGGCGTGTTCAAACCCATCAGTCCCCACCAAGCAGCTGCAGCTCTCTGCTGCCAGCACGAGCATGTAAACCCACCTGGGCTGCCTCTCACATCTGTTTTTACACATAACAATGATTGAACAACAATCTGGAGGGCCAGCAGACCTGCAATCTTTAAATTAACCTTGTGCATTTTTATAGAAAGCAACACTTACCCTTAGCAGAGTTTATGTGACATGGATTTTTTGTGCTTTGTTGCTGCAAATTAAACACAATTATTTAACAACTGCCAACACTGCTCTTTGCATCACTGCATCTTTTGCATCACTGCATCCTAAAAGCTGTTTAGCATGACCATGGTTAAAATGCAGATTATTTTTAAGGTTTTCAGTGCATTTGCTGTCAGATAAGAAGGGAAAAGTCCAGCACTTGCAAGTGTGAGCTGGCTGGGTGGGAACCTTCATGCCACCATCAGAATGGTATCTCAGTTACCTGGCTGTCATCATGGTACTAAGAGAAATATGAGGGAAGGAGATGTGGAAAGGAGACAGCATCTTCAAATGGAAAAAAAACCACACAGCAAAGACAGGATCAAGTCTCAAACGTTAAGGGATCCTTCACTTATATGAGCACCTCCTTCTAAGTGGTCCCTGGTCAATCCTCGGGGTGCCAGAAGCCTCTCCTCTCATTTGTTTTCAGGGGTGACACTGAGCTGGCACACAGCAGAGATGCTGGATGAGCAGCACTGGCTCTCCTGGTGAAGTCCTGGGACCTGAACATCCACCCTTTTGTTTTTGAAAAGACTGGGAATACAAACCAGTGATTTCCAGCTAATTGCAGAGAGCTGGAAAGGCAAAACACAGCAATATTTGCTAACTGCAAATATTTGGGACCTCAGTCCAAACTGCATTGATTCATGGAGTGTAAACATGGGCAGAGAGAGAGCTTCAGGCACTTCAGCATCTCACAGCTAATTAAAGCTGGGAGAAATTTGTCTCAGCAAGTTGTGAGCCTTGTACTTCCCCAGTGTGACTAAGCCCCCGTGCAATATCTGATTTACCAGGAGGGGTGATGAGCTGCCAGCACCACGCTCCTGCAGGCAAGGGGGGCTAATTGATTGCAGTTTGATGCTTCAGGGCAACCCCACTTGCCAGCTTACCTGCACCATCCCAATCCCAATCGGCCTTGCAAACTGCAAGACAGCTCAGTGGGAATTTTAATTGTGAAGGAGTATTCAAAAAATCCTGACAAAATCCGAGGGTCCGACCAGAACGACGGGTTCTTGTGGTTTTTGCAGGGCTGTTTTTCCAGTGAGGCAAATTGGGTTCTTCTCCTGCATCCCAACAATGCTGAAACATGCTCCTAACACTCACAGGACCTCGAGGCTCTCAGCCTCCTCTGAGTGCTGTCCTTAACCATCGTAAGAAAGTCATGGCACCATCTTGCCTTGTATTAGTGATGCAAATCAAGATCAATTTCTCCATAAATAGCTCATTACCAGCAATCCTGTCCTTTGTCTCCAGCTTCAGCTGAAAGGAAGGAAATCACTTCAGCAGCAACTGCACATCTGACAGCAAAAAGACATTTCTCAGAGGGTACAACTGAGTTATAACAGATGCTGGATTTTGGGAACTGCTCTCTAACACCCCACAGCTCTCTGTGGGGAAAGGTAGAGGTACTCAGAAGTTCCAATTTCCATTTCATTTCCCCATTGTTTCCCTGGGCTGCAAAGCCTTTTTTCCTTACCAGCCCAATCTGACTCACAAGCCAGGCTTATCCCAGTTGTCAGCTGGGCACATTTTGCAGCTATGTCAGTTTTGGTTTATTTGCTCAAGAATCAGTGGGGCACAAGGTGCTCTGCCCTGGGCAAGGGTAAGAAACCAGCCACTCTTCATGGTTTTTGGGGGTACCCATACATTAACAAGCCTCCAAAGGTCCCCTTCCAAGCACCTGGGAATCCCCATCTGTCCCTGTTTCCCTGGGATAACCTGTCCAGGGCGAGGTGACCTTGCTGGCTGGACTGATGCTGTCACCACTCTATTTTGTGGGCTCGGTGGCTCCCCTCCTCAGCCAGCATTAAAGCCTGCCAGCCACTGACTCCACAGCAGAGGCTCCCAGAGGACAGGCTGGAACTGTTCATCCGGAGACAGAGATCATTTTTAAAGGGAAATCCTGCTCACTTCCCAAAATGAGGTAGGTTTTTACCAGCACACAGCCCCAGTCAAACGCACTTGTGGCACCAAATGCATCACTGAAAGAAAAGGACTTGCTCTGTGGAACAGAGCTGTGGTTTTCAAAGCTAACAGGGAGAAAGGGCACTGTAAATACCTGGAGGAAGCGTGGGCACAGCTTATTAATAGACACTTGCTGAGACTTTAGGCTGTATGACAAGGCTTGCACTGTCCTCCTGATGTCCTCAGATGCCCTGTTCCTGTACTGAGCTAGCTCTGTAAGCATGCAGCACATCCATCAGACCTGCTCACTTAGATGGGGCACAAAAGATGGGTTCATGCAGCTCACACCAGTGCTCTCATTAATTGAGGATTCACCATCTCTCTTCAGCTGGGGAGAAGTTCCTGTCCCCAGATCCTGTAAAGGATCCAGCCAATGACTTTGATGGGACAGATGAGGGCCTGAGGAAGGGAGGCAAGGATGCCAAGTAGGCTCATTCCCCAAACACCTGAATTGCTGGGGTTTAACATTTCCTGAACTGCCAGAAGGAGATAATTTTGTTATCTTGACACTCCGGCTCATCCACTCATTCCCCAAAAGGCTTCACAAAGTATTTGCTCTCTGGTTTCTCCCCTGTGTTGCTGTCAAGACAGCTCCTGAGTTTTAATCAAAAGCCACTCCTGATATTTAAGGCTATTATGAACTGGGTTTATGCATTCCTGCTTAGCAAAGCCTTGTCTAACACAGGGTGCCTATATCCTTTCCCAATGAAAGCCATAACAGAAAATTAACAGCCCCTGTGAGTGATGGAACAGTGACCAGTCCCTGCACTGCCACACTACAAGAGTCTCAGCAGGGTCACACAGGTTTTATTTCTTGTTTCCAGATACAGACTTTTCTATCAAGCAGAGTAACAGACAGATGGACTGTTTTTGGAGAGAATTGGCTATTTGCCTAGGGAGGAAAGGAAAACAGTCCTCAGGCAGCCCTCCTGCCCCAGGTGGTGCTGGGGAGAGAAAGTCCATGGGCAGTTGGGGTCTTTGACCTTCACACTCCTGGGCTATTTCAGCATTTCTCCTCCCAGCTTGTTGATTACTCAGGGCCCAAAGATGCATGTTATTAAATGGCTCTTTCTGTTGACATTTTTATTTTTAGAGAATATCACTGGAACATTCACCACTGTTGCTTAGAGGTAATGGAAAAAGAGGTGAGCTCCAGATTCTGGGTGATGGGGACCTCGAAGCAGGCAGCCAAACTGGGCTGGGATGTGTCCTGGTTTCCCTGCTGTGTTTACAGTCCATACCCTGAGCAGGGATGTGATTGAATCGTGGCAGTGTCCTCAACAGCTTCTGGCCACGCCGACCCCTCCCCAAAAGGTTAAAAGCATCTGTGAGCTGAAGAGAGGCTGGGATCAGTGGCAGCCAACTCAAACAGAACCTCACTCAAAGAGACTGCTGAGCACCCAGGGATGCTGCCTTGCCCAGGATGCTGACCTGTAGGGACATCCATGGACAGCCTCTCCCCTTTGCATCACTGGGCTGGGGGACAGGAGGCAATCTGTGTTTCTTCCTGAGATTGCTTCTGTGGCTTCACACTGAATCCCTCTCTACTTTATGCCAAGCAGGCTGAAGAGAAGAATATGTGAGAGAGAACAGGAATTACTCCAAACTGAACAAACACTTCCAAACTGAACAAATACATTCCTCTGATGCCTGCTCACCAGTGGGGAAGTGCTGGCAGGATATGAGTTGGATTGTCACCCTTGTGCCTTTCTGTTCTTCCCTGGCGTGGGGCTGGGCTGGCTCCGTCACACCCTGACACACCCTGGTGCTGCTGGAAGGACAAATGGATGTGTTCCTTGCCTGATTTCAGTGACAGGGCCTGGTATCCCATGGGAGCTACAACCACCTGCCCTGGGAAAGCCACAGCAGCCACCTGGCAGAAGCCATGAAGTACCTGTGAATAAATGAAACCCTCGTGAACAGCAGCATCAGGGGCACAGAGGCTCAGCCAAATTCTTCCTGCCTTCTGTCTGTCCCAGATTGTGAGGAAAACATCAGAAGCAGTGCTGGCATGTCACCCACTGGGTGGTGACTGCAGTGCTGTCACTCTTGGGCTTTGCCCTCTCCCTGGGGGCCTCCCCTGGGCTGTCTGCCCTGCCCACTGTGCCTGGCACGGGCAGCAAGGGGCTGCCCACCATCCCAGGAGCCACCATCCAGGAGGAACCACCAGGTGACAGATGGCTACAGAGGGAAAGCATGTCTTTTGGAGAGGATTTTGCATTTGGAAAGCTTTGGCAAGTTTTAAGTAACTCCAGTTTTGTCCTTTGAAGTAATCAGTGGACTATTTCGGAAGTATCTGTCAGAAAGCCAAGTGTGCCACCAAAACACAAGTGTGGGCGATAAAAACCCTAGAAAATGTTAGGTCAAAGTGATCATATTCTCTCACTGATTTTCATGTGGATGGCATCACAAGCCTGGACACCACCACACGCCTGCAGCTGAACGCATGCGGGCACGCACCAATCGATAAAAAATGCGTCCTTTTCCCAGGACTTTGCCAACATCAAAACACTCATACCTCTTTTCAAAGTCATTTTCCAAGGTGCTGGCTTAGGCCTGTGAGGGGCTGCTGAGCAGCCTGTCCTCGAGCAGAGGCTATGGCAGGGTGTGATGCCACAGTCGCCCGTTGTGCCAAACGTGGAGCGCCGGGTGCAGCGGGAACACTTGACCACAAAGACCTGAGCTGTGCTTAAGAGAGCTCTTGTAGTGCTTGCCTGCTAAGAGCCTTAACTTCTTACTGCATTTTGCCAGGGTTTAGGCAAAGCAGGGCTCCCAGCAGGGTGCTGCATTGATTTCCTTTCCCATGAAAATAGACTTATGACTTCGTATTTGTTCCTTGTCCCCAAATCCCATTTTTTTCCAGGTAGAGGAGAGAGGAATTTGATGGATTATAATTAAGGAGATATTGTTCAGAACAAGGAAGGGGCAGGAAGGTTAATGCAGGATGTGGCTGAATTGCCTGAGGAAGAGATGTTTTAATGGGAAAAGCCTTGTGAGAGGAGAGCTTTAGGGCTCTCCTTCCCTGTGCAGCAGGTGGGTATTTACAGGCACGCTCTGGTTGAGTTTATTTTGGCTGTAGGTGGGCACTGGACTTTCTAGGCCCCCCTTTCACTCTGCAGAGATGCTCAGCAGCAGTAACTGTGACAGGAGGGGGGATTTGTACTGCTTGTGTTAGGAAGCCCCATTGCAGAGCCATCAGGAAGGAGCTGCTGACTAGACCACGGAGCTCACATACAAAATAAAATATAAGTAACTGCTAATATACAATATAACCCTTCCCAGGCCTCCAGCACCATTCACCCCAGAGCACTGCACAAAGAGTAATTAAAACTTCCCAGCCCCCAGCTTTGCCAACGGTGCTGAATTAATTTTCCAGTGTGGGAAAATAAGCCTTTTATGATTAAGAGAGACAACGCAATTTTAACAACAGGAGAGGGTACTGATGACACATAAGTTGGGGTGTGAGCCTTGGTCCTTGCCTGGCAACAGGAGGCTTTTCAAGGCAAGAACAAGTGGCTGGTCCCTTCTCCATCATGTGCCTTATGCATATCTATCACTGCAGTGGGCAACACAAGACTGACAGCTCCATGCATTCAGTCCCAGGGGCTACAATCTAACTTGCTTTGCAGAGGTAAAGGCTGAAGGGAAGTGGAGGGCCCAGGGGGAATATGGCTGGAGATGCCTGTGACAAGCCCTTTGCCCAGTTACTCCTCCTGGAGCATCTATCTGCCTTATCAAGCGCTGTCAGGTTCAGTGTGCCACCCTCCTGACCACGTGTCTGACTTCCATGAGAAATGTGATACCACAAACATCCTACACGAAGGAAAGGAATGCCTGAACATGCAAGAGCTTGGCTTAGTTCAGAGCTTACAGTGCAGACCAGAAACACTGACCCTTTGCTTTTGGGTTAACTTAACACAGTAACGAGTCCAACGTCGAAGAGCCTGTCCCTCTCCTGGCTCCTGCCTGCTCCGTGCTCTCCAGGAGCCCCTGGAGAAAAATCTTTCACTGTCGGGTGTGGACACAGCTCTTGGGTTCAGTATGAGCCCACAGGAGCTACTCAACAACACGTGCTGCTTCCAGGGTTCCCTGGAGCATTCCCTTCCCCTGGTTAATGCACAGCTCCTGCTCCCTTCCCCTCCATCCCACCACTGCCCTGCAGGCTGCCCGGCCAGATCCCCCTCTGCTCCTAACAGCTTTGTGAATCCTTACGGACCATTTGGGAGGAAAAAGCCATTTTAACTCAGGAAACAGATTATCTCCCTGCTCTGCCAACATTGCCTTCAAATCACTGAGCCCAGAGCCTCTGCCCTAGCTGGGGCAGACATTGGGCTGTCTGGAAACGACGGGGCTTGGTGAGAGGTCCCATGGCAGAGGGGAAGAGCCCAAACAACCAGAAATGTCAGCCTCCTCTCACTGCTGGGCGGTTTCCAGACACATGCCAGCACCACCTGTGTCTGCTGGCTCCAGGGAGCGCTGCTGCAGTCTCCCAGTAGCTGGAGAAGTGCTTATGGAGCCAGCAGTGCTGCACTGAGGGTTATTGAGTTCTTTGTTATGGATTTTCTGTACCTGTCATTATTTCCAGCCCTGAGTCAAGAGAAAGGGAATGGGCTGGCTTGAAGGGCTTTGGTGAATCCTGTGGTTTTGCAGTCGAGCTCTGGAGAGGGTTGGAGACTCGCTCTGTTTCTCTCATCACCCTGCAGGTTGAGCCTCATGGAGAATGGGAATCTGGTTTGGGCTCACTGTGCTTCATGTGTGAAAGGGACAGCATTCTGTAAAGGAAAAAGAGAGACCTGGAAATCTGCTGCTTTCATTAGGCTTTCTTTGGGGCTAACTTAGTTGTTGGAAATCAATGCAACCATGAAGAAAGCAGCCCATGGGACTGCTCAGAGTGCCTAATTCCTATTAAATATATTGGAAGAGCTGGAAGAGAAGCAGCAGCACTGCAACAGGGAATGTTCCCTGTGAATAACGTGATTTCAAATTAATTTATCCATGGAGGGGTTCTCCCACCCACCCAGCAGGCCTTGTAGAGACCAGGAAGTCTCAGAGAGGGGACTACCCTGCACGAGCAGTTTCACAGTCCCCACTCCATCACCTTTCTAGGACCCAAAATTTACGCTTTTCTCTCTGAGCTAAAATGATGCCAAGCTACAGCTATAAGAATCCTTCAGCCCATGCTCATTTTCTATCCCTGCTCTGGCCTGAAAGGTGATTTCTCAGCTCAAGGTGCACCATCAGAGCAATTACTGTGCTCACAGCAAGCCCCACTGCCTGGCACAGCTGTGCCGGCACAGCCCCACCACCCACTGCAGCAGAGCTGGTGGCAGAGGCTGGGCTGAGCTGGAGCTGGCAGGGCACGAGGTTTCCGCTTTGATGGCACCCTCTGCTTCTGATCTGGATAGACTCTAGAATTGTAACAAAACCACAGGTAAACAGCAAGGTCATTTCAATAAAGGTGGATTAATCAGAAATTATTTCCCAGATGGCAGCAGCAGTTGGAGGAGAGCCCACCCTCGCTGAGGGTCACTTCTGGCAGGAGAGAAGGTAGCACAGGGCTGAATAAGAGCATTTGTCTGAACTAATGGGCCACAGAGACATCGGAAGGGAAGTTTCCTTTGGAGCGAAGGGGCAGGTGTCTGCATTCACTCACCATCCACCCCTGGCAGCTCTTTCCTCCTCTTGGCACACGGTTCTCATCCCTCAGCTGACATCCCGTGGCAGCAAACACTAATCACATCCTCCTCCTAAGACGAGATAACAGGGAAAGAGGCTTGGCAGGACAAGGGACCTCCCAGCAGCCCCTGCAAAGCCAATCTCGTGGCCCAGGGTCCCCACAGTGCAAATCCATGTGGTTCTTGTTTGCTGAGCTGGGACAAAGTGGGCACAGGGGCTTTAGCTGATGTTGGTTAGAAAATAACCGTGAGAAAGGAATAAACCAATTAATTGCTGACCCACTGACGGCCAACGCCTCTCCCCCTGCACAATAAAACCTGTCTCCACAGCTCAAGCAGATTTAGGGTTGCTGCAAAGAGCCTAGAGGAAGAAAAAAACCCTTTCCCACTCCAGCTAATAATATTTCCAGATAATCTGTTTGAGGCAGCACCCTCTGCGAACCAGGAAAGCCTTTAAGAGCCGTTAACACCTTTATTCAGACTTCCTCATCCTCCCCCAGACAAGCTGTGATTAATTATCCAATCCACCCCGATCCCCCTGGGAAACAGCTCTCGGTCCGGGCGTTCATCCGAGGATTTGCAGGGTCCCTCTGTGAGAGCAGCTCCTGCTCTCGCCGCTGGCTCCCGATAAGCAGTAAAGGGCTGCTGGGGAACAAACTGCTTCCAGCCCTGCACTTACATCAGCAAGGGCGGTGGATGGGGGCAGGGCAGGTTAATGTGGGCTCCTGGCAGCACTCATGGCTTTTTCTTTGGCTGGTGTCCGCAGACATCGCCAGCTGGACTGTCCCTGGAATCCCAGCCCCTTTGGTTCCCACCTGGATTTCACAGCCCTCCTTCCACCTTCACGGCTCTCCGGCTCAGCTTGCTTGGAGGATACTTTCCTACCATATTCCAGTCCTGCCAAAGGCGCTGGGGATGGAGGAGGCGCGGGGAGAGGGGAATTGCTGCCTCTCAGGTTGCTGCAGGAGCTGGGATGCTGTGCCTGCGAGGTGCCCCTGTGTAGGCTGCTGCAGACCAATGCAGCTCACAACACTCATCTCGTACATGCACTGTCCCACCTGTGCTACCTGTACCCACCAAACCCCAGCCCTTTTGGTGTCCCAGGGCAACTCTCCCATCCCCATGGCTGCTCACAGCCTCTCCTGGCTGTTCAAAGGGAGCATCGGAGCTGCTCCAAGACTACAGTATCACCAAGCAATTTACTGAACCCAAGAGGGGCAAATTCCCCTTGTACCAAATGCCAACCTCCATCCCACTGCAGATGACACCAAGTCCATGTTTGTGCAGCACGGCCCTTCATCCATGGTAGCTGTAGTCCTCAGGCTGTGTGAGGATTAACACATTAATGGCCACCCTGCCCCAGCCCCCTCCGCTCTGGCAGGGTGCACGGCCCTTCTGGGGGTCTGTGGTAGTGTCATGCACATGTTTTATGACTTTTCTCATTGTACAAGGTCCCTATAAATGCCCCATTTTCAGGGCAGACCTGTGTCTCCCCATCACACCCCCAAGACCTGCCCACAGGCTCGCTGGGAGGGTGTGAGTGAGGGTTCACTGTGGGGCTGGCATGTCCACGTTGTGCAGCCATGGAAAACCTGGGATTAAGGAAACACAGCAGCCTTCCTTACAGGTTCTAAGCTGAGGTTCCATGGTTTTATGACACTTGAAGGAGCTCCTTTCCATTGGACCCTGTCCAAGAGCTCACCCTTGTGCACTGCATGTTGTCTGCTGGTCTATTTATACCTGCTAGGGGCGAAACCTCACAAATATACTGGTCCACCACCTCCAAGCAGTATCTGCCATCCCAGTTTTCTACCATCCACCTCTAGAAACCTTCAGCCAGGAAATCAGATCAGAGAGCACAGCAGTAGCTCAGGGGTCCCAGGTAGCTTTGCAAATGAAAACTGTTGTCCTCTCCTTGTTCTCTTCTCCTCATAACCAGAACAACATGTTTAGGTCATTTTCAAACAAAAGTACTTAAGGTTCAGCATCTTATGTGCTCTTTGACAAGGTGCCAAAGAAAGACTGAGGAGAAAGAACATTTCTGCCAGATGGGTGCCAGCTCCCCCAGGATGCTCCACAGCCCCAGGTGTTGGTTTGCATCACACCTACACACTCTGCTTTCTGGGCTGGGCTTGGTTTCAACACTGCCTTTATTTTTAGCCACACTTTCCAGAAAGGGGAAAAGAAAAATCTCAGAATCTCTGCAGCTTCCTGAAGCCCTTGAGAAACAGAAACCTGAGGAGAGGGCAGGCAGCTGGGAGGGTCATAGTCCTCCTCCCCACTGAAGGCTCCAGCCAGCCTAAGCGATGTCTCTGCCTGTTTTCCAGGCCATGTCCAGGAGCAATGGTCACCCACTAGGCTTGGCCAGGTGCTGGAGAAGCTCACTGCAGTATGGAACAGGGCCATGCTCTGGTTCTGCCCATGGCGAGGACACAGGTGTTACTCCTGCTCTGTTACTGCTCCTGCATCCATCCCAATGGCAACGTGTGCAGCAGGTCCAGCACGGTTCTCATGGGTCTTGCCTCTGTTGGGATAGGAGGTGTGAGTTAAAAACAGGTGCTGCAGGAAGTGGTTTGGGTGATTTAGTAGGTAGCACCTTCCCTCTAAGTTAGCAGCATGATGAAACTGCTCAGCAGGGAGTTCCGGGCCCTGTGCTGCTGCAGGAGTTGCATTTTAATGACATCCCAAGCTCACCACCTGTGGTCACCCAAGATCCCACTCCTTGCAAGGGTGGAGGTGTTAGCTCCAGTGTCCTGAGCAGGCTCCAGTCTCCAATTATGCTCTGCTGAGCCAAGAGCTGCAGGAGTTTCCACTGGACACACTATCCCTCACTCTTTTTCCCTGCTGTGACTACTGAGCAGTTTTCCCAGGTGCCAGAAAACAGCATTTACCAAGGCATTTCAAATTCACATGCTTCCCATTGTCTTGAAAGGGTTTCTCCTGTTTTGTCCCATGCTTTCTCTCTAGGATCCACCAAGTCCAGGGTCTGTTTCACTTGGCTGGTGTAGTTCTCTTCTCAGCTGTTGGCTTTGCTCTCCTCCAACTCACCCTGGGCTGTGAAGGTCATGGACATGCCCAGCTTTGGCTGAGCTGGTGCATCACAGCAGACTCCATCTGCCCTGATCTCCATCACCATCCAGGAAGGTATCAACTGCACCTTGGTCCTTGACAGGAGATGCCAGCTGCTGCCAGAAAAGGAATAATCGATTATGAGACTGACATTAACGAAATATGAGATTGTGACTTGGGACAGACTAAAGCCATAGAAAGCATTTTAAATAATTCACCATCCTGAAAGTAAAGCATATTAGTGGGAAAGACATTCAGGTCCTTTCCCTGTGGCATTAACTTCTACGTAACCAGAGCTGACACCGTGAGATGAGACCAAAATGAGACTACTGCTGGGTAGGGAATCTTGGCATTTCAAAATGTGTTTGATAATCATGGTTTTCCCCCTGTCCTTCCCACCAAAATTATTTACAAACATTAAAATATTCTGTTTTCGTAGTATTGCCTACAAGACAACTAAATCCAAAATAAAATAAAATAAAAACACAAAATGCTGAAACAAATTGCAAGTCCCTGAGATGTGTGCTGGCAAAACATTCATCCAAATCACTGCCTTCTGCAAAAATGCTTCTATTTTGGCAAACCCACAGTTTTCCGGGGGTAGACTGATCCACCAGAGACTTCTGAACCCGCAGCAAGTGGCAATGGAGGCTGAAGAGAGACACTGTGTGGGAGGCAACATTCAAAATGTCTCCGTTTTGCTTTTCACTTGAAACCACTCCAAGGGCCGTGGGGAAGCGTTTGAGAGCAGGAGTTGTGCTTTGGCTGCCTGGGAAAGTTGCTGCCAGTGCCTGGGCAGAGCATGGGGTTGCCCAGAAAAGCCCTGCTCATCCACAAACACCTTTGGAAGGGTGAATGTTACCCTGGCAATTATTTTAAATTTATCTGAGCAATTAAACGCAACTGTGCTCACACAGCAGGTGTATCTGTGTTGGGTAAGCTAAGCTCAGCCCAAGAGGCTGTTGAGAATGTTGTGCTGGTGGCACCCACCTCAGCTGCTGTGCTACTGAGGGCCAGCAGGAAAGGACTGCCACAGCCAGGCAAGGGGCATCTTCATTATCTTCATTATTCCTATTTTCTTGGCAGAGGCAGCTCTACATAGGGGAAAAGTGTTTCCCTTGGGCTGGGGGTAGGGCTGAAGGAAGGATGCACAAGTGGCAGGGTTTGGCAGCTCTGGCCCCACACAGCTCACTTGCACACACTGTGGGGCTGGGTTACAGTCACGGGTCAGGCCCAGGGATGTCTCCTCTGGGATGGCAGAACCTTTCCAGGCTCCTTGGGAGACCATGTCGGCTTCTGGGTGTCTATGGACACCTTGAAACAACAGCCTGATGCAGAATTCAGACTCAGTTCCTTTCCCTGAAGTTGAAATCGCTGGAGAAATCCCTCAGAGAAATACCTCTGAGGTGTGACAACCCTTGAGGGACAACACTCCCCCCTGCTCCTGCCAGACCAGGAGGTCCTGCTGCTCACAGGGATGCTCTAAATAAGCCAGGCAAGGAAAGACCTGTGAGAGAAACACCTTTTTGTGGTTTCACCTTCAAAGGTCAGCTCAGTTACTTGTCACACAATGTGCTCAGAATCTACCACAGGTGATTAAATGTGCTGGAGTTATTAGATCACACACGGATAATCCTCCCTGCACCTGGCAACGTGACTCGTTATGATTCATAAATTCCAGTGCTGTTATGGTTCCCAAACGGATGCAGTGTGATGAAGACTCTCCTCCACAGCTTTAGCAACAGAAAACCATGAGAGGCTGACACAGGCAGCACAGGAGAGCCCCCCAGGGATGATACCCATGTACTCATTAAGGGCCCTCCTTAATTTTAAGGACAAAACAGGGTTCCTTGCCCCATTTTCCCCCAGGATGCTGTGAGATGCATGAGCCACCTGTGAGGTGGCAGAGGACAGAGCAGTGACACGTGGGGGGCGAGGGGAGGCAGCCTAGAAGGGGGCACACGGAGGAGATGTTATTGGCCGGTTGGGAAGGGAGAAAGGGCAGAGAAAAGTGAGGTCTGTCTCCTCTCTCTCCACGGCAGTTGGCTCTGGGCGAGGGGTGAGTCACAACAACAGAGTTTGATTAGAGACAGCTTGATTTGTGAAGTGGATGCAATTAAAACCTTGGATCCTCAGGGTCGATTTTAGTAGCTACATTAAACTGAATCAACTCCTGCCTCACTGTGGGCCATGGATGGGCTGTTTCTGCTCCTCCACTTTCTTTGAACTGCACTTGCTGCAGCTCCTCAGGTCAAGGCAAAATCCATCTGAGCTGCTGAGGATGAGCAGGAGCAGTGTCTGCCTCCCTGAGCATCAAAATGGGAGCACAGAACGGGCCACAGTAGAGGTGAACTAACCCAGGGATGAAAAATCCTTCAAAGACTATTAAATACAAAGGCAAAAATGATGCCTCAGGAAGATCCTGAGTGCAAACTCATGTGTGGGCAGCACGTATGCAGGAGACCTGGAGGAGCTCCTGTGTCATGTTTTTCCAGAGGCATCTGCTCTGGCTACTTTGCAAGAGAAGAAAAGGGGCTGGTTGGACTCTGGATCCAGTTCCAAGTGGTTCTTAGCTGAGATGAGATGACTGCCTGTGGATGTGGCTGGATCTCTGGAGAGGCTGCAGTCACCCCGTGTGCTCTGACAAGTGAGAAACATCAGCTTTGCCCCTTGCAGCAGTTCTGGGTCCTCAGTAGCAAGAACTGGAAGCTCTGGGGTCAGGAGCAGCCACTGCTTCCCAAAGGTCACCTGCCACTGCCTCACACACCCCTCAGGCTGGACCCAGGACTGACCCCAAAAGAGAAGCACCATCAAACCTGGAGCAATGGAAGCCTCATGCCCATCCATCCTGATGCCATGAAAATTTTGCTGCTGAGATGCACTGGTGTCACCAAGTTCACAGGTATAAAACCCCACTAAATATTTCATTCTCATCAATTGCTTGCTCTAAGTGCCTTCTGAGGAATTCAAGCGAACGTTTTCTATTTGACACAGAGATACTTTCAATTATGAAAGATGGCTAAAAATAAAAGGAAATTATACTGTTCAGACATCTCTGGAGGTGGAGAGAGGAGAGGAAACCGTCAAGGAGAGCCAGGGAAGAGGTTTTTGTTAGAAGTAGAGAAAGGCTACTTATTTTTACAGACAGAAAATGTCAGGAGGCAGCCTGACTTGAGAATCTGGAATCTGTCACTCACCTTCTCTATTAATAATTTAACCTCAACAATTTAGGGTCTGAGCCAGAGAACTGGAGTTAAGAGTCATGTCAGCCTCTTTCTCTGGTTGCAAGGCGTTTTACCACTCTCTGAACATTCTCAGCTGCAGACTTTTTTTAAAATGTTTTCCTTTTTTTTTTTTTTTTTTTTTTTAAATGCAGGACCCCAGCCTGTGACACTAGAAGACTCTTTTTTGGGCTTTCCCTTTAATGTGAGAAACTTGGGCTGATAACCCAGGGCTTCTTATAGACTCAGTAAGTCCATGGGATGTCCTGATGCTGATAAAACATTTACATTTTGTAGCAAAAATGACCTGTCTGAGAGCAGGGCCTGAATCATCAATCCTTTATAGATCACCCCTTTGAGATAAGAGATTTATTTCTCTGACACCCGTAACAGGTCTCTTGGCTTTTGCTACAGAATACTGTCAGAGGGACAGGGCTGAGCTGCAGTCACCATCTCCTGGTACATTTTTAAATTTAAGTTCCTAACTGAACATATATAAAACATACTGAGAGCTTTTGGTCTGTTTGACATTGAGTAAAATGTGTCTTGCACTCCATACCAGGGAGTGACCAGGGAAAAGGGCAGCAGTTGGAAAACACAACACTGAAGCTGTAGATGATTTGGTGTTTGTTATCTCTTGTTTCTTCTCCATAGCAAACCAAAGTCACTAGAAAAATATTAAAATTACCACAAAAGGGCACAGTTTTGTTGTGTAGATGGGAGCTGAAAAGTCTCTAGACCTTTCTTCTACTCCATAGCACCTGTTTTTAGAGATGCTTTTAGCAAAGTGCTGTTCTCTCACTGATTTGGGCTGTGTTGTCTGAGCCACTGCTTTAATTTTAAGTGATCAGGGGCTTAATTACCTACACTCTTCCTTGTATTTTAAGCAGCCATTTTAAGTTAAAACTACCACTCATGTTCAGTGTTTTAGGAGAATATTTCTGTGCTAATCCAAATGGAAAAGCATCTTCAGTATGGTGCATTTTCTGCAAAATCACCACAGAAGAGTGAAGTGGTCCAGTCAGTCCCTGGTACAACTTCTAATGGCAGATGTGTTGAGCCCTGGGAGTTCAAGGTGTTCTTGCACACACTTAGGCCCATACAGCTGGTGTGAAACATAGACAGTCAGTGCTTTATTTCTAAACAGCTGCACTCAATCATTTTTTTAGAGGTAAAAAACTGTTCTCTGTTAGCCAGCAGGAGTGACCTGCCTGCTGCCACACTTACAGTGGATCGCAGGGGAAGACTGCAGAGTGATTTTGAAGTAGGCATTTCCCTGTGCACACAAACGCCTTCCCCCAGGACTCTCCCCTGCCTGAGAGGTTTGCTTGTGGGACTCCCTTCCCTCGTGAGCAGCCCGGGGCAGTGCAATTGTCCTGGGAGGCAAGAGATAACAGGAGCCATAATGAAGCTGGATACCAAGGGAGAGATGTTTTGCTGGAGCTGTGCTGCAGCTGGACTCAGGACAGACACTGACCTTCAGAGGAGAGGGAACAATTCAGACCTTCTGTGAAGAGATTATTTCCCAGTACTCTTTCTGGCTTTTTTCCCCCAAATCCTTCTGCCAGATCTAAGGAATAACTTTTCAAATGAAAATGCATTATCCATAGTCTTGCCTGGCAAGTCACAGAATGACAGACACAAAGTAATCGTGGAACAAACCTCTGCTATAGGAAATGGCCCAGCACAGCACACAATCTCTTGAGGAGTTCTGCACATTCCCATCCTCCCTTTGCTTTCCCCTCTCTCTTTCCATTTATCTTATTTCCAGTGAGACAAGGCAACTCTAACACCACCAATGGCACTTTTACTACCTCTGCAAAGCTCCTAAGCACTCACAAAGAATCAGAGATGTCTCTGGATGCACTTTGGGATGGAGAGCATGGTGGAGCAGGCCCTCCATCAGGAGTCCTGCCAGCGTCAGCACACACCTGGCAAGGGAATGGTGCAAAAATTGTCTCGTGCAAGCAAGTCCTTGGCAGGGTTTGTGCTCGTATAAGCAGGAGAAGGTTTGCTGAAGCTGCTGGAGAGGCAGCCCTGTGGTGATGTAGCTCTTGCAGAGTTGTACTTGTACCCTGGGACAGACACAGGAGCTCACACAGGACCCACCACACTGAGAGCAAGGGCTGATGCTGACTGGTGAGCACAGGCTGCAGTTAAAACCTTGGCCTGAGAGGGAAAAAAGGTCTTTGTTTCATGAGCAGCCCCCAAAGAGTGTCCCTTAGGAGAAGGCAGCCAGCAAGATGAAATTGCCATTCATGCTTTTTAGAGATGTTTAATGTATTATGAATTCAATTAAGAAAATGTTCCACTGCAGGAAGCTCAAAAATTAAGATTATCATTATTGTAGAGGAAGGAAACATTTCTAATGCACTAATTCTTTAAAATGACATCCCTACAGACAATGAACTTTTCCTTGCAGCACCCAGGCCAATAAAGGAGAGCAGTTTTCTTTAGCAATGGGGAGCAGCAGCAAGAAGGTTACTGAGAAGCAGATGATACAAAAAAGGTTTTCTGTGGGATGCAGAGCACTGGAGAATGCCAGACTGGATAATGGGCCCTGAGCTGTTGTCTAGAGGAGATGACAGCAGTGGATCCTTGATTTGACCTGTAACTTTCTCTACATTTTTCCACTTCAGGAGCCTGACCCAGATGGAGGCAACGTGAGCAGCCACCATTGACTCAAAGAGGGCTGTGAACCCAAAGAAAAAGGTGTTTCTGTGAACTTCCCTCATATCCCCAGACCAGGGATTTACTGCCTACATGTCTTTTTGTGTTATATTTGCATAGTGCCAATACCCCTGATCCGAGGAACAGGTGGGTGGATCCCTGCTGCTGCCTTCATACCTAGGAAAGAAAGCAATGATTCAGTTCAAAGCAAAAGGTGTTCCCAAGCACCTCTTCAAAATAAGTCTGGATGGGGGAGGTGGGTTGGATTTTTTATTTGCAGGACAAGATATCACATGGAAATCCAAGAATAGAATAAGTTGCAGGGGAGGGAGAGGAGGAGGAGGAGGGAATCACTGCTTTTGCATTTCTTGTTCCCTTTCCAAACCTTGTGCATGCCACAGTTTAAATTAATAACTCTGTCACCCATTTTGGAGTTCAAACAAAGGAGTACAAGGAGGATGTATTCCAGGCACACAGGTACCTGTGGAAAATGAAATGATGGTTTTATGTTTCGAGGCCTCATTTTGGGGCTCCAGCTTTTACTCAAAAGTTGTTCTCTGCCAGGAATTATCTGAACAATTACCTCAGGAGGTCACTTTGAAACTGGGCTCAAATAGTATTTAAAATGAAAAAAAAAAAGTCAAATACATTGTTTGAAGGCTAAATAAAATAAACAGACACACAAGGACAATCACCAGTAATAACATTTCTCTGTAAGGCTCCTTTGTCACTTTTGTCTCCCACCTGGCACAAGCCCATGTGCAACCACTGCCACCCTCCTGACACCAGGGAGAGTCCTGCTCCCAGAGCAGCCCCAAGAGGGAGAGAAAAGTGTCCGTGCCCATTTTGGAAAGTGCACTTGCAGAGTGTCAGTGATGCTCTGTGCACAGCAGCAGCACTCAGGTCTCTGTGCAGGCACTGTGTCATTTCCTAGTGACGGCTGCCTGCTGGCTGCATTCCCCTTTGACTTTGATTTGGAGCAAGGAGCACCTCAGCACTCTCCAGGAGTGGCAGCTCTGCTCAATCTCTGCCCCGTGTGGTTTGGGTTCACTGCAGAGCACGGGGCCTGTTTACCTTTCTCTCTGCCACACTTGTGCTGCACATCCCAACACACTTCCCACCTCCAGCAGGTAAGAACATCCTCCTTTCTACAGGCTGGGAAAGCAGGACTTCCCCAGACCACACAGAAACAATAGGCAATCTCTGCAGGCCCCACTGACCTCTTTAATTTTTGAGCAACTCTTTCCCCGTTGGGCAAGTCAAAGAGTAACTAAAACTATCTGCAAATAACTCCTGAGGAGGTAGCAAGTGCCTCGTAGGAAGTTGCTGATGTGACACATTCAGGCTGTCACTGATCATCACTTTTCCTGCACAGTTTGATGATACTTCTTTCCTTAATTACATCAAAAATTTAAGTCAGGAGATCAACAGTGCCATGGAGAATTCACGGGGAAAAGAAACAATATCCACCCACCTAGGAAGGTTGCTCCAGAGGCAGACCCTGCAGCCAGAGCTCTGATGGTTTGTAAATGAAATGATGGAGAGAAGAAAGTCTCTGAAACGGCTGTTTCCATTTCTATGGGGTTTTAACAGCTGGAAGGATTTGATAACCCTGCACATCTAGTGGCAGAAGCTGTGGATATTGTTGATTTCCTTCTGGCCATTCACTGAGTGCCAGCTCAGCCTCCACAGTACCTGGTGAGAACCCAGCTTGTGATGGGAGGGACATCCCCACTCACAGCCCCACCAGCTCCTTCTCCTCCATTGTGTGAAAAATGCACGTGAAAAATTGTTTTTGTTGACCTCACAAAAAGGAGCTTTTTGAAAGTGCTGAATGACAGAGGAGATATCACCATACCTGAAACACCAGCGGCAGGGAACAGAGTCTGACCATCAGACTCAGCCTTTCCCCAGGCACTCTCCCAGCTGAACCTGCCTGCCAGCACGTGAAGGCAAAGGCCTCTGCTTCAGTAAATTCAGGAATTCTCCTCAGCATCCAGAGAAGACACAAACTCATGTCCCACTCTCCACTATCTCCTTTCCAGAAGCTTCAGAGAGGCTTGGATGAAGGCACCAGCACAGTTCATGCCTGGGTGAGTTACTCAGCCCAGCCTACAGTGTGCTTTTGGAGTGGGCAGTTTAAAAGGATCAGAAGGATGAATCAGGGGAAGGATTTCATGACACACCAGCAAAATCGGTGGCTGAGAAGTGTGCTGGTGTAGGAGAACAGGCCAGCCATAAGGAGCTGCTAACAAACAAATCTCCAAATGGATCCAAACATTACAGTGCAGAAAACCAGGGCCACAATCCTCCAAAATCAGTGTATAAGGAAGTGCCAAGGACTTCATGAGAAGAACTTGGAGCAACCCAAGCTAAAAGCCAGAGGCATGGAAAAAAACATGCACCAGAAGCAACCTCCAGGACAGGCAGAGATGGGTCCAAGAGGGTCTCTGGTAGCACAGAGCAGAGAAAGAACAGGTAATGAGCCCTATGGACAGGACATGGCATGTCAGGCTGCCCCAGAACACTGCAGAGTGGGTCACCAGCATCCCCCTGAGAACAGATGAAATTATCTTTAAACCAGGCACAGCTGCTGCCCTAACAGAGCTCTAGAAACCCCCTGATGGGGGGGGGGGGG
>WEKY01023358.1:83146-122702 GCA_013390045.1 Picathartes gymnocephalus
GGGGAAGAGGGGTGTGAGAGCTGAGAGCATGAATGCCTCTGAACCAGAACCAAAAAGACCCAGGAAAATATGAAAGGCAAAACTTGTCTGAGGGAGCAGAGGGTGCCTGAGAAGGTCTGTTTTGTGAGTCACCATACACTGCTTCAATTGCCTTCCTCTCAAACTCACAGTCCTCACTGAAGTTATGTGGACAAAGCCAGTCCACAAGGACCCAGAATTTAAAATCCTGATGAAAGCCCCCATTTGCTTCCAAGGAGCAGAGAAACCAGAAAAAGCACAGTGCAGTCAAACGAAAAAGCATTTTCTCGTTCAACACCTACGAGCACATTTTTCTTTTTATGATCCGTTTGGAAAACAGTGTCTTCTGCAAAGAACAAAAATAATCCTCCCGTCAGGCACCCCAAGGCATGGCAGTGGTCCCAGAAGCAAATCAGCAGCTCCAGATCTGCGTGACGCTGGGGAGCTTAATGAGGGTGACATGTTCTGCCACGCACGGAGCACACCTTTGGAGAGCGCGGTGAGGCACCAGCCCTGCTCAGAGCTGGGGGCTGCCGCTCAATTCTGGCTGATTCCACTTGCTCCCACTGTCACAACGCTGCCAGCCCACCACCCCACGCCCACTGTGCTGGGAGGGCTTGAGAAACCCTCCTAAAACACAGTGTTTCCTTCTTTTTGACACTGCCAGATGAGTCTCCAGTACACCCCGATCCCTGCCTTGAGGCTGTTGTTCTGAACAGCCTCCAGTATTTCCTCCAGTGCCTGCAAACTGGTAGAAACTGAGGGTGTATTTTGAGGTGCCCTTGAAGGGTTTCAAAGTCTAGAGATCATGTAAACATGAAATAAGTGTGATTCATTTGGGGTTGGGGGGGGCATTGCTGCCAAGGCAGCCAGGCAGAAGCGTGGCTTCTCATACGAATTGGGATCCTATTTGCATTAGATTAAAACAAGAAAAAATTGCCAGTAAAGTGGGATTAAGAATATTTATGGATCCTATTGGCTTGATGTATGTGTCTCCCAAGTGATGGAAACCAAGTACAAAATTGAGAAACTTCAGCAATCTGTGGGGGAAAGGAGACAGACAGCAATGACTTTTTAATGCTTTATACATTATTTTTCCGTGAATTTGTGCTTGCAGAGAGAAATTATAATAAAAGGTTTGAAAAAGAAGGTGAATATAGCAATGATAGGTCTTTCTAGAAAGACCAATCCATCTTAAGATCTCAAAGCACTTTTCAAACTCAAGGAGATTTTAACTGCATTAGGACAAGAACCATAAGTTAACTTCAATACCAAACCCTTTGCAGATGCAACAACACCGGTGACTTATACCTGCCCTTCAGGTGCTCTGGACGTTCTCACAGTGCAGAAACCTGCAGGCACAGAGCTTGAATTTCTAACCCCCAGTGCTTCCCAAGCCATCTCAAGCAGAGAGCACACAGAGCTGCAAGGAGTGAGCATGCAGAAGGATTTGAGCACAAGCTTCAGGGGGTAGGGGGCTAAGTAATTTTTTTACACTGAATGTCCACAGAAAAAAACCCAAACCACTAAAGAACAGGTATCTAAAATGACTTCACAGGCACAGAGGAAATAATAGAGAGTCTGTAATGCAAAAGGAAACCTAATAGAAAACTGAACAGGCAAAGACACAACCTGGGTGTTCTAGATCCAGCTAATTACCTACTTGATTAATTTGTATTGCTCTCTTTCTTTGAGAGTGGTTTATGGTGGTTCAACACCAACCTTTTCTTGATCAACTTTAAATAAGTCTAGATGAGCCTGGTTTAAAATTTACTGGATATCTGTACACCATTCTGATAACCGGTGTAACCTCTCCTCCTTTTCTATGGTTGGAGCTACATGTGTTGGCAGCCCTGGAAAAAGTGAGGTAATATTCCAGCATGAAGCACTTTCAGAGGAGACCTGTACACCTTCCTATTTCCAGGAGTGCTCCAAACTCTATCAGTTTTGGCTTTTAAGGCCTTAGAGCTGCTGGTCGGGTTCCTGCATACCAGAGTACATGAGTGTTGCTAATTGACTTGGGCAAGCTCCCTCCACAAGCCTCAAAGTGCCCGATGGAATCACACACCCTTTTCACTCACAGCCTCTTTCCCAATGCTTTCGGTGTAGCTTCTACTCTCCTTCAATGGGGTTCCAGGGGCCGGAATTCCCCCATCACACGCCCCAAGGATCAGAAGTAGCTGCCTTTCCCTGCATTTCTGCAGCTCAGATGTAGCTCCACAAACCCTTGTTCCTCCATTTATCTCCCCACCATACTCCTCTGTAAGATAAAGCTGGTTCCCAAGGGACAGGTGACCCTTACAACCCACAACCATAACATCCTTTTATGCATGTTCAGCCCAAGCCCACACATCTAGGTAGGACATCTGCTCTTTCCTGGCTTTGTTTTGTTTTCATGCTGCACAGAGTTCCCTGGGCTGCTCCAGCCTTGGGTACAGTGGCAGCTCTTTGGAAACATCTCCAGTACAAGCAGGGGCTGCAGCTGGAGCTGGGTCTGCTTGGCCTGAGACCAGATCACAGGAAACAGCAGCCTGCCCTGCAGAGATCATTTCCACCTTTGTTAGCTTTTGGCTCCAGCATCTCTTTTGATAGATGCTGGAGTCTGAAGTTGTTAGTAAGGAAATGGAAAAAGGGAATGGCCATGCTTTAACTCTTGCTTGGCAGCAGCATTAGCCCGTTGTGTAGTTTCCGTGCACTGATGCTGATACATTTAATTAAGACAAATGAAGAAAAAAGGATGAAAAAAGGAAAAAATAGAACAGGAACTACTTGCTTAGAAAAAGCCATCACTGAGCCATGTTCCAGGGCTGATCCATGAACATGGAGGGAGGAGACTCACCAAGGCTGGTTGCTCACAGTGCAACTCATTTTTGTGGATTGTGATAGTCCTGTACCCGCACCCCATCCCAGGAATCTTGGCTAATACATAGGAGCTGAATGTTCAGCCTGGAAACACCTCAGTAGGGGCAGCGTGAGCTCCTCTTGCTCCTCTGCAGCCCCACCAGAGGAAAACACAGCCCAGAGCACCAGCAGAGGCAGAGCAGGGAGAGACCAGCCACAGTCCCACACACTGCCCCCCATCAGCTCTGCCAGCTCCCTTCACAGCACCCTGGCCCTGCAAAAACACCCCCAGAGTTTTGTGTTCACTGTCAGGCAAAGACACACACATCCTGAATTCCCCTCACACCTGCCAGAGAAGTGCAAGGAAGTTTTACAGTCCTCAGCACACGATCCTGAGGTACGAAGCTATGACAAGAGGAGCCCAAGGGTTAAACCTGGGCTTTGCTTTTCTTCTGGCACTCCGTCAAAAAGCATTCCACCCCCAGCATTTTAAATTACTACAGATAAAGCAGCAACAAAGATGCAAAACTGGTTTAGAAAGTATCTGATAATTTCCTTTTAAACTTCCACTTCAGAGCGAAAAAACCTTCTTGCTTTGAAATAAATGGCTCTGGACAGGCAGAGGTGGGGGACATACGATGTATCCTTCTCCTAAATTCGTGTTTGAACTGAAAAAAGGAAACAAACTTCTGAGGATCTGCAGCCTCAGTAGCTGGGCATATTCCTCCCTCAAGGATCTTTATCTGCTCCTCCTTCATCACAGCTCTATTGCACAAAAAAACTAAAGAAAAAACAAACTTCCTGATTCAGATAATCATATGGGCAGATTGACATAATTACACTTTATTTTGCTATAAAATTAATCCAGAAAACATTGAAACAAGGGAATGAAATCTAGGACCACAAAGTTAAAGAGGAAAACCAGGATAACAAGACTGCCTGGTAAGGCACATGCAGCAAATTTCATCTAAATTAACTAGAGGTGGACAGCAAAGGTAAATTAGTTAACACACACTACATTTCTTTGTTGAACCCTTCTCCAGAATGAATACATGGGCTGGAGGGTTTGGTGCACAGGATGGATGTGAGGACTTCCAGCATCAGGACTGAGCCACTGAACTGGCCCTAGTTCCTCTGCAGTCCATGGGAACTGGGAACCCTTGGTGCTTCAGCTTAGAAGTGCCACAACGTAAAGAAAAAGTACAGCAAATGTATAGAAAACCTCAGAGAGGTTGTTCATCTCTGTACCTCACTGAGCACAAACACTGAAAAAATAACGGGAAATGATGGCTTGGCAATAACAAAGGCAGGAAAGCACCTGTTTAGCATCCAGCTTCTGCTCCAGCTACCATGGATGAGACAGCTACAGCCTCCTGGAGCAGGTGACCCCACAGAATGGATGGCCCTGGCAGAAAAGTTGTGGCAGGGTCCTGACCCCTGTCCCCGGCCAGCACTTGCTCCACACGTGTCGAGCACAAGGAGAACCCTCTTGCAGCTTGTGGCCTTTGTGGAGACCCAGCAGTGGGGTTGAACACTGGTCTCTGGTGCAGGAAATGGAGAAGAGCATTTGTCACCCCCAGGAAATGGAGAAGAGCATTTGTCACCCCCAGGAGCCTCTGCATCGCTGTCACCTCCTCAGCTTTGTCCTTTCCTTCTGACTCCTAAGCTGGGGTAACACATTCACAAGACGAGAGGTTGGCTGAGCCAAGGCTGGTTGCTCCTGGGGTGTCAGAGACCACCAGTGGTTTGGGCAAAAAACCTCTTTTGGGCTTTGTGGTGAGCAGAACCCCAGAGAGGAATCATCTGCTCGAAATAGCACACGTCACATCACCTGTCAGCTGGCGTGGGGCACGGCAGCTCCACTCAAATAATAGCAATGAAACAATGCAAACAAGAACAGGGCTTAGTCACTTGTTCGAGTCTCATCCCCTTTTGTTTTTACAGATGTGCAGTTCACGGAAATGAGATGATTAGCTCATCAAAGCATCTGTCATCTGAGAGACAAACCAGCTTTTCACAAATGCATCCAAGTGACAAGACCTGTCAGATATGGGCTGCGGGGAATCTCTCTGAGTTTTATTTCTGGATCTATTATAATCAGCCTTACCAGCTTATTAGTTATCTCCAACACATCAATGGGGAAGGGAATGATAAATACATAAAAACTTGTCATGGTGGGGGATTTTTCCCTGAAGGAAAAAAAAACCTTGCACTTTTACATCTCTTTTTTTTAACACAAGTTGTATGGCTTGGCCTTTAGTCCTGGAAGATTTAAACGACTAGCCAAATTATTGAAAAGGAATAAATTTTATTTTTATCCTCTTAAAATTGGGACACCTTAAAATGAATGTATCTGGTGGCCACAGGCTTTGCCGATCAACAGCAAAACTACCAGTGAGTTTAACACTGGACAAGTGCTTTGCTGCTTTTCCAGATCAGGTGAGAAAGAGGGGTCAGATATTTAACAGCTCTTGACTGGGGCTTAGGGGATTTCAACTGAGCATCAATCTCCCCCTTGGGCTTCCTGTGTCTGATGGCACCTCAGGACATCCCTGCTGTCTGATGGACAGCGTTTGTGAGCACAGGGAGGGTTTACATTCAGCTGGAGCCACACTGATGGTAGGGCTATATTGAATCCTAGAATGGTTTGGGTTGGAAGGGACCTTGAAGATTATCTGCTTCAACAAAGAGACATTCAGTGGGCTTCAGGATACAGTAATGGAGCAGAAAGGGATTTTAATTTTTTTTTTTTAATTATGAAAGACAAAATTGCTGGGTCTGAAAGGGAGATTACTCATTTGTTCTTAGACCTTTGCTGTTAATCATACCACACCTACTGTGGGAGCAGTGGCAAGCTGTTGGCTTCGCCTCCTGCTTGGCCCGGTGCCACCCAGCCCAGCCTGTGCCATCCCCTCCCCTGTGCCCGCCCGGCGAGGAGCGAGCTGGGAATCACAGCCCTGCAGGTCTGCACAGCTCGGGGCACGGCCCAAACCTCCCGGAGGAGAGCCCAGCCAAGGAGAGGTGTAAGAAGTGGAAACAAACGGAAATGACACAGCCTGGGCATGAAGAGACATGTACAGTCGGCGTGGGGGGAAGAAATGGGTTATAATGTAAAATCAAGCATTATCTGTCAGTTCTAACTAGCTCATGACAGCATGACAGCTCCTTGCAAGCACAGAGACACTGTTTGGCCTCAAACAGCCCCCAGCACAAGACAGTGGAGTGGGGAGAGAGCTGGGAACTTCAAAGGACTAATCCTAAGCCTTGCCGCCTAGTCTGCTAATGACATCACAACATAACATCTTTTGGGAAGTGCAGGCTGGCCTTCCCTTCACCCACACACATCACAGGGGACATGGCCATTTCAGGCCACCATTCAGTTCCATTTTGGCTCATCCTTTGACCACATGCAACATTAGCTGCCTCGTGGCGATGGCCATGGCCCTCTAAACTGCCCGTGGTGTGCACCCTGCCCAGATCCCTGCTTACTGCCACACACCCAGCCCCTCTGCTCCCCAGAATGCTCCCCACAGCACAGGCTGAGGCTCAGCACTGCTCTCCCAACACTGTGTACTGTCTTCAGAAGCAGAAAATACTTGTCTTGGGCACTGCTCATCAGTGTTTAACAAAGCTTTCCAGCCTCTGCTTTCTGCACTGTGCACTTTCCATCAGTTTTCTGGTGAGCACTGAAGCCTCTTTTGTATGACAGGGATGATGGGAAGAGACTTGATCTAGGCAGCTGTATAGCCCGCCAGGCCAAAATGGCTTTCCTCCTTCCACCCCTATTCTCATTCTTTTCTCCTGTTTTCCATTCATTTCTTTCCCTTCCCAAGCCTAGGAGCATGCCTGAATGTCCTGTTTACCCCCAGGCAGATCAGGATCGGCAGTGTGGTGGCAAGGAGAAAGCCTGCCTTGTTTGCTGGCTCTTCCCAGCCTCCGTGCTCCTGGGACCTCCTGAGTCACAGGGATTTTCTGTCAGGACCTGCCTGGGGGATGACTCAGCCCAGGCTCACGGGTACGGAGCAGATCTAAGAGCTGTGCGGAGCCTTGGCAGGTCCCTCCTGATGCCTTCACCAGGCGGGATGTGGAGCAGGGCACTGCAGGTTGAGGGGCAATACTGCATGGTCACTTTGAGTAGCAGAAACCACTTGTTTGGATCCCCTCATCCCCTTCCAGCTACAACCAGTGCCAGCCCTGCGCCCAAATGGACAACTGAGCCTTCCCTGCAGGTTAGAGGTGCTTAAAGCTTGTCCAAAGCAGCACAGCCTGTCCATTCAAAAGCCAAAGGAAGGAAGAGGAAGATATTCATCAGCTCCTAACCAGTTCAACCCCACCATGGGCTGAGCTATTTATAAGATTTGATTACTTGCCTCTTTCCCTTGAATTCCCAGCTTGGCTGCTCCCTCATGCTTCAACATCTCCTCCCAAGTACATCCTCATCTCGTTCCAGACAAGATGTCAACAAATGTTTTCTCCAGGTGGGGACAATCCCCTAGGTTAACAGCTCAACAAATACACCAGACAGCTGGGGTGGTAAGCAGAAGAGGAAGGAAAGGCCCACAGGTGGTAGAGATGCCCTGAAGATTGTGTGCTAATCACAACAAATTAATTGACAGACAGGAAAAATCCAGTTTTTCTCTCTTTAAACACCCATAAGTGATACTAGGAGTTACTTAATAAAGTAACTGAAAGGACTGAAAAATCTACAGTGTTCCACAACTTACTGGACTCCGAGGAGAAGCAAGTCAATAAGAGACCTTACATTTTTAGCATTTTCTTTCTAATTTTCCTTTTTGTTCTACCCATAAAAAAAATGGAAATATGATGGCAATTGTTGAATATCATGACCCTTTTGTAGAAAACGCTACACTGGGCCTACAGTGACATAAAACCAGAGAATCAGATTATATAATTTTTCATAAAGTTGGGAGAGCTGGTCTCCAAGGGCAAATACCAAGTCACTTAGCAGCAATCCTGCCATAATAGCTTTTAGCTTTCCAGTGGAATTTTTCCTGTGTTTCCTCCAAAAACTAATAAGACTAAAGCTTCCTGGAACGAGCTCACTCTGTAGAATTTCCCCCACTCACCACTGGACAGCAGATGTGTGTCTGCAGGGCTAAATGTACGGGAGGATTTATTCCTTAGCTGAGGTGGTCTGGCCAGAAGTTCCTCCTGATGCTTCCCTTCCTGGGCCTGCCTGCAGTTGGGCACTTTCCTCGGGCAGCAGTGGTACCCCCAGGTGTGTCTGACCCTTCCACTGACCATCAGTGCACCCCTCTATGTCTCACAACTCACAGCCACCCCTTTGTAAGGCTGGAGTGGAAGTGCAGCCAGCAGTACCAGAAGTAACAGCTTGGATTGCAGAAATCCTCAGTCAATATGGCACTGCCTGCTACCAGAGTTGGTGGGATCTGGGCACCTCATTCCCCTAAGTCTGGGCAGGAGTTGCAAGCCAGGCACTCCCATCTTAACACAGCCAATCCTGTACGTAGCTGCTCAACTCTTCACTGTGATCTGGGGATTAGAAACCAACCATCCACGCACAGAATTTGTGCCTGTTGCCTAGAAGACAAGCAGTACATCAGGGGCTCAAATCCCCACAGGCAATGCCTTTTGCTTTTCATGTTTCAGTCTCAGTGGCTGCTCAAAGCCTTATTGTATCATTAATATCTGCATGGAGCTTATTCTGAGTGGTTTACTGGAAAATTATGACTTGTCAGCAATTAGCATAAAATGAGTAGGAGCTGAAGGCAGAACAGCCCATTATAAAGGACTTTTTAGACAGAGTTCTGACGCTGGTCCTCAAAAGAATATTTAAAGAATGATTCCTAAACAGCTATAGGTCAAGCAGATATTTTATATAATGGATGCAGGAAAGTCCAATTTACAATTGAATCCAAAGAGTTCCTTGCTTTTGAAAACACAGTTTTCCTCCTTGTCTTATAATTTCAGTTTGGAAAAACAAATCCCCCTTCAATGCATACCTGGCTTTTCATTTGACTTCTCCAGAAAGTTCTAGAGAGAGACCATTAAACACAGCTCAGTGTCTGAATACTTCAGGCCCCTCCTGTGTTCTTCCTTCTTTAGAAGCCAACTGAAATAAGAGGGATAATTTTACTTTACACTTCATGGGTCTGCATAAGCCTTCAGAAAAGGTGTGAGGGTGGATATAATCCTTCAGTCACATTCTTCCTGCTCTGCTTTGGACAGCTGGTGGGTTTGTTGGTCACATTGGACAAATCAAGAGAAGATGTCAGAGATCTCTGGCTATTCCCTTTGGGCCATGGGGTGGTTCTCCTCCACGGCTGACAGTGGAGCTGGGATCCTCTCCCATGGTAGGGCTTTACATGCCCTGTCATCAGGGAAGGAGGTGGTTTAGCAGCATGGCAACTTGCTCTCTTCCGTGTGAAAACACTGGATAATTAATGTTGCTACCATTATATGGGTTAAGGATATGAAAACAGACACAAGAGCCCAGGGGCAGCCAAGAGACCACAGGTGTCCTTTACCCCATTTGCCATTGTTGAAATCTACTGGCTAAATCTGCTCCTTTTCCAATTCAAAATCCTGCCAAATCTCCAGTGCCAAGAAATCAGTGCCTACTTCTTCTGGGATTATGATGCATTCCTTCCTCAGACTTACAAAGCCATTTCCTTCTCAGTGGCAGAGGATTAAATTTCTTCCAGAATCAGCAGAAACACTCTGTGCTCTTACATATAACGTATTAGTATTAGAGCAAATTCATCTCTGATCTCATTCATCATTTGCTTCAGTCCTCTTGGCAGACAATATATCCGTCTTTTAACAGCACACATTTCTTACCCTCTCAGAGAAAAAGCTTTGGCATCTAGTTCAGCCACTGAACTCCAGCATGACCTGAGTCCTGAATGGACAACAGCACAGGTCCTGCAAAATTACTCAGTTCCATGTGGCTTCCTATTAGTGACCTTCATCAGAAACCTGAGGCTTCCTCACTGAAGGTTCATCTGTACCAACCCGCTTACGCCAGGACTCCACATGCTCTCCTGAATGACTTTCCTTCCCCCATTTCTCATTGTCTGTGAAGTGGTGCAGCAGTGGATTAAATAAGCTATCATCTCGGTTAGTGATAATGAGAAAATTGAAACAAGCTGTTCCATAAATGTGATCATTATCTAGTAAATTAAATGAGATATTCAAAGTGTCCACCCAGCAGTGGCCAAAGAATTTCTCTTACTATGCATTTCTTTTATCTGGGAGAAAGAGGAAATTATCACAACCTTCTGTAAACCAGAGACTTCAGTGGACACCCTGTCATTAAAATCATCTGGCTTTCCACACTTGCACTGGACACTGCACAGTAACTGCTGGCTGCTCAAAGACCAATACATTCAGCTCTGGATGTTGCTGGTGCTAATGGCCTGTTAACAGGGTCCAGGTTCTTGTGTTTTGTCTCCAGGAGAGTGGAGCTGGGGACACCATAGGACACCAGAGAGAGAACTGCTGTCACGCACAAACTGCCAAGAAATCCACTGCAGATAGTCCGGGGCTGCAGGGATAGCTGGGGTTTGGGAACCTACTGAAGATGCTGGGGAAGAGACACCCAACAAATTCAAAGAGCAAATTAGAAAAACTTTTTTTTGACAGATGGATGAAGGAAATAAGAACCAGTGCTTCATACCTGATTGTTTACTGGGATGTCACTGAAGATGGTGGGCAGGAGGCAGAAGTCAGCCTATCTACTGCTGTCTGTCTTCTGCCAAAGTGCCTGAAAGTCTGAATCTCAGGAAACGCCATTTAAAAAAGGTGCAGAAATTGGGACTATGCATTTAATCTCTTGTTTTCCCATGCAAAAACTTGACAAAAAACAAAATAGTTTCCTGCTGTCATCCCATTTTCCTCCGTGGCTCTGTTGATCCCTTCCATGCCAGGCTAACCTGCTCTCTGTACCCCAGGTGCAGGCACACCCTGAGGTGAGGCTGCTCAAATGTAAGAGATGTGCAAGGGACCCGGCCCCAGAGGGGAGGAATGATCTCGCAATGGCATCCATGAACCACAGAATCAGAAAGGCTGGAAAAGACGTCCAACATCTTCAAGTCCAACCCTAACCCAACACTACCAAACCCCCTAAACCGTATCACAAAGTGCCACGTCTGCTCCTTTTTCTGATCACCTCCAGGGATGGTGACTCCACCACTGCCCTGGGTGGCCCATTCCAATGATTAACTACCCTTTCAGTGAGAAAATTCTATCTGCTGTCCAACCTGAACCTCCCTTGGCACAACCTGAGGCCATTTCCCCTTATCCTGTGAATGCAGAAGGTGTGTCCAGAGAGCTCGTACCCAGCCATGCTCCAGCCTGCAATCACTTGTCAGGTGCTCCCACTGAAATGCAGCAGCTCTGGGTATTTTGTAGCTCACTACAAACCACAAACAAGTGACCAACCCACTAAATGCAGAAAAGGCCCATGGTATCCCCAAGAAACCAAAACTGCCTACAAGGAAGCAGTTGCTGCTGTAGAAGGCTGTGCTGGGCACTCTCCATGAGAACACTTTGCTCCAGCAAACTCCCTGCTCTCCCTTCCAGGTAGATTATCCTGGGGTTGGAGTAAAGACACAGGCAAGGAGCACAATGCTAATCCAGAGTCTGAATCCATGAGAGCCAAAGGAAACCTCTGTGGCAGCACTGGAGAGCAGAAGCTGCAAGCTCCAACTGGCCATGGGAGGGCAAACTGCTCCCAGCATTGCTGTACAGTTCTACAGCAGCACTGCTAACTTTGCTTGCAGTCAGCCTCCCTTCTTGAAAGGCAATCCAGGCCTGCCTTTCAAAGAGTTTTAATTTAATTGCTCGGAAATTTTGGAAGGGTTCTTGTTTCAACCAGACAGAAGCTTTGGAAAAGGCAATGAGCAAAGCAGGACACTCTGGGAATGTCCTGCAGATCGTGGGCCAGCACAGGAATTCCTCTTTTCCCCAATGGCACTAACGTTAAGGCAGGCTTTCAGCATAACCCAGTCAAAGCAGGCTGCTAGGAAACTGCTGGAGACAGTTAAAAATAGGGATTGTGCTGATCCAGTGTTAACTCTTAATGGAGAAGGCAGCGATTCCTCACTGGGGGCACATCACTGCCACTGCTTTTGTTTAGCAGTCTCTCCCTGTGCTGCCTTTGATTGTCCCAGCTCTCTCTTGTATTTTCCTTTATAGACTGTTTTCCTCCTAACACAGCAGAAATCAACACAGAAGAGCTGTTTTTGTGGCTGGGCTGTTTTCAGTGCGTTTTTTGTCCTGCAGTCCTGATGGCAATAAGCATCAATCCACTAGGAGTGGGTACTGCAGCCCATCACCATGGAGAGGAGCAGGGTGTCAGCGCAGGACCTGGAGGTCACTCTGCCCAGCAGCATCCTCATGTGTCTGCACACTCCTTATTTCATAGCCTTTTAGCACAGAAAAGCAACAAGGTGGTGTCCTTGCAAATATCTTTACCTGCTTTCATTTATTGTTGAATTTCAAGATGAAGATCAATTGAGTTTTGTGTGCATAGGCCAATTTCCAAATCCTTTATTTCCTTTCAGCACTCTGTATGGCCCACAATATACAGCACTATCCTAGTTGGAAAGTGGTGAGGATCATTAACATGAAGAAAAGCCAAACTTAAGGGCAGAGTGTCAGGTCAGCCAGTGAGCCACTCACTACCCATCTGCAGACACTGCCTCTGGCAAGCATTTCTCATGGCTGCATAATGCCTAGGATGGACAAAAGCCTCTCTCTCATTCTGAAAAATGAGAAATGTCCCCAATACACATCCATCTGCTAGGGAGGAGACAGTTCATGATCAATGAACAGTGAAATATTTGAAGTTTAGTTAAAAAATTAGGAAGCAAGTAGACTTGTATCTACTCTCTCAAGCCAGCTGTCACTGCCACTTGAAAACCTTGGAGGAAACAAAGGGACTTGCTCTATTTCTCTATTCCTTGAAGTATTACAGAGCAACTGATGGGCAAAGCTCATTCAAACACCATTGCTCAAACGGATCAGCATGGAAATGCAGAGGGTTGAAGGCAAAAGGCACAGATTGCAGCCAGGTTTGGACAAGAAGCTTTCCAGGACCAGAGGTAAGCAAAGACAGCCTGTGTCTGCCTGGCCTGAACAAAACCTAAGCCACGAAAATTTTAAAAACTGTCAAAAATGAACTCCTCATCTACCAACCCCTCTGCCTGGCTGGTAACAACCCACCCTGTCCAGGCACTAGGAAGGACCAAATAGTCTGGGCTGAAATTTCTCAGTGACCATGTGGACGTGGAGGTGCAAACCTGGTGCCAATTCTCACAGATCTGGCAGTTTTCCCAGTGCCATAAAGAGTTTTGCTCGAGTAAGCACCCAGGAGGGTCCAGCAAGCTCCAGTAAGCATCAGCTCTGCTTGGTGAGTGGAGACCTTGCCAGAGCTGGGAGGAGAGACACTGGTGCAGAGAGGCAGCCTGGTAAGAGGTGAAACTCACTTGCATTCAGGGCAGGAGGGCCAGGAGAAACCAAGCACCGGCCACAAGGGCAGCTGCCCTGTGCCTGAGCTGCTCAGCTCAAATCCATCCTTAAATCCTGACAGTGAGGAGCTCAGGGCCCTGCTAATCCTGTGCTCTCACATCTGCACAGCTCCATTAGGCAGGAGGCAGCTGCTGGCACTGCTGTGTATTCAGTGCTGACTCCTTCAAGTGGCTTTTGGTCCTTTTTTGGTGTGCCCAGTGCTCGGCTGTGCCTGAGGGCTAAAGCCATTCAGCCACAACACTCCTGGTGTGCTGTGGTTTTCAGGCCCTGGCCCTTGGCTGCTGCCAGAGCTGGGCAGGTAAGAAAGAGCATTGTCCTCACCGTGGCCAGCACGGGGTGGGCTTGGCCCAAAGCCCAGGTGAGCTGTTCCCCTTCACAAGCAATGCTTTGCCACAGTTCCTGCAATGTAATGGACCAAGCCAGGCAGGATCTTCCCATTCTAGTGCTGCTCTAGCAGGAACAGGAGTTCGGGTTGACAGCACCTGATCCCAGACCACAGCTGAAGAGAATGCTTCCAGATCATTGCACAAATAATAATAGTATTAACGGAATTACAGGAAATCCTTGCTTTTCTAACTCCAATTCCAGGTTGAAAAGCAGTGTTACTAGCAGGCACACATGAGCTCAGCTGCTTTGATTAAAGAGCAGCTCTCTAATCTCTGCCTGGACTCTGCCCTGGGTTTTAATGCCTGATTAACTCCCCCCTGTCAGGATTATTTTGCGTCTTTGCATATTTTGGAGCTCTTCATTTTAGTTTATTGCTGCAGACAAGGAGCTGTTTGAAACAACTTTCATTTGCACTGGCAATTTAAAGCACTGTGTGTGAGTTTGTGGCTGAGTGGTGGCTGGAGCACAATTCAAGGGACTTTTAGGGCAATCTGCTGCTTCTCAGGGAGCAAACCCAGGACAGCACACTCTCAACACACGGGAGGGTGTCACTGTGTGTCTTAGCTCTCTGGGAGACACCAAATGTCACTTCCAGAAAATCAGCAAGTTACCACTAGTTTCGGAAGTGGCTGGAAGATTGACTCCCTATCCTGAGCATACTGAGGCCTTTCATAGAAAATAAAATAGATTTTTGGCTTTTTGTTTTCCAGCATAATTCAAAAGTGCTGTGGAAAACACAAAACTTATCACAGCAATTATTTATGCATCAAATTCTAAAATTCCTTCTAAGAACAAAATCAAAACTGGCTGGAAAGGGTTTGGGGCCAAGAGGGTTTGCTGTGAGCAGTACCTAATGCCTTAGATGGGCACTGCTTTCACAGCCTTCTCCAGATCTCCTGTCTTCTATGTACTGCCAAATACCACCCTTGAGGATGTAATTTTTGGTACAGCCAAGGCATTTCAATGCAGAGCAACAGGATTTACAAATGGGCAGGGTGGGATGGGGCAGGCGGAAGGAGAATGGGGTTTAGTCACTACCTCAAGACCAAAGAAGCAAAGAGAATATTTTCACAACAGTGCCCTTAAAGGAGAAAAAATATCCCTATAAAATCAGGTAACTGTGTCACACCAGGGAGCTGATGGAACGCAAAGTCCTGAAGGATGACCACGCTTTGGGGTGGCAGGGTGGAAAGCTTCCTGCAACAGCTCAGTGAGTAACAGTACAATGAAACAAAGAGCATGTCAGGTGATTCACGTGCAGCTCTGCAGGTGCCCACCACACTGCAGACACCAGAAAAGGCTCACTCGTGTGTTAAGGCAATTCTGCCCACAGGCTGTCCCAAGCTTTCGGTACTTTTTCCTTCCTTCCTTTGTTTTTGCACACATCCAATTATTGAGGATGTTCATAGAGAAACGGGATTTCTGGCCTCTGGAAGCACATCTGCTCCCACTGTTTATTTCCTGAAGTTGTCACAGTCATCTCGTAATGATTTCCAGTGTCACGACCACACTGATGGCTCTTCCCATGGGGAACACACAGGGAAACCACCCTGATGGAGAAAGCTGGCCCACAGTACCCAAAGGACCCTGGAGACATGGGAAAGAGCAGAAGGTGGCCCCATGTTCCACAAGGCTCCCACCAATGAAGCAAAAAATCTGGGAAACATGACTTGCTACAGCAACACATCCCATCAGGCTGGAAATGTGAGGACCTGCTCGCACACTGCACACTTCCAGTCCACCAGAGCTGCCCTCCCACTGGGCTCACTGGTTAGGCCAAGAAGTCACTCTGGCTTGGTGCTGATGTAACCAGTCCAGGCTGATCAAAGAAGGCCACAGAAACTGGCTGGAGGGATAAATCTGGCCATGGGTTTTCAGAAGCTCAAGACCTTGGAGGTGGATCTGCCCAAGCCATACCCAGCACCAGAAGCCCCCATGACTGCCCCCTACTCCTGAGCAATGAACTCCTGGAATAAAGAACAACAGTAAAAGGGTTAAAACTACCCCGCAAAAAAAGGTTTAAAATAAATTCTCCTCTCACTTGTGACTGGGAGACAAAGCCTTCCTTTTAGGCTTGGTTTTACTGAGCCTTCTACACTGCTGCAAGATCAATACAGTCTTCTCCAGGTGCCTTTCTTCCCATCAGCTCTGAAACCTGGCTCTGCACCCATGTTCTGCTCCTCTGAGGAGCCTCCAGCTGGTTTCTCAGGCAGCTGGGTTCCTTGTCAGGCTGTCCCTGCCTACCTTCCCCATTAGGCTCAGTGCCCCGTAGCCAACTCAGATGTTTGTCCTGAAGAGTAGGCTTTGGGGGGCAGATCTTTCTGCCTTTCAGGGCCAGACCTTGAGCAGGAGCACATCCTGCCAGGACAGAATCACAACTGGACACAGAGCAGACTACATACACCATCCGATGGTGGGAGAAGCCAAATTTCCCAGGGGAATTAACTGTACCACCAGTGCACGTGCTGTGGAGTGGTTCGAGGGGCAGACCCAAAAGAGCAGACAAAGCAATGCTGCCCAGGTCTGTGCACAAGCCTTCCAGTGAGCCAGCTCACATCTGGCTTCCACCCATCCTGCACTCCCCTTTCCTGCCTGCTGCATGCCTTGAATGTCTGTGCAGATTTTGCAGGGTTACCAGCAAGTAAAACAGGGCTTTGCTCTCCAGCTCAACACTTGGCTACACCAGCTCCAGGGAGGAGCAGGAGTTTGTCCTCAGCTCGAGTGGACAGAGTGGATCTGCCTACTCTGTCCCACCTGCACCTTGCAGCAGTAACCCCTTTGTGGCAGGTGAGTTCTCCCTATTTGAATGCTCCCAGAGGGATTGTAGCCAGCCCAGGAGCACAGGCAGACTGGGGGCATCCAAACCACCATGGAAAGCACACAGGCTATGCCACCTTGTCCTGAGGATTCACACAGCAGGGATAACACCTTACATTTCAGTTTTGCTTTCTGCAAGCATGGACTTACTGAAAAAACCCAGGAAGAGATACAGTTAAGGTTTCCTTACAGGATGCACGTATTGCTGAACTGCGCTGTCTCTGGAGGGGCCCACATGATGGAAGAAGAACAGTAGGCTGTCCTAAGTGAAGTGCAGCTTTGGGGATGATTTGCTGTCCAAAATACCAGCTGAAGATGTGATGCTACGCAGGAGAAAGAACATGATCAGGGCTCCTCGTGATCCCGACTGGCAGGATGAGCATGTGCAGCGTGGGAGAGCAAACAGACAGTGGGAGAGTGAAGTGGAGAAAATAAGGCAAATGTATAAGAGGCAGATGAGTATCATCAGTTTAACCAGCAAAACACCATCAGCTCTGATGGGCTTTGGGTCATTTAAGAGGTGGTAAAACAAAACAACAAATGAGTTTGTTTTCTTTCTTTGCTCTCTTTCTAGGCAGCATTGGTAAATTCAACCCAGCTTGTGCTGGAATACACGTGGCTTCCTTTTCACTCGTGAGCTTCCTTAGTTCAAGATTATACATCTCATTTCTCCACTTTTCCAGAACAAAGACAGCACTGTTTTGTTACTGTACAGCTACTTAGTCACTGCTGAACCAAGCCAGAAAAACTGGTATGTCAGAAAAAGCATGAATAAAGGATTTGATTAGGGCAAAGGGAAGAGGGGAAGAAGAATAGATATGATATTTGTGTTGCTGCTGCACTCAGTTATTAGAAGCAGTGGGAACACTGGTATTGCATTTGAAAAGTTTACAATAAAGCCTTTAATAAATTCTTGGCTGATATACTTTATACAAATTTAGGGACTTTGGTGGTAGCAAGGAGTTTTACACTTGCTAAGCGCAGCTCCTAAGATGGACTGTTTCCTAATTTTGTTACCTAATTTCTAATAAAATGCCATTCACAAAGCTGATACCCACCACACAAATGGTCCTGTTCAGCTGCTGAGGACTCACTGCCTGTGAATCTCAGCAGGGCTCCAAGGTAGAAAACACAGGATTTTTGGCCTTTTATTCCTACAGGCTGCATCGCTACTCACTTCAAGTAGAGAGCTTTCCAAATAGGAGCTGACCCATTTCTGCCTGTGGCACTGAGGGCACCTCTTCCACTAATCTTGTGTGTCAGCGTGGTGTGGTTGGTAATACTTGTCTCTGGGACAGCAGGTTAGGGATTTACTGAGTCCCACACACCATGTCCTTTAATTCAGTGTCAACCAAGGATAAGCCAAGGACCTAGGGCAAGGCGTGATCCATTACAATTTCATGCTGGATGGGTGCTGTATTGTTAGAAACACAGCTCCAGCTTCCAGATGAGAAGCCAAGCCTGAACTGCCACCTGGCTGTACGTGCTCCAGGTTTGGGGAGAACAGTGTATTCACATTTTCTCCCCTCTGTCACTCAACACGACAATGGGGCTGAAACCAACGGTGATTTAAAAATTAATAAAACAAATATGTGGCTATAAAAGCAGAAACAGCACAGTTGCAAAAGGGAAAGCAGACAGAAAGAAATGCACTTCCCTCGATAAAGCTGAGAGGTTTCTGTCACGGGCCCATGGAGGGCTGGGCAGAGGCGGAGGCGATGGGCAGTGACATTTACACTGCGGAGACCGCTCCCGTGCCGTGCCCCGGCGCTGCCTCCCTCCCTGCGCAGGGACACCTCCACCTCCGACTTCATGGAGATGAATGGCAGCGTTGGGGCTGACTTTCCATCGGTGGCAACCGCTGGGCACAGGTGTGGCACTGCCCGTGTCACCCCCGCCAGCAGCAGCGGGCCGAGCGTGGCCGCACGCCCTCGGCGAGAGCAGCCCTCGGCCGCAGCTTGAGATCCCCTCACATCCTGCAGGCTCTGGGTGCAGAAAGGAAAGCGGGAGCAGGTCTGCCAGCATTTTAAAGAACTCCGGTGCCATTTCTACACCAGCAACATCCTCCAGCTTCTGTGAAAGTGGTCTGGAAGGATATCTGGTGTCAATAAACCCACATCTTTTCACAGTAAAACACAGCGAGCCTCTGGAGCTCACTTTAGGACTACAAAGCTTGTTTGTATACTGGAAGGCCACGAAGAATTATCCCATCTGACTTCCCGTACATCCCAGCCTATTCATTTTCACTCAGTTGCCCTGTATTAAGCTTAATTACCCCAACATTAAGATTAATGGCTTCTGTTGATTACGTCTATCTCAAAAGAGGGACTATTAGAATGTTTGAGACAAAGCAGCCTCTGCTGTGGGTGATTTGTCCCCAAGGCTCACTGTCCCTGCTGCCAAAAACACAAGAACTTTCTTTGCTTCTTTTCACCAGTCAAGGATGCTCACCCTGATTTACCTCCCAAGAATAAGGAGCCCTTCCATATCTGGTGCTTTCTCTCTGTGCAAATACTTGGGCACAGAAGTCAAACTGCTTCTCACTTCTCTCTGCCTCGCTAAACAGGTCTCTCACTCTTGATGTCTATTTTCTCTATTTCTCCTCTCTTTTTGTGGCTCTGTGCTGTGCCTTCCCCGTTTTTTCAGACAAGCTGCTAAAAACCCAGGGGCAGGGCTGCATCTGTGGCTCAGTGAATTTTGGGATGCTGCAGCCTTTAGCATCAGCACAGGCAACTTGCTGCACCAACAGCAGCACAGCTGCACATTTGCCAAATGAATACACCTCCCACCAAGGTGAGTTAAAATAAAATTGAGGCTGATAAAAAGGAAAACAAAAACAAAAACAAAAGAATCAACTGGATTATTCCTTACTCTTGTTACCCAGGAACTTGGGAAGCCTTTCTATAAAGCAACATAAGCATTTTGCTTTAGCTGCAGCCACTTTGGGCTTGTATTAGCCAAGACAGATCTTAACACAGTTCAGAAACTGCTTCCCACATCACTCCTGAACCAGAATCACTACTTTGCAGCCTAACAGACAAGTACAGGTGCTGAATCCCTATGGCTTTTTGGAAATTATTTCTTAAATTATTTTAATCCACTTACTTTTTTTTTTTGTGATCATTAATGGGTACAATTTGCTACAACTTTTACTGTGGCAGTGAGGCAACCCTGGGATGGACCATGGACGGTCACGATGTCACATACTCGGCTGCTGCAGTGGAAATCACTCCCTCCCCTCCTTGCTTCTGCAAACAGAAGAGGATCTAAGTCTCCATGGGGTTTTTTTGGCCTTCAGTCCAAAAGCAACTAAACCTTCAGTGAGCGAGAAAGACTTCACCTAGGAGATGTGATCTTCCTCACTAGAGACTGCTGGCACAGACAATTTGTCCTGGGGAGCTATCAGAGAGGAGCTAATCAAGCATAGGTCAGAGAGAAAGAAACATTTTGAGCCTTGCTTTGTTCCCTCTCTTCCCTGCTGCCTTGTGCCAAGATTAAAGAGTCAGTTTAGATGGGATGAAGAGAAAAACATCACCAGTCCCTTTTTTCTGCCACAATCCTTCCCTTCCCCTGAGCTCGTCCTGGTGCCAAGCGGTCGCACGGGTCACGGGACAGTTGGACAGATTCCCTACACATCAGGTGTGTTTGAACTGAACATATTTAGGAAATGCAAATTACTACATGAGGACAGACATGCCCCAAAAGCAGCCCTGGGTTTTGGGCATCTGTGTGTGCTCCTAAGCAGACAGATCATGTGCCTTCCCACTTGCGCCAAACCCTCTAATGTTTCTTTGCTCAGATCTCATCCCTTTTCTGTTAATATTGCTGTTCAGCAGGACTTCATTCCCTGAAAGACTGAGACAAGGCAACTTCTCTTACTCTAGTTTTCAGTTGCTGCCATCTGCTTCCTTCTTCAGACCAAGCTGAGCATCAAGTCAGCCAAGGCCACTGCAATGGCAGAAGAAACCCATTTCAATGTGGTGATTTGCAAACACCTTGAAAGCACATAGAAAGGAAGACAGGGTGTCTTCCTCCAGGCTTTCCCACAGTTGAGGTACTTCAGCCTGCCCAGCACAGCCTCCTCAAGTTCACTCCAGCCATGAGCTACTTTGGACCAGGTTTAATACAATCCCTAATAGAAGGACTGTGAAAGCAAACCAGCCTCAAACCTCATCAAAGTCCTTGTGTAACCATTAACTTTGCTTAACTCTACTTGAAAGACAAGATTGCCTGGACCAGAAAATCTCCTTCCCTTATCACTTTATACTATTGCATTTTAATGTCAAAATAATATGACAGTGGTACTATGCTCCCTTCAAGACATGGTTCACAGCACATAAACAGGCCCGTGATTACTGGTGGGTATCACTACCACTCTTCTGGGCTATTTATACCAAAAAGTTGCTGGAAAAAATTTCAACAAGAGGAAGCAGCCTCCCTGATTTTGTTTCTGTCCAACCAAAATTGTGCTGTGCATATAAAAATCAGGGAACAAAAACAGCACCCCTGGATGTTTGTACAAGTGCAGGCTTCTCAGAGCTGTGGCCCAAGAGGTTCATGAGCTGGGGGCAGAGAGGCTGTAATCTGGTTCTTGCTCTCCTGCATGTCCTGACTCTTTTCCACTCAGTCTCACAGAGAATCTGTAAGGCTCCACAAATTAACATTTGTGAAATGTTTAGAGATCTTGAGATAGGAGTGGCTATAAAACCCCCCAGAGCTACTGATGTCTTTTATTATTTATTAATGCTGCTGCTGTCCACTTAGCCTGAAGCTCTTGGAGTATTTTGTACAACAAAGAAAACCACCATGCCTGGACAGGGGCTTGAGTTCTGCAGCAAAGTGACCCCCATGGGCTTCAGAAGGCCATTTTCATGAGCAGTTTTGAGCGGGACAAAGCCAGCAGGGAAAAGCAAAGCAGAGAGAAAACACCTCCTGAGATGCCAAGTCAGGCACAGGCTGCCCAGGCCTCCTGGAGCAACGAGGGGGGCTTTTGGAAATGGCTGTGGATGCGGCAGGGTGTCACTCAGAGGTGATAGGCACTGCTCCATGGCTGTGTCACAAAGGGCAGCCTTAATACTACAGACCCTGCCCGTGCAGCCCCGCATCCAGGCTCAGATCAGCAGGGAGGGGCTTGTCCCAGCTGGGAGAGGTCGGTGGGTCAGGAGGGCAGAGCAGCACCCACGACCCCTCCGGCCACAGGCTGGACCTTCCCCAGCAGGGGACCCTGCGTCCAACCGGGGCTGGTTTTCTCTGCATTATGTCTGTAATCGAAGCACAAAAGCCGTTCCTTTAAGTGGGTTTAAATGGTTAATGGCACTTGTTTCTCTGAAAAGAGAATGAAATTGCTATTGACACCTCTATAAAAGAGAGGCTCACTAGGAAAGCAGCAGACAAGGAGTCTTCCTCACTTTGTTGCCTGCAATTAGATCTGCAGCCTCCTCCTTTGCTCTTGTAAGAGGAATAGGTACCGGTATCTTCAAAGGATGGGAAACTTAACGGCCTCATTGGCGATTTGATGAATAATTCATGCTTCTGCATTATTCGCAAAGTTAACTAAGGTCTGGAGAGAGACAGTCAGAAATGCATCTTTGGGCAGTCACACTGGGCGCTGGGTCAGGGAGACACAGGATGATCTACACACACACTGCATCCAGCAGAGAGCACAGATGGACAGACACTGCAACGCTGCCTTCGCTCAGTGCCATACACTGGGGGACTTCTTAAATGAAGGTAGAGACCTTCAGATAGGTCAGGCTTCCTTCACTCACCCAACTGCACGCTCAGGACAGGAGCCCTTGTGTGTATGACGCACCTGGGGCACCCCAGCAGAGCTCAGAGCAGTGGCTGGGCCATGGCTCCACTGTGGGTGGTCACTGAGCAGCACCAGGTTGTCCTTCAGCTCAGAGAACCTCAGCCCCCTCTTTGGCATGGCCAACAAGGCCATCGTGCCCCACAGGGAGTCACATCAGCACTGTGCAGTGGCACATGCCACGGGAGGGCGGCCACCTCCATCCCTGCTGCATGGATGGGAGTTGGCAATTTTAGCCAGCACTTTGGGTGTTTTGCTGGGTTCCTCTTTAAAGGCAAAGCCGTTCCCTCGCTGGGCTTTCTGCAGTGCCTCCCACAAGAGCCTGTCACTGCTGTGCTGGAATACAAACAAATAATATTGCACATGACTCACTGGTTGTACCGGTGAAACATGAGGACAGAAGGTAACAGCCGAACCTGTTTAAACACATTGGCCTGACTGACATTTTTCAGAAAACAACGGCAGCGCTGTGCCCATTGGAGCCTTCTCAGAGAAATGCTAAACGTGCCATTGAAAATATCATCTGTTCAGATTCGGTTCAGATTTAATCATCCTCCATTCAGCCTTCCCAAAAGTAAAATGAAAAAATAAAAAAGGAAAAAAGAAATCATTCTGGCTGAAACATTTGGTTCTTGCTCAAGAATCTGGTCTGAATTTTATAAAGGTTTCCTGGAAGCGGAGATCAAGGGGCTGGTTTGGGGCTCAGAAAAAGCCCTCTGGCAGGATGAAGAAGAGAAAACTGCCAGAGACTGAGACTGATACTTTGTCATTAACTTATTGGGAACACTGCACAGGACTGTTCCTGCTAATTAAAACCAGTGGTGACCAAAGCTCACTTGCAGAGATTGGGCTTTGGCCAAGCATTTGTGTGTGGATGAGGAAATGAGATCATAAAAGTCACAACTGGCCTCCAGCTCGGGGCGTGTAATTGCCTCTCACACCTTGCTTCCCAGCCCCTCCAAATACCCCCTCTTCTAATAAAAGTAGTAGTGGAGCTACTCACATCTATTTTGAGCTATCGGACCACAGAATGGGACCAAGAAAATCCCTGCACTGGGGCTGTCCCCAGAATGAATGGATTAAAACTGCTCTGAGGTTGGGCCCTCTCCAGCTGAATGTGACTTCTCTACTTATGACTTTTACATGCAGGATTTCTCCTCTGGTCAAAATCTGTGCCACCATGAGTTTAGGCAGAAGCAAACTGAGATCCATAGGATCTGCCAGAGCTAGGACTTGGTTTACAGTTCAGAGAAGAGCTTCCCTGCTGAGCCATGGATCCATGGAGATGGCTGAAATCCTCGTGACTGACACCCACCTTGGAGATGGGCTCCCCATGACCACCTCCAACCCTACAGGTGGACAATGGCCGGGGGCCCTGACAGTGTTTCCCCCAAAAGCTGAACTTGTCACACTCTTTTATCCATAAGGTAGGAAGGGATGGTGGGCTGATGTGAGCAACACCACAGAACTGCTGCCTACTTAAATATATATATACACAGGGGAGGGAAATACGCACTGCCTTCAGCAGATACTGTGATCTAAGTCACAATACACCCACTGGCACATCCACCTCCATAAATGTTCCGTCACAAGTGTGCCCTCACAACGATACCACTGGGTCAGGGCAGTAAAAGCACGTAGCATCTCTCCTACCCCGCATTAAGTGATGCATCCACACACTGGGGCTGCCCCAAATACCAGGGTTTCATTACAGTGGTGTAGTTTCACTGGGCGGTTTCTGAGCCGTGACCTAACATGCCATGACTTTTCCTCCAGGACTAAAGCAGTGCCTGTCTGGTACCCTCAGCCAGACCTAAATCTCTGCTGATAAAAGGTGTCCAACAGAAAAATGGGAATGTCAAACCAATGATTAAGACAACTCATCTCCTCTAATGGCAAGTCTTCTGTTTTCTTCTGAGAGGACAGGAGAAACAAAGCCTAAATTAACTAATTCCCTCCAGTCATACATCAGCTAATTGCACTGGCTGTGTATCCCCGCCTCAATCCATCCATCTGACAGCTATCACTCCTAATATGCCTTAAAAGATGGTTTGTACAAGGGGAGTAGTCCTGTCTCATTTCCCAAGGAAAGCAGGTTCTTTCCCTGCTTTGGAAAGAACCATTCTTTGCCATCACAGCCTGATCTCATGGCTCTTTCTCCCAGAAAACACAATGTTAAAGCAGAAAATTGAGCAGCAAACACCCTGTCTGGATGCTCGGGATTGCACAAGGTCACATTGTTTTCAAAGATCCAACATGTCCCCAGAATGGCATCAGCAACAAGCATCACACAGCAGAGCAGTGGGGAGGTGGGGGAAGTTTTGGAAATCCTGGTTACTTTGTGTTGTCAAGATGTTTGGTGTGTTATTGGTGACTTTATGAAGGGCCATGAGAGCACAACCCATGCACTGACCCATCTCTACAGCAAAGGCTGAACTCAGGCAGGAGGATCCCTCTGGATACCCATGAAAGCACACCTGACCCCCATCCCTCTCCAGGGCTCTCAGAGGGGACAGTTCTGTGTCCTTTGTCTTCTGTGCATCCTCAATGGCAACATCCCTCCCAGGGCTGCACATCCTGCACCCACTGGGACAAGCACCCACTGGTTTCCGTGGCAGGTTGGGGATTTACCTGTCTGCTGCCCTGACTGGGGGAAGTGACAATTATCCTACATCTGGGTTTTCACCTAGGACTGGCCACTTCCACCAAAACAACTGCCCTGCAAGTGCAGTTCCAGAGGACAGTGCAGGGCAGGCCCTGCTGATGGATCCAGGGAGAAATCAACTTTCAGGGCATGAACTGGGGAGTCCTGCAGCAGAGGCCAAGGACATTGGAGCCAAGCAGGGAAGTGAATGAATCCCACTGTGAAAGTGGTGCGTAAGGGAATGGGGCTGAAAATGATGGTGCTGAGATCTCCCTACACTGAGGAAGGAAGGGCAAGATTGAAGGGAGTGATGGGAGAGGACAGGCAAAGATTCCAACATCAACCCACCAAAAATGTCTCCTGGACTTGCTCTGTCCTGAGGCCTCACCTTTGGTGTTGAGACTATCTGCCCAAAGGAAAAGGGAGAAAGGTTTTCAGGACAGGCACTTCTAGGCTGGCACCTGCCCTGCCCTACTTGCACCAGAGCCAGGGTGCCCTGCTCCTCCCCCTCCAAAACACAGCGATGAAGAGAAAGGACCTAAGCAAGAGACACTGGGAGACACAATAAGGAAAAAGTGTGAAGGCATAGACAAAACAGTCCTTGTACTTTATCTCCCAACTTCAGACTGCCCTGCCAGAAGAAACACAGCTATCTCCTCCTCTTCTGCTGCCTCTCACTGTTCTTGTAATACAGGGGAAAAGTCTCCAGCACCTCTGAAGCCCCCAGCACGGGCACTTTTCCCCAGAAGCCTTGTAAAACCTGCTGTGGCTCTCCACATAGCTCTGTCATCATCCTGGGTCTCACATGTCCCCTCCATGTGCCCTATGCTTGCTGGTTTATTTTCATCTATGTGCCCTAGACCATGCTTTACTGGTTTATTTTCATCTGTCCACTTCTTGGGCTGAATGGCGACTGTTTTACTTTGTTGTTGCTGTTGTTGTTGTTCCTGGGTTTTATTAAATACAAACAAGCCCTCCCCAAGTGTTTCTTGCAAACTCAGAGAGGATTGAGACTCTCAGACTCCTCATCCCTGCTAATGAGAAGTGCAACGAGCAGGAGTGGGCAGTGCTCCTCCAGCTTCACCCCTTCTCCCTCTCCATGGGCTCCCTGCTTGCCGTGGCCAGGCACATCACAGAGGTGAGGAAGGCTTCTGGCTTAGCACCCGAGGACTCCAGTGTACTCAAGTCTACAGCTGAAACATGGCAGTTTCTTCCATCCTTACATTAAATGGGTGTCCCTCACCTCGCCACAGCCTGAACTGGAGGAGACCCCTGAGATGAAGTGGGGCTGCAGGAAGCACTGCTGCTTTGCAGGGGGGTGTGGAAACGACACAGCTTCCAACACCTCTGAAAAGCTGAGAGTGTTTTACAGAGCTTTTGTTTTAACTAGAGGTTAGACGAACTTCAGTTGTTTTGTCTGAGTGCCTCTGTGCACAAACACCTGGGAATGAGCAGTGGCAGGACAATGGAAAGAAACCACTTGTATAGATTGTTCCTGCGTTTAGTGCCCACAAAGGAGACAAGAGAGTGAAATTCTGCTTCTGCTGACTTGCTAAATAAGCACAGGCCATATTGTGAAAGCAGACATTTCATGAAATGAAGACAACTTTTCTGTGTGTTTTGGAGTTGACTGACCCTAGGGGCCTTCTACGTCCTTTGTTTCATCTGCACCTCCTGTAATACCCTTAAAAGTTGCAGGTACTTCTTCAAACGACTGCCTTTTACTGCCGTGGTCACTGTGTGCATGCTGGCTTGGCAGGCACTGCACCAGGTCACTATGGCGGAAAATGAAGTTGTCTATGGGAAAGGCCCTGGATATCCATTTGCTCACAACATGCAGCAGCTGATGAGGAAAACTGCTGTGGAAAGTCCATACTGCCATCTGACGCTCTCAAACAAGCATGGTGGAGCACCTAAGGCTTCCACAAAACCCTGTGCAAGTTTCACTACTCTTTTTAAAGCTTTAGGCTTTCTTAATGCCACTCAAAGCCCACTGGCAGGCAGTGGAGGTGGGACAGCCCTAGTGACACACGGTCCCTGGCAAGCAGCTGTTCTTTGCATACCAATATCCATCCCATGTGCTAATCTCAGGATACCAGGCACCAGCATAGGTCCAATGTATGAAATCCGAGAGTTCTCCCCAAGAACAGTGGGGTGGGTAACCCAGCTCACTGCAGAGTCAAGCCAAGGATTAAGAAATTCTCATTATTGCAATTTCCAGTCACATTTTTCAGAGTGTGACTCATTCAGGGTCACACGGTAAATACCGGAAAGACCTAAAATGGGTCGAGGTGCCCTGACCCTCAGGGCCAGGTGCTAACTACTCAACCATGCCTGTCAGATTGGGCGAGGAAAGTGCAGAGCTCTGGAGTTATGACAAGGTTTCACAACCTTCAAGCTCAGAGCTTGGAGAAAGAAAGTGACATTAAAAATGATTTAAAAGAAAAAAAGAAAATAACCCCTCCCAGCACTAGTGACAAGATTACCTGCTGACAAAAAAGAAAGGTACCGAGAAATAGTCTACACAGGTGGCTCTAAAAATTATGAGACAGAAAAAGGAAAGAGGAAATGTAATTGAAAGAATAGCCTCTCTCACACTAATGCCATTCTTGCTATTTGAACAAGTAATTTTAAAGATGACTAAAATAGTATTTACATTCTTACAAAATCACTGGATTTTGAAGACAACTCTCTAAGGTCATCTCCAGGGAACAGAAGAATGATGGGCTAATTAGCTGTGTTTGCCAAAAAATGTTTTGCTTCTTTTGTTATTATTGCTACATACTTTTTGCCTGGATTGGGACCTCTCTATGCGAGATACTGCACACACAGACCAAGCAACAGCTCTGGCCTCCAGATGTTTACTCCTGGCGAGTGTCTGCACTGTGGTGGTTCTCTGGGGCCACATCTAAGCACAATAAAATCCCACAGCGAAGGTGAGCTCACCCTCAGCAGCTGCCAGCTCTGCTCTGCTCCAGAGCTCTCTATTCACTGGTGTTACCCAGCAAACACAGGCTGTGCTTTACCCCAAACCCGTTTGCTCAGTTGATTAGCGAAAAAAACAGAGCTGACCTGAAACTGCAAATCAGGTCTTGCTTCCAAACTTGGAGGGGTTGTGCCATTATCCCCTCTTTTTACACATTGGCTGATTTCCTGCTTCTGCTCAGAAATGAAAATTAACACACATGAAGGGCAGTTTAGTGGGATGGGGTTTGTGGTGACATGGACAGGTCTGAACACAGCTGGGGAAAACACATGGGGGGCTGGCGAGGGCCACGCCTGCTCACTCCAAACTCCCTGCACCCACCAGTGCCCATGACCCAAGAAACCAGCCATTCTGCCTCAAAACAAGCCCTTGGACGATGTCCCTGATTTCAAGACCACCGCTATCTTTATCTCAGCATCAGTTTTCTCCCTTTCCCCCTTCTGATTCTGTCCCCCATCCCACCAGAAGGACCAAGCAAACAGCTTGTGTGGGGCTTAGCTGCTGGCTGGGGTTAAACCATGACAAAAGGGAAAGGGGAAAGTGAGGGAAGTGAGCAAGTGAGGGAAGTGTTGTATCAGGAAAGGACAAATAAAGATCTCCTGTATGCTAGAGGAGTCTCACAATTCTCCAGATAAATGGAAGGCATTCCCATTGTTTCTGAGTGATCATTTAACCTTCATCATTAAACCTCATTTCAGGATCAAATCTTCCCAAAGCTAGATGCTTGTAAGACTGCAACACTCACCATATGATTTATTCTGGGTAATCTGCCTTAGCAATATGCTATGTACCTCCTTTGGCACTATGGAAATCCATAAATGACACGGATAAAGGAGCAGTGAGCTTTATGCTTCCTCAAAGACAGTATAGCAGAAATGATCAAGTATAACTTAATTTTTAATACAGCCTAATTCTCAAATCCACTGGGGAATTGCTGCCAGATATTTTTCTGGTAAAGAAATATCACTAGCCTGAAGCCAAGTGTTGATTTAAGGCTGTATCTGTGTGGAGAGGTTACAAAGCTAGAGATGTGATTCTAAGCGAGAAAAGGAATGGGTTATTTAGAACAAAATACTGTGTTCAAAGTACTAATTACAAATGAACCAATTCTTGCACTAATGCCAGTAGAAAAACTTAAAAGCAACACAAAGAGTATCACTAATGTGCTGGGGTAGCTTCTGCCTCTTCACAGCCTGAGATGACCATTAATAAACATTCAGGAACTTGTGAAAATGTTTCACAAGACCTCCTTAATTTTGACCAAACACTTAGTTCTCCAAAGATCTTTTCTAGAAGCCTGTTACTTATTAATTTCTTTTTCTTGGACCTTCAACTCTAAGCTTTAAGGCTTTGATTCATGGAGCAGAAACAACGGCATGTGATCTCATCAGCCACCCACCCTCCCAACTGCAGAGACCAAACCTTTGGTGCAAATCCTCTCAACTGCTGAGAAAATGTTAACCAGGAACACACTTGCAAAAACCAGAACCAGTTTGTGAACAAATGAACATTTCTCCCTGTAAGAGCTTTGGGGGGGAAAAAGAGATCTTATAGCATGGAATAGAAAGCAACATTTTTTTAATGGCTTTGAGACTTTTTATGAGGTATGAGCTGCAGATTATTGGGGTACACCCAGCTCATGGAAATCAGTGTGGCTCCTTCAAGTTCTGTAGATCTAGATGGATTTAGACCAACTGGATATCAAGCACAGGCATCTCAAATAAATCTTGCTGGACCTCAACATGCTGAACAGCATGTTGGAACAGCATGTTCCTAAACATGCTGAATTTTAGTGATTTTTTTTCCACAATGGGAAGAGCATTCTAGGAGTATTAAACTGAACTAATGCTCTCACATAACATGTCCACACCAGAGGGTCCACAGAAGTACCTCATGTACATTAGCTTAGCTACAATTGCTGATAAAGGTAAAATTTGACTCCAAACACAAATGAGGAATTTGAAGTTGGGACATTCCCACATACTCTTAAAACGTTACCACCATCAAGGCATAATTTCTTCTCTGTCACTAGAGGGATGCACTTTCTGCTGGAAGAGGACAGGCTAGGGAGGAGTTGAGTGCCAAGAGTTGATCTGAACACTCAGGATAATAAAGGACAAAAGAGCAGCCCCTAAACCAGGAATTCTGAGTTGGATTTTCCTAAAATCTCAAGAGCATAAAAATGCTCAGTTTCCAGTGGGATGGTCTGGCACTTCTATCTCCAGGTTCTGTTGGCTCCCTTAAAAGCCCTAGTCTTTATCAGATGATGCATTTTTAACCTTAACCCACAAAGTCTCCCGGAGTCCAGCCACACTCAGGAATGGGTTCATTCAGGCCAAGAGGAAGGGTCTGTCTCTCATACACACCCCAGACACTTCCCACCTTTCCGCCGTCCACACCACGCTGCACAAAGCTTTCCCAGGGAATTGTGTGCCCAAGGAAAGAAAACCTAAGCAAACAAAAGACCCTTTGATCGTTTTATTAGGGTACAACCTAATGCCAAGTACTTCCTTATGCCAAAACTGGGACAGGAAATACAGACGTGACTTCTGGGAGTCCTCTCCCTTCGTTATCACTGGGAAGGATGGGAACTTTGTGTCGTATTCAGCCAGAGATGCCCGCGGCTTGCGACGCTCTCTTCTGCAAGATGTAAACAAACTGGCAGCCAAGAAGATTCTCTCTCTGGGTTGTTTATATGCTTTTCCTCTGACCTGGTCACTTCTTTCCTGCACAACTGCTTGCTGTGGGAATGTATTCCCAAGTGCTCATTTCCTAGCCTTTTTTATGCTTGAGTCTCCAGCCTGAAAAACCTGTCTCTGCTCTGATGCTGCTGTGAGGGAACACACTGAGGCTGTGCCTCTCCCCAGTCCCCGCTGTGGGCAAACCCCACCATAGGCTCTGGGACTCAGTTTAGCTTCCCTGAGAGTTTCAGGTTTGGGCTCTAATTGCCTGTGTAGAGAGGGACATTGCCCTATGGCTAAACCTCCTGGGCAATGCAAGGACAGCCCTGGTGACAAACAGAAAGTGGCACTTTGTGTCTGTGGTGACAGACCAAATGCAATATGGAGAGGATTTGTGGCTCTGCTGCCCAGGGTGCTTCCCCTCTGCTTCTCTTTTTCCCATCCTCTGGACCCTCAGTGCCATGACAAAGAACAGGTCTCTATAGGGTTGTCCCTTTTGCACCTCAAGATGTGAGAAATGGGAGCCTGTGCTGCAGTCAGTCCTGTCCTCCAGCTCCAGACTGGATAACCACGAGGGCCCTTGCAGTTCCAGACCCTGGGTTTCAAATCCCCTCACAGTCAGGCAAGCCAGTACCAAGGGATTGGAAACTTCCCATTCTGAGAGGCTGTTAGATCCCACCATCGCTGGGATGGCAGGAGAAGGGTCCAAGCTCCCCATTGGGCCAGGCTGCCCTGTGGACTCCCTTGAACACACACACAAGGACAGAGCCTATGGACTTTTTTTATTTCACAAGTAATTAACTGGGCAGCCTCCCCTGAGCCTCTTCTGTTGCTTCCTGGGCACATCTCTGAAATTAACCTCAGAGCTAATGAAGCCAATTATCAACAGCAGACATGGTCTCCCTCTGATTATTTTCCCTGGAAAGGTCACCCAAAGTGGCACATTGTGAAACCCAGCTAATTGCATTGTCTGCTCACAGCATGGAGCGGGCTCCTGTAGGGCTCTGCCGGGCTCGGGGGAGCCTCCTGTGCCATGGCCCAACAATTGGAGCCTCCAGCAGGGGAAAGAGGCGGCTGGGAGAGAGGAACCCACTGCCAAGACCTCCTTGCCACACACGTCGCTCGTGGATCCAGGCTCTGACTGCTGGCTGATCCCCTCCTTTCAGATGTGGCCAGCCAGCCCAGCAGTCGAGGCAGAAGATTAGATGAACGTGCCAAGCTATCTGGGTATCAGAAGGAAGTGTCTGGATGCTTCTCTTGGGAAACAGTTTTGTTTTCATTTGGCTATTTAAAAATTCTTCTTTAGAAAAGAAAGGCGGGGAGAATTTTAGTTGGAAAAATCCAAGCCCGTGGCCTAGCTCTGGAACATGGAGGGGGATGTGGTTGGTAATATCAGCTCAGTGAGAGTGCTGCCCCATTTCTAAATTAACAATGGGGGGAGGAGGAAATCCTGGTATTTTTGAAAATTTTCTAGATAAAATATGGTCAGAACAAATCAAACCAAAGAAATGGCACTGAGAAAGACAAGAACAGAACATCTTGCACTGTTTTCTTTGGGCAAAACATTTCTGATAGAACAACCAGTGATGTTCCTGAAGAGTCCATGAAGATACAGATTCTCCACACTGAGTTTTATACCAGCCCTGCCCTGTTTTATCTCCATAATTACCAAAACATTCCTGAGAAGTCATCAAGCCTTGCTCTCACCACCCCACAGAGCAGCTCAGGGAAGGGGAAAGGGCATCTTTCCTCATGTTTTTCTCATATTTTCATATAATAAAAATAGAATGCAACACTTCCCTGTCTTCATCACCTGCATCCAGCAGCAAATACAGCTCCAGTGCAAGACCTCGATGTCTTTGATCCTATGGATCAGAGCTCACCACACCCCACCTTTCCCTATAAGGTTCTAGGAAGAAAGCTAAAATTTTGAAGCAGCACTTCTCAAATCCAGTCTTTGACATTTGGGATTAAAGAGGACAAAGTATATGTGCCTACAAATGGATGCTATTTGGGAATTTGAGTGGGAAGTAATGCTGTGACTGCTTGTTACGTAACCAAGCTGAACCTGGAGGTTTTCTACCCCAATTCCCAAAGTACAGCAAGATCTCTGCTATTTCTGGTGGGCTTCCCTGAGCCCACCAGCACCACCATAATCAGGTGGCTGTGAGGGTTCAGTCTGTTTTTAAACACACAAACAAAACTTATCTGGGGAGTAATGCAACATCCACCCCTCCAGCAGGACAATCCAGGATGGACAATCCAGCTGCTACCCTGGACCCTGCAGCTCACTTTTATCAGAGGTTGCTTTGGAAAGAGAACATGCTAAATCAAAAGTAGTTAACAAAAGATACGTGATCCATCAAAAGCAAGCTCCAGATGCTGCATTTCTGGCATCAGCAGCAAGAGGATCCAAGCAGCTGGGTGTAAGACCAGCTGTGGGGACTCCTTCCCTCTCTCCCTCCTCTCTCCCCTCCGTGGCTTAGGGCACAGTGTGCCTGTGCCCCGATGTGACACAGCCTCTAATCACATTCACATGTCAGGTCACACCAGGCGGGAGATGATGTGTGTGACCACATTAAAGAAGGGAATTTTTCCCTTTGAGATGTCTTTGTTGACTTCAATAAAGGCTCCCTCTGGGCTTTCATGCTTCAAAGGAAAAGGGGATAGGGACCATCTTCACACATCCTAATTAACAACGTTTATTAATTGTTCTTGCATGCTGCTTTGGTTCTGCATCTTTCACACAGCTCAAAGGAAGGAAGACATTTCTGAAAGGGCTTAGAGAACATCAGTGTCCTCCAGCCTCAATAAACCTTGGAAAGCCATGGTGTAGAAATGGAGATGTCAAAAGATTTGCATGTAATTCTGTACAGAATGGCACTGGCAGAGGCACACCTGGGGACATGGGTGAGCAGATGCATCTTCTGCAGAGCTTCTTTCTTAGGTTGAAGGACGAAAATACTTTGGTGGCCTCTCCCCTGCCCTGTGAGAGGACAGAGTGGGGCTGCTGCTCTGACATTTCTGTTTGGGAGGTTTGAAAGGGAGCACAGGGTCAGCATGCTAGCAACACATCCCCATCACCTCTGAGGTTCCTGGCACTGTAAAAACAGAGTCTCAGCACCTCTGCAAAATCAGATCCTGGATCCCACAGTGAAGTCCAGGAGGGACCAGGGAATACCAGGAGCTTTTGGGAAGCCAATAGAAAGTAGGTTAGTCGTACTCTTGATATTTTCAAGTGACACTGAGCTCTCAGTAAGAAACAGAATTTCTCCCAACTGCGTGGCCACTGAAAAAAAAAGTCCCATGGGTATCTGTAAAGAAAGAGCAACTCTCTGGCACTGCAGCCCTGTTTTTGGGGCTCCTGATGAAAACCTGCCATCAGTGCAGCTCTCCTGTACACACCAGCTCCACACCAGAGCTCCTGCCAGCTTACACCACTTCTCACTGCAGGGCAAGGTACAGCCTTAGCGCCCTGAGGGAGCACAGCAGTGATTGCAACATCAGTATCTCTGACCCAGACAGCTCTGGAGTCTTGCACCTGAGACAGCCACCAGTCTTCCCCTAAATTACCCATTCAAATGCTAGAACATTCTTAGAGCTCTGTTCAGAGAAGGGACTTTTGGAAACCCATCAGGGATTTTTTTAGGTTATTTTCCAGACTTGCGGAACCTCCACTTCCTTGCTGGACTATGGTGTCCAGATAGGCACACATCCTCACACCAATTCTTTCATTCTCATTGCAACACAAAACCTTCATCCTTGTAGTAAGATCCTCTCCAGAGTCTGAATGGTCAGAAACTCTCACATCCATTTTGTGTAAGGGAAAGACCAAGTACATGTGATTCCCATACCGCAGGAGTGGGATTACCTGAGCAGTGTGTCACTGTGCCTGTAAGTCCTGTCCCAATACCTAAACCACAAACTGTGCCTCTTACGGAAAGCTCCTGGGCTAAATACAGAGATCTCACCCCATCCAATATGCTCAGCTGGAGGATCCAGGGCTTTGTAGTGTATCAAGAGTCACAACTGGTTTTCCTGGCCTTCCCTGCAATGATCCACCTGAGTAGCTCTCATCACCACTCAGTCGTGGGAAGGTTCCCACCTGATATTTCATTTAACAAGGCAGCCTGTATAGGGCAGCTCAGAGCCCATCCTGAGTGGACCTGTTTGAAACCCTGCTATAAGCCCCAAGTTATGTTTGCCTGCAAACACTACAATGAGTATTTGAGCTACAGCCATGAATGCAAGATGCCATTCACAAAATATTTAGGCAGAGGAGAACTGCAGTCCATTTAAAATTTTAAGGGCAGCTTAGGCACTATTTCTGTCTGGCCTATGAAGAAGGTATATAAGAGAGTCCTCAAGCTGATAATGAGTAAAAACAGGAGGACTGGCAGGGCTCCAGGCCTGAGGACTGATGGTTTGGGGAAGATACAAAGAACCTGCCAGGAATATGCCAGGGTTAGGCTCAGGCCTGTTATGGCCTTGGATAAATGAATGCTACGTTTGTTAACCAACATGAAATGCAGGAGTCTATAGAAACCACATGTTTTCCATCCATTCCATGTGCTCCATCAGCTTGATGGAGTTAGATGATGCAGACAGACAGTCTGAGATCTGGGTTAAATAAGTTGAACTGCTTTATTTTTCTCTTGGCATTGCAGTGGGCGCAAGAAATTCTCACAGGGTGGAACATCTGGAACACATTATTCACGAAGAGTGAAAGATGCTGTTGTGTTTGTGGAGGAACCAAGCACGCTTCTTGCAAGCATCTGACACAAACCAGAGTGACAATTAATGGCATGGCAGCTTTCTTTAAAGGGTATTAGTTCTGCTTCATGTTAAATAAAACCTTTGTCAGCTTAGCTGACGGTGCAGGTTTCCAAGAAGGCATTTCCCTAGCCCAGGAAGAGACATGGAAGAAGTGGCAGCCTGGCATTTGCAGGGGCAGCAGGGGGAATTCCTACCTACAGTAGCAAGACGGAACTCCTGTCAGATTTAGAGCACAGTAGGAAGCGATGCTGTGACTTCTATCGACACATAGATGATATTTTTCACCCAACAGCTTCCTCATAAAACTAATATAGAAATACAGTGTAAGTCAGCCAGAAATCTGTGGATTTCAGTCAAAATCAGATGAGCCAAAGCAGAAAAAAAAAGGATATTATATTCTTTAGTGGCTGGTGGCTCAGACTCTTGCACAGAATGTGGGAGCCTTGGACTGGGTCCCAACTTTCCTTGAAGGACCCTTATTTCAGACCTTAGTCCAGTTTTTCAGCTACTTTTTTCCCTAGCTAAGACACCACATCCTCCAACAACCAGTGGTCTGTACCTTGTGTGTGAGGCGTTCCTTTCCTGCAAAAACTCGCCAAGGAAATCTAGGTGAAAAGGTGGACACCTCCAGATGACTTCCTTGGAGGACAGATGCCAACAACCTGAGTCAGGAGAGGCTGCACCTCATGGGTGCTGCAAGTGGATGGAGGGTGACCCAAGGGAAGCATGAAAGAGATGAGACTGAGGATGTCATCACACAACTGAGCAAGCTGGGTCAATTGGAAAAGAGAAGAAAGACAGGGCACCTGAACTACAAGGTCAATGGAGGAAAAGGACTTAGAAAAACAGAGAAAAGATCCTTCTTGTGCCCTTGGCTGATAATACCAGTGTGTCTTCCACCTCCCAGATGGAAATCCTGAACAACAACCTTTCTGAACAACAGGTTTTTGTTAAAGCAAATATATACATGTGTACCTCAGAATGCACTTGCCACATGATGCCAATGCCAAAATCACCATGTCAGCAATACATTTTAACTCTTCAAGAAACTACCTTTGTTTTCCTTTTCTGAGTAGGAACAAGTCAAGTAATTTGCTCTTACTCACTCTTCCAGAAATTAGAAAATAGCTTCTAATAAGAACCAGAACAATCTTATGTAAAAATGCCTACTCACTTTACCATGCTAACAGAAGAGCTACTTCACGTTCAGACAAAATGAACAAATAAATATGTGTTCAGACCATAATGGCAGAAAAGTGCTTCCACTCTATGTGTACATCAATTATTTCCTTCTGTTTAAACCCATAACTAATTACCCTTGGAAGCAAATAGCTAACATCCAGTCGAGTACAGGCATCCCTTTTAATTCAATCAAGAGCTCATCTAGCTTGAAAATCATGGCAATTATCAATGAAGTAGAGGGTTGTATGGACCTAAGCCCTGTAGCAGAAAGTGCAGTGCATCACAGGAGGGTGACTTCCAGAAAGGATGAAGAGAAATGTCCAGATTATGGATAAAAATGCACAGTTTGTGAGGTAACTTCAGAGAGGCACTCATGACTGCTCAGGAAGATGCAGACATTAGTGTTTGTCCCACCCTCAAAAGCTCATGGCCCAATTTTCAGTAAAAATTAAATATTTGCTGTGAAAATTGGGGCTTTGTGGAAACCCCCAGATTTTTCCTCCAGAAGGTAAACTAGGTATAAAACTCAAACCCATCATCATTAAAAATCCTTTGGGATTACTTTTGCCTCTACTCCAGATGTATTCTGAACCAATTCCTCCTGCAGCTCAACACAGCCTGGGTCATCACAAGACCTTTAAGCTGACCCTGAAGTTCAAACTGATTTTTTATAGACCTATACACATGAGAAAGGCACACTGAGGAGACCACACACACATTGTACCAGCTTTCTCAAGGGTTTCCCCATCTACAACCATTACAGCTGTCACATCACCTCACAACACATCTTTGCCTGCTCCTGAATTCAGGTGACACGCTGTGTGCCAGGGTAATGCTGTGGGCAATATTTTGAGATTTTTGGCCTTGGTTTCTGATATACAAACACAGTTACAGTTTTTGCCTTGTTACCATCACACAGTCTTATTCCAATTTTGGCCTCCCTCATTTCACTGGTTAGAAACAGGCTGGTTTTCAGAGAGAAGAGTTTGAGCAAAAGAGGAAGGCCAGACCTACACCTTCTCCCCCTCCACAGACCAACCACTGAAAAAAAATCACAAGAATCATAATCACAGAATGGTTTGAGTTGGAAGGGACCTTCAAGATCATCTTGTTCCAACCTCTGGTATGGGCAGGGAATCTTCCACTAGACAGGTTTCTGAAAGCCATTCCCTTTGTCCTGTCACTACATGCCCTTGTGAAAAGTCATAATGATGTTCATAAGGCAGCACTGGGGGTAATTTCTTGTTTTTTAACATCCATATGTTGGGAATACACCACATATGTTTAACGGAAAACATACAGCTAAAGCAAAAATTATATGTGAAAAATAAGGTCCTTTACCTCATCAAGTCCCTGCAAGAGCTGAAGAGCATTAGTGGTTTCTTCCACTGACATTTTGCATTAGTTCTTTTAGAGGAGGCTCAATGTAATGTGAATTAGATATGTTGCTAAAAAAATCCCCAAAACCAACAAGAGATGTCCATGGGTGTTTTTAATGCCTCTGTACACCACGCATCCCAACGCAAGACTCCTGAGACAGAAAAAGACAACATTAAGCAGCATATGTATTCATGTGTGTATATATATATATATGCATAAAAATATATATTCTCAACTCCAAAGATCAAGTCAGATCACTGGGAGATTCTTATATTTAACAAGCAACTTCACGAAGCCAAAAACCAAGAGGCATTTGATTAAAACAACCAATTAAGGTTTGGCATGGGTACTATGAAAACCTTGGAAGCTGTTGGCTATCAAAACTTTTCTCCTGAAAGAGAAATCTTCTCTGCCTGCCAGAGACAGTAGCAGCTCTGCAGGCTCACATGCTGCTCTGCTCCGTGTTTTCTCATCCTTGAGCAGCCACTGGCCAAAACTGATATGAGACACAGAGAGGAATGATTTGCTGGTACAATATTTGTCTTTTGACAGTGTGGCAAATCACAAGGTTCCAGATTTTTAAAAATTCCCATTTCTTAGATAAATATTTCAGTTTACAATCAGAATTAATTTTGCGTAAGTTTACAGAAACCATGACTCATCCATACTTGAAGGACAATTGTAGGGTTGCTTTCTGACCAAATATCCCATTAGATTGTGTATTGCCTTGTTTTGCAAATCTTCCTACAAACTGCATACGCTCAGAGCAAAAGCTTTGACACCTGAGTATCTATGAAAAATCCAAGTTTAATCCTAAATTTGTTGCTGTAACTACAGAGGTGTATCGCACCTCAACTAGTAATTTTCCGAGGTGTCATGGTTTGAAAAGTGATTTTTCCCTGCAAGGAACTTGACAGCTTCTTTCAGGTCTGAGAGAACCAATTAGCTGGCTAGTTCTAAGGTAGACATTCTGTTTAGCCACTTAAGAAGCTGAATAGGCCTCTGTGATTCACATTTAAGAAAATGTGAATCTCTCTCTTGCTTCCGGCTTCTGAACAGGTAACAGGGGGCCTGCACGGCCCAATAGGGCCCGCTGGGCCCAGGCCAGGCCAGGCCCTCACGGTCAGGCCCTGCCCGCTTGGCTGGGCCTGGCAAGGCCTACCCGGCCAGGCCAGGCACAGCTGAGATCCTGCCGCAGCTGACCCCTGCCCTGGCTGCTGAGCTCCTGCCGCAGCTGAACCCTGCCCTGGCTGCTGAGCTCCTGCCGCAGCTGAACCCTGCCCTGGCTGCTGAGCTCCTGCCGCAGCTGAACCCTGCCCTGGCTGCTGAGCTCCTGCCGCAGCTGAACCCTGCCCTGGCTGCTGAGCTCCTGCCGCAGCTGAACCCTGCCCTGGCTGCTGAGCTCCTGCCGCAGCTGAACCCTGCCCTGGCTGCTGAGATCCTGCCGCAGCTGAATCCTGCCCTGGCTGCTGCGATCCTGCTGCAGCTGAATTCTGCCCTGGCTGCTGAGCTCCTGCCGC
>WEKY01023366.1:6584-38533 GCA_013390045.1 Picathartes gymnocephalus
TTTTTTTTTTTTTTTAATGACTCAGAGTAGCTCTTTAACACTGGCTGTGAAGTACATTGCAGTTACAACTTTTGTTCCCTAGAGAAATTAGGATGTCTGCCTTCAGGTTCTAGCACAGAGCCTGCTGCATTCAGTGTGACTTCCTCCTCAACTGCCAGCCTAGACACATCACCTGAACATAAATGATTAATGCTAGAAGTGAAGACTTTATGTGTGATTACCTGCCACAATTTACTGGTAGTTCTTTCTCTACCCTCAGATTCATCTTTAAGTTATACTCATGTAAATAGAGAGAAGCTTTACCAAGTTAAAGGAGTAAAAATCAGTGAAAAATTGTGGTGACAATAAAATTAAGGCCCCTTGTTTTAAATTTGGAGATCTCTGAAGGCAACAATGTAGGGTAAGATTGTGTTATACTTCACTTATGTTAGACTCATTTAATTGATATAAGACTACAAAAGTGGGTCTCAAAACCTACCAAATTATAGTGATACTTTAGATATGAAATTCTTATTTTTGAGTGCAAATAAATTCTGGTATATTTAAAAGCTTCAACCTTTTACAGTTTTCATAAAGCATATGTCACCAATAACTTCTATAAAAAGCTCCTAAATGTAGTAATAGCACAATCCAAAGAACAGCATCAGCAGTTTTAAAATCTGAGTTTTTCATATTCAGGTTCTCAACATTTGAAGACATACTAGTCTTAGAATACACTCAATTTGTGTCACTTAGTACAGTCATACTATCATAAAAATTTATATAAATACATATCATGAAACACTGTAAATTTCAATCTATGACAGGCAGAAAACAGTTCCACAAAAACGCAAAAATATTCAATTGTCTTTAAGGATGTAGATCAATTACTATTAAAGTAAGGAGAGTTAAGCAGTTGCAAGAGGACTTTTCTGTTTTGGCAGGGCAAAGCATTTTACTGTTGTAAGGATGCAAAGAACAACCTGACTGGAATAGTTCCTCGGCCAATGTAAATCAAAGGATCTCCACTGACTTCAAAAGAATGTGTGGATTTACATTACTTGGAAAGCTGCCTCTTTGTTCATGCTTTTAGATTAAATGTCATTACTATTATTAGGAAAAGGTCAAACCAAGTGTCTATGTTATAAAACAAAAATCTAAACAACCATGCAAGGCTAAAAACATGTTAATGAAAAGTGTCCTCTTTACCACTAACAGTTTAATTTTCAGAACTAGGCACCTGAAATATTGGTCTTAACAAATCTTCTGAATGCTTCTTCAGAGAATAAGACAAAGATTTCTTTTATTTCGAAGAAATGTGCTTATCACTCTGGTTGTGATTTTAATGTAGATACCTTACTGCTGCTACTTCCATGTCAAGTTTTGGGGTGTGGAACCTTTTTTGAGCCCTTAGGATAAATTTGTATAAACAGAAAGGCATTAAAAAAATACTTATGTAACAAGTATAAAAAAAGTTCATAAATTAAATTAGACATCTGAAGCTCATGGTCAGTTCTGTATTCCAACACTTGAAGTCCTAGTAAGTTCCACAAAATCTAGGTTGTACTGTTATCTAACCACTGTGTGCTCACATTCCTGCTGACAAGTCCCTCTAGTGGAGGCATTCAAACCACTTAACTTTGGCAAAAATTTGATTCTACGTAGAAGGCCTTGTGATGAAAGAAGAACCTACAGGGAGTTATTCAGAGTATTTGGTTTAAGAACTTAAGCACTACTCAAATAGTCCTTTCCATAATGACCACAATTTTATCATTGGGCAGGAACGAATTTGCTTGAGTAAAACAGAACTCAAGACTTCCATCAGCTTCATTTCCAAATGGAGAGACACAAAATAGATATGTCCCTATTTATACTGCTATCATATTATTTAAAAAAAAAAAATACTATCCCTTTAAACACATATCTTGCTTGCTTTGAGTTGTGGGTGGTTGTGGGGACAATGTGAAAATGAAGTATTGGAAAGGAAAGGGTAAGAAGCCTATTTAAAAGAATTGATTACACTTTTCCTATGAACACTGCAGGGAGGGGAATAAAAAAAATACTAATTAAATTTACAGCCAAAGTGAAAGACATTTAGCATGTTCTGGGTTTTGACTACTAACAAAAACAGTGGGGGTTTTGGTTTTGATTTTTTTACCAGATTCATGCTGGTAATCCAGGTATCTACATACATAGCAGAGGAGCTACAGGAACCACACCTGTACGCAAAGCCAACTAAAATGGCATTAAACATTTATGCGGAGGGATCTGAATCACCCCTTCTAAGTGAAATGCTAACAATGAAGACAAAATTTAGGAGCCAGAACTAGATAGCCTGTATCCTGCATGCTGTGATGTAAGCTACACATTTTATACTCTAGATGTGGTATTGAGATTCTAAGTTGTCATCTGAAAATTTTTCACCTGACAGTGAAATCCTATTTATAGCCATGAGCTGGAGAAGCCATGGAAAATTTTGTTTTGTTTACTTTTTCATTAATTGCATGTAAATGATATTCAAACAACTTACCCTCCCAGCATAATGCATAACAGTGAAGGTGGAACTCAGATCCTTTGGGGCAAGGTTACCATTTCCATCTTTTGTGGAGGAATAGACTGTATTTGTGTCTGATGTATCCAGGTAAGACTGAATGCGTTTAGAAAGACTCTGCTCCACTGACCAAATAGATTGGCTTTCTTCATCCAGCATTGACAAAAAGCCTGATGGTTTCTGAAATGGAAAATAGATTCTTCTCATTTTATACAGGAAAAATGGAATTTCAGTTGTTCCTTGTAGAGTAACACAGCTTGTAATTTAGTAAACAGAAACATTTCACCTCAAAGAAAAAAAAAACAAAGGAAAAATAAAAAAGATTAAAATATGTCGGTAAGGGTTCAAGACTTGTTCTTCTATAAGAAATGTAGGGAACAGTATTTCAGTTGCCAAAAATGGTCACTATTGACAATCTTTTAGAAATTAATTGTGTTACTTGCTTCTTAAAAGTTGTATTCCAGAAACTAGGTTCAGGCACTAAAGAAACTGTCGGGCTCACGACAGAGCTGCGCCAGTCAAACTGCAGCACAGCTGCCATGCCAGGGTACACGGATGCTACAAATGAATCAGTACAGGCAGGGAGTTGCTGCTGCATCTTCCTCAGCCCTGTGAGCCACTGAACGGTGGCCTCTTTGACCCATAACCTTGTCTGAAGACTCACAAATTGGAAAATGCAAGCAAAAGTTTGTACTAGCCTAGCATGCACAGACTGTGTATAAATATACATGGTGTAAAATGCATCTGGATACTACCTGAAAGAAAAAATCCAAGGCTGCAGTATGGTTACCAGGAGAATACACTGTTTCCATGGCAACTCCCTCTTGTACACATTCTGCTTGCTCCTGTAGGAAAAGCACTTCATTGACATACTGGTGTATCTTCTCATTGGTCATGTTGACACACAGCTATTGTAAAAAGAAGAAAAAATGAGTGTTAGATGTTTACTGGATAATTCATCGATGTAGGTTTTACTGCATGTTTAATATCGGATTTGAAGAACTGTCAATCCACAATATATTATTATTTCTTGGTAGACCAGAGATTTAGGAAGACCTCAGGGAAATTTAGATTTTAACAACTATTACTATTAAATTGGGAATACACAGTTTTCTGCCTGCACAGTTCATTGTGAATCCCACATAAGAGTTATCAAATATCAGCATTATCAAATACAGTGGAAATTTACACTAATTCCATTGAATGAAGAAGGGTAACTCTACATATAAATTAGTACATTGAATATCCTTCTGCATTTTAAATTCAGAAAGGTTGTACAAATACAGTGTGCTTTTAGGGAAAAAACCAACCAACCAACCAAACAAAACCAAACAAAAACAAACAAACGCCAAACAAAACAACAACAAACAAACAAAACTCCCTAAATATTTAAGATCTTGAGTCTGTAGCTAGTTCAATGCTAACAAAGACAAAACTCTGTTTCTACATTTAATGTCACTGAATCTAAAGTAGTCTCTGAAGAGCTCATTGTGTTTTACCAAAATATATAAAACACCTAGGGACATTTTACTAGGTGATACTCTCCATTTTATAGATATTCTAAGGGAAGGCTGGCAAGAAAATGGTGTTCCATAGAAAAGTTCAAAGCTTGGAGAGATAAATAGTGTAGAAGCTTCTCAAAGATTTTCTTGGATTGCCTTATAGGATGTAAAAATAAACAGATTCAGAGCAATCTGATTTTCAATTAAAAACAGGATGGAATTGTATCAGCTTATTTGTGTACTTTTGTGTTTTATTCAAAGTTCACCTGATAAAATAAGTAAATATTAAATAATCTTGTGGAATAAATTTTTTAACTGATATTTTGACACTAAAGTAGAAATTTTAGTTGAAAATTTGAAAACCTCCTCCAATGCTACATTAACTATGACTAAGAAATTAAGAAAAGAGAAATTCCTAAAAGGGTGGAAGAACAGTTGATATGAAGAATGCCTGCGTGCATTTTCTTTTCAGTCTAAACTAGTCACATATTTGTGTTGGCCAGCCATTAACTACACCTTCTATGAATAAAGTGTGTAAAAGCAATTCTACTAGCAAGTCCTATTAAAAGGTATGAAATGTTTAGATCAATCCTAAAATTACACAGCTTAACATCCAGATGAGGGAAGAAAACCCAAGTAATGTGTAAGAATTGCCTGAATTTTCCATTAACACCTCCTGTTAGTGTGGCCAACTTGTACTTGCTATACAATAAAATAGACTAGTGTGAAAAACAGTAAGAAGAAATGAGACAAAGCTCATTTTACAACCAAATGTCTACTAATAGCTGTCTTTATTAATGTATGATAGAGCAGACAAAAGACAGCCTCGAATAAAAACAATATTTCTTTTAAAGTGGGATTTGCAAACATTCAGATTGTTATCTTATTAACTATAGAAGTCTACAGCTAAATTCCAGTATCTACGTATTTTACGGAAAAGACAGCTTTTTTAACTCTGTGGCAGGCAAAATGTGCTTTACTGATCACTTCTGGAATTCTAGTTACAAAATCTTTCCAGAAGTTTGTTAACATTATTTTATAAGGCAGACAAGCTTACACTTTGCAGGATATGGTTAAGCTTTAAAATTATGCATGCTGTATATAGCTTTATTTGCAGACAGCTTTTTTAGAGAACCAGGTCATTCAACTTTACAAAGGTGTAGTTGATAATAAGAAAAGCTGTCAAAATCCCTATAAACTCAACCTTACTTTTTATCATGAGCCAATCTCTTAAAATGCATTGAAAAAATAAGAAAAGTATTTGAGAACCTGACTGTCCAGCAAAATTATTGAACTACACAATTTGAGAGGAAGGAAAGATTGTCTTAGACACGTCTTAAAAAGATCCGATAAACAGCATTGGTTTTAAGTAGCAAAATAAAAGGAATAGTATTTTGCTAAATCATTCATACAATGGTGAAGAAAAAACCAAAATTTTAAATTCTACTGACCAGTGTATTGTGGCATACACTGGGGTACTTCTTAGCAACATAAGCAACATTGTCACCCAGACTGGCAGAATTGCCACAGTGCCACTGAGGTGCTGCAGACCAGAGCAGAAAGCAGCTCAAGCACTTGTACAAACTGCCAAGTGCTCCAAAGCTGCTCTCTCGAGCAGTGGCTGAGAGAACAGCTCTGCAGAACGAGAACCAGGAGACCAGCCAGGGACTGCTGGAAAGCAACACATTCTGAATGGATCTTTCTCCATTTCAGTCTTTTATACAGTCTGCTGAGAAAAGGTAACAAAATGAATGTTTCAAATTAAAAGCTCGACACAGGCTGACATAATAGGTAAAGCAGCTGAAATGTAGAAATGGGAAGAATATGAACTAAACTAGCTTTGCAAACCCAAATTCTTTTGCTTCAAGTCTTCTAAGTATTACATAAAACAGTGATGTACTTTCTGTCCAAAGATTTGAAAAGTTCATAGAACCAGATTTTTAAAACACATATTTAACGTACTTCGATGGAAATATAACAATAATTTTAAAAAAACAAAACAAAACAAAAAACAAACCAACAAAAAAACTCCAAATAGATTTTTACCTAAAACAAGTATTTGGGGAATACCTTGAAGAACTGTATTTGCTTTACCTTGCAGCATTACTCAATATTACCTATGGTACTTTTTGTCATTAAACATTGTTAAAGTGTTCTTGAGATGCATCTCATGGGCTCCATATTATGTCTTCTAAGTATTTCTCTTTCTACCAGTCTTTTTAAACATAATTATGTAATTCACTATCACATCTCAGTGAAAATAAATACACCATATATTTGTCCAAGTCTTCTCTTAGAAGTCATTTTAGAATATTATTCGAAGTAAAAAATATTCTTGTTCAAGTATTAAAAAAAAAAAAACAAACAACAACAACAACTCGAAACCATCCACAACTTGCAGCACCATCAAAATTGTAGATTTTGGAAAATAATATTGTGGCATTTGGTAAAAGTAGTAAGTATTCCTCACACTAGACAGCATTAGCTTGATCTCTCTTCTTTTACCATATTTGACCAGTTAGTACCACTAAATACACTCCAAATTAAAATTTAGGTAGAATACCAAAATTGTACTGTGCTCTGAAGACAGAAAAGCACCCAGGACTAATGAAATTTTCCTTCTCCTCACACTATTCACTTTTCAAGCTCTTATGCCTATTTGAAAAAGGAATTACCAAAGAAGGAAATTTGTGGAAAGCAAACTTGGTGACTGTCAATCAGAGAGGGAAAGATGGATGCAAAGATCCTTTGGAAAGCTCATTTGCATCCGTTGGTCATGCAGAAGGATTAACTCTCCCAAGGAATGTGTACTCAGAGCATGGAGTAAAGCTTACAGCTGTCATTTCAACACATCTATCAGGCCCTAATTTATGGGCCGAGATGATGAAGCTACAGTGTCAAATTTAACCTGCAAGCAAGTGCCCTAGTATTTCTCAAAAATGTTATTTCTAAGATAATGAAACACAGAGTCATCTTTTTTCTGAGGGTGGACTCAGAAAATATTTTTAAACTTAAGCTTGGCACTCACTTATTTTTCACAAGTATCTTGAATGCTGTTCCCCTTTGTATCTGCTACCCAAACATTTCAACATCCTTTAAGTATAGTCAGAATCAGAGCATTTCTAAGGAATTGATAACAAAATCAGAACTGTTGTATTTCTTCCTTTGCCTTTTAGGGCAAATAGGATTTAACACAGATTTCTTGTTCTCCATGCAGCTCCAACACAAATACAGACACAGTCCTTCTACCTCTGTCAGAAGATCTTTAATTCACTAGGACTCCATGTCATCTCTGGGATCAGTTGCCATTAGCTGATCTGTGTTCCTCAAACAACGTAAAAGTTAGCTATATTAAAACTTTGCTACAGGTAGCTGACACCTGAGAAGCCTTCCACAAAGGAGGGTCTGAAACATCCCTCAAAAAAGGGACAAATTCAATACAAAGTGGAATAATCCCCCACCTGGTTTTGTACATATGAAAGTATTAAACAAACAAGAAAACAAATAAACATGGCAACAGCTATCTTTCCTTGAAAGAGTTTGGAATTGTTCTGAAACAGATCTAAATTATTTTTCACTCATAATGCTGGCCAGAAACTAAGTACTATGGGATAAAAAAGGGTACTACTGTGGAAAAGTAAGATATCAATTAAATGTTGTTGTGCAGTATTTCACCCGTCAATCACAAACTGAATTGAGCTGGGAATCTCAATTTGAGATAAATTAGTTTATTTTTGGCTACAAAATGTCTAGTGTAAAAGAATAAAGAAAAAAAATTATTATTTTAATGTCAGGTACATGATAAACCAGCTTTAAAGTCAAGTAACACTGGTTTTCCAGTGGCTGACTGGAACACTGGACAGATAGTACTGTCTTGGATAAAATGGAAAAAAGTGCGTGCACTGGGAAGAAGACCAAAGAGACTAAGAGGGAAGAGGGAGGAGTACACCCTGACCCTGGCCATGAAGTGTCCAAATGTAAAAACCTGTTTGTGACTCCCATCTACTATCATGAGACTGCAATGACTGTAGAAAAGTTGCCACGTAACATTTGTCTATTCATATCCATCCATCTTCAAAATAGGCAACATGACCTTACATTTGGACAGCTAGAAGCAGTCTAATGGCTGAGACAATGCAATTTAATGTAAAATAATCTGTTATGGTTGTTCTGGCTAGGAAATGTTGTATGACAAAAATGTAGTGTCAACAGAGTTATCCATAGAAATAACGTGCTGAGAAGTCTACCACATCTAATAATAAACATAGGTGAGAATTCTAACAGGGCTGGGTTCTATGACCTCTTCTGCTTCACCCTAGTGAGTGGAGTCCTGAGTGGGGCAGGCAATGCTCTCTGCTTTCGGAGCCAGCTGGCTCCTGTTGCGGGAGATGTGCTGCACGCAGCTGCCACGGAAGCTGTGCCTCTCCCGGAGCTGTACTGCATCACACAGATAGTGTGCATGTATTTTATGGGTGTGGAGTTGACCGGGAGTCAAGGGACTGTTCCAGTGACCTGCAGTACTAATTCAGATACATCACTTATATTTCCTATAAAAAGAATAATATATACATACCTTCCTCTGCAAAACTTAAGAGGCCTACAGATGTAAAATACGATGCAAGAGCTAAACATATAATTTAGCAAGAACGAAATACTTTCTTCAGTTTCTCATTTGAGTTATATATCGGACAGAAAAGACTACTAGCGTTGTCCATTTAGTTTTATTGCATTATTGTTCTTTATGATGAATCTACACCTATAGACTTCCATTTCTGTAGAAAGACCTGACTTTCTTCAGGGGGAAGAAGTTACTCTAAGGTCTGGTTCTTCTGCTATAATACAATTTTCTTAGAAAAAACTGGGGGAAAATGATACAGGCAAATATCTGTTCTGCTTATTGCTTGTTATATTCATTGGTCATGAGTCCGCGGTCAAAAACATGCTATTATAAGTATGAAGGTTGTAGCATCCTTGACTCTACTATTTGGAGTTGTGCTGTGAAGGAGTCACTAACAAGGTCTAACCTAATTTTAAATTCTACTAGAAGAGAAGCAGACATCTTCTTGTTTTAAAGGGGTGCAGAATAAACTGTAAACAAATACAGTCCCTCTCAAACAGGGAAGCCTGAGAAAACATTGAATTAACACTGGAAACTGCCGTTGATACTTTTGGTAGAGCACTTGTATTTCCTGAAATGACCACAAAATGAAGGCTATTTCTCTATAGAATGGGAAAGAGAAATTGTGCTCACTTCTGACCATGTTCTAGTGTGATTGTATACAAAGCTCTTCTGGCACAGCAGGTATGCAGCTGCTCCAGGAAAATGCTGTTCCCAAGCTAATGATCACTGCTAGGAAGTGATTGTAAATTGTTATTAGGGTGAGCTAAAAGTGTACTGTAGTCATTTACCATAGCTCAGCTGATGAGCAGTAAAAGGCGTAACTCACAGAGTCCTGGTAATTCAGAAGCTTTTAGTCTTTATTGAGCAATGACTCCTTCAGACTATGGCTTCTAAAACCAGTGTTTCCTGTCTTTCAACTTTTAAATTTCACACCAAAAATCAAAACTCCCCTCACTATTGCTTACTCCACACACTTATTTACTTTTATTTTAGAATTACATGTCCCATTTTTGCTCTTACAACATATCACGCATGTTCTGTACCATAAAGGCTTACCAACACTCACCAAGTACAAGGCAAACTGAACATTTAATTAATAATGTTCTTTTAACTTCTAATGCCTTCTTGTTTACAGTGGTCTATAAATGTTTTCTCTCTACAAGCTATCAGCCACATCATTTTGCCTTCAGAATTTATCAGATTCTTGGTGTAGACAAAATTCATCTTACTTTTCTAGTCCTTTGCCAGCTGTTTTCCTTTGCACTGCTCATGAGTTGTTCCTAGACCAATTCTTCATTTGACTTTGATATTTCAATACTCTAATGCCTTGTCATTCCAAAACATACACTGGAGTAAACAAGTTATCCTACCCAGTTTATCCATCTCTGTTTGCCTGAACCATCTTCAAACACAGTTTATTAAAACCGACACGTGGTTTACTATCTTATTGCTCTCTTAATTATGATATTAAACTGTCTATCTACCGGCCTGATGTAAAGCACTAGAAAGATTCACACTGCTACTTGGAATGTCCCCAGTTCTGGGCAGTCAGGAGGTTTTAATTTTTATTGAAAACAGTCGTAATGGTTTTCTTTTCCCAACAAACCAGGAAAACATAGAATGCCTTATCATACACTAATTTGAAGAAAAAAGGTTAATTTTCCCTAAAATTACTTTTCTAATGCCATTTTAAAATATGCTAATCTAAATGTAAATACAAAAATAATTTTTATGGGTGCACTACTGTCTGGTTGTAACATTTAATGCTAACATTCTGCAATCACAGGCCGTGACACTGGGCATATTTGCAGACATGATGCAATGTTTTTCATGAGGGCCCTATCTGGGCTAACAAGACTGTTTGTTGTTAGGGTTAACAAGCCCAGGCAGAACTCTGACCTAGACTAGACTGCCAGAGAGCTCCAGCTTTGAAGTTCAGGCTGTTTGGGGTAAGTCTGCATGATTAGTACATATCACATGGAGATACGAACTGCTTCTCTTCACTGATACTACAACCTACCACTTCTGGAATCAGATATGTTAATTACATGATGGAGTTCATATAAAAAACTCCCACTTCTGCTTTGTCTTTTCAGGAATGCAGTTAAATAGATTCTGAGATAATGACTCAGATTATTACTTAATATTATTCAACAAAATGCATTTAGTCCAGGTGGAGGAACAGTAAGTGTCTCTTGAAATATATTTATTTAGAAAAAATAAAATAGAAACGCAACTTTGAAATTTTCATCTTTGCTATGCAGAAATAAGAATTTAAATTACTTTTTCCTAATTTTTCTTAGATCTTGTATTTTCTCTTCAAGTATCCTTTGCAGTTATTAAGCAGAAAATTACTTACCCCAGAAAATAGAATTAATGGTATTTCATGATGTCAATTGCAGAGATTTTATGAATTTCATGACAAAAAAGCAATGCAGAACAGGGTCAAAGGAAAATAACCTTTCTCAAAATAGAAAATAACCTAAGTCTCAAGATGAATCCCTCTGTTTTGAGAAGCATTTAAATTGCATAGAATACCTCCCACTTATTAATCAGGAGGCTTATGGATTTTTTTTTCATATACTCCATCTGTTAAAATTTAATTTTTCACTTTATATTTTCCCCCACAGGCAGCATTCACAATGAGTAAATGACTAGGAATACTGGTACACATCCTTAATCCAGCAAAAGTTCAAGCAAGGTAGAACTGTAACAGCAAAAACAATTTTGTAAGAGAGAAACTGGATTTTATTTTATTGCCTTCTTACATGCTCTTTTGAAGGTACAGGTAAAACTACCATGTGCTTTCAAACATTAGGAAATTGGGTAGCAATGTAAACATGTTATACAAGCTGAACTGATGTGGCTCTATGAATTCTGTTTCACTAGAAAGAGGAAGTTGAGCCATAAAACAATGGACTGGGAAAAAGGGGCAAATCCTGATTTCAAACAATAAGAAGTCCTTTGTTGCTGCTAATGCCTTCTCAATTCTTTTCTATGCTTTGATCTTTTGTTCTGTGCTTTGATTTTCTTCCGCTGCATTACAAAATGATTGAACAACTGAACAACAACTTAAACACCTCTCTGAGTGTATTGTGTAGAGTCACTAATGCTTTCTGAAATATGTAATTCACAAGAGCTCTGGTGTTCAGTGACTAATGTTGAAGGTAGGCAAACCTCTGAAAGAAAGTTTGATATTTAAAAGGACTTTAAAGCACTAACATAAATTTAAATTTATTTTCCATGGATGTAATTCAGTTTTTTCAGAAGTCACATGTTGTAAAGTCACAGAGGTAAATCTGTCAGTAACACAACCTAGCATAACGCAGCATTTTCCTTTTGTTTTTTCTCCAAAGCATCTGAAGACTTTTTGATCTTCCAATTCCGTGTATTGTCCTTCTACTCACAGATCTAGTTGAAATATAACTTCCACAACACTACTTCCCTCAGATTGCCTTTCAGTGCTAATACTACCCCTCTTCAAAATCACTATAGATATTTACTGCATTATTTTAAAATTTTCAACAACTGTACGAAACCCAGAATATAATTCATACACATACAGATATAATGGGAAAAAATATCTTGAGAGAAAATTTCCCCTTCATGTATACATGTATTCTGATCAAAACTGGTTAATTAGAGAAATAACAACAGGTACAGAAAATTCAGCAAAATATCCACACTTGCCTGTTCAAAAGTATTCTTTTGAAATTCTTCAAATCCAAAAATATCTAATACTCCAATTTCAAACACCTGGTCACTGGGAAAAAAAAAGATATTACAGATAATAAGAATTCAAGCAAGTGAATAATACATCTGTTGTCTCTGACAGAAGTATTTCTGTTTTAGGACAAAAGCAGGCTGTATTTCAAAAACATGGATGAAATACACAAGCAGACCATGTACAGAACAGAATCAAAATTCTACTCACAACCTATTATACTGAAGCAAAATAAAAAAGCAGCATTCAAGATTGCTTTAGCAGCCATGCTAAAAACTAAGTTTGTAAGAGAAGGAAAAAGTCTTAACTTCCTAAACTCCAGTTTCTAAGGATATAAGTACCCATTTTCTGACATTTCAGAGAAGTTTCAAAAATGCCTGGTTGCATGCAGTTATCCTTTCCCATTTATATTTCTTTGGCAGCCAGAATTGCTTCTACAGAATGTACTTCAAGGGAAATCCGTTAAGCACAAGTCCTTTCTGTGTCAGCATCAAGTAGAATTTCTGGGCTCAGGCTGCCCAAGAGGTTACATATCCCAGGGGAAAGAACAGTCAGGGGTCAGGCCTGAAGAAGGCAGATGTTTCTTCTCTCTGTATATAAAAGAATACTTGTTGACATTGCATCTAATTTGTTGTGTGTCACTGCATGCATTCAGGGAAGGGATTTTATTGTGGCCAGGTGGAAGGAGTGGAAGGATCAGGGTAGAGCAGACACCTAGGATTTGGACAGGAGAAACTGGAAAAGGACAGAGGTGGTATTATTCTGTACTTGGGACTGAGAAATTCTAAACCTGATCTAGAGAGGAAACTAAATTCACTGCAATGAGCAAAAATGAATATTTTGGGATATCCTGTTGCCTACTTTGCAATCTATAATATTGCAGGCTGCTGGTTCTGAGATGCTTCCATATTTTTTTTTCTCCATATTCTAAGTTTCCTCTGTGTCTAAATCTCTGTGCATATCAGGTTGTAGATGTAAAGGAGAAAAAGGTGAACCACTGTGGAAGTACATGAATATAGTTCCATTGCAGTCATTGTAACCCCTACCATGTCATTAGGAGAGGATCCAGCCCTCAAAATAAATTCCTATATAGCAAACAAACAAAATAAAATCATTTGAAAAAAATGCATATTACAAAACAAGCTGGGAAAAGCAATCCTCAGGGGCAAGCATAGCCTTTTTCAGAAATCATGCCCAAGAAGTTTGTCTTCATTTCAAAAGCACACTAGTTCAATGCACTACTGATTGTCACAGGACTAGCTGTGTGCATAAATGTCAGACATAGATTGTTACGTAATAAATCTAGTCCAGAATGGCTTTGTTGGGCAGGAGAGGTTATCAGGAGGTCGATTAGCCTCCAAGGGAATTTCTACAAGAAAAAACATAAAGCTATATCACCACCTCCATCTCTAGCAATGAGTGCAATTTAAATTAGGTTTTAAAATGTAAGCCTCATTTCCAACTGCTCCTGATTAGAAATGAATAGTGTACATTTCTTGTCAGAATGTGTTTTCTACAAAACCTGTCCATTTTTAGAAAGAAGAATTATATGTTTAAAAACAAGCTACCTCAGAGAAACTAATATTGAAAATCCAGAATTATTATGTTATTTAAACGCATTTTAGAAAAGAAAAGAGAAGCTTGAAATTTCAGAATACTTGATAGATTTTCACTCTCTTTGTTGTTGTTGTTGCCATTGTTTTTTAAATTTCTTTTGGTTTTTTTTTTTTTGTTTTTTTCACCATTTATATGTAGCCCTCCTTATAGGAAGGCAAAACATGAGCTGCTGTGTAACACTGTACAAAAAACTGAAATACTGCATTATATTTCACAATTTTTAAGAACTACTTAATACAGGCAGAACAGCTTTTCCCTTCTCTGTCTGATTCAATTAATAATTTGAGATTGGATTGTTTACATCCCAGCTGAGTCCATGACTGTTATTTTGTCAAATTAGTCTCTTTTACTTTCCCTCAAGGAATATATAAACATTTGCATTAGGAAAAGACCAATACAAACTGACTTAATGAATTATTAAAAGTCAGGCAAAACAGGAACCTGGTCCTAGCTTCCAAAACTCTGGGTAAAAGCATTAGCAGCCAGCTTATTGCCTACCTCAAATAACACTGCTTATCAAAGCTGTGATATCTGTGAGAAACATACTGCCTTCCTGCATTTGTTGACAGAAAAACACACAAGCTCAGTGTTTTTATGAACTCCTCTTGATAATTTTGGTCTAGTATTATTGGGAGATGCACACACCACATTAAAAGAGCTGGAGGTTTTACATAATTAATATCTTGCCTACAGGGCAAGTATAACAACTAGGCTCTGTATCCTCTACATCAGTGACATTTTACTATTACATTGTGCTAGTTATGTGCAAAATCTCTACAACCATGATAGTAATTTTCTGTATTAAATTATTGCTCAGATTTTGGAAACTAAATAACAACTGACAGCACAATATCCAAATTAAAAGCATTGCTTTATATGTGGCTGCAAATTACATTTTTAAAAATCTTTCTTCTTGTCTTTCTCTTTTTCATACCACTTTTCTTGCCAGAATGAGGCAAGAAATATATATATGTTTTTACTGGCTAGCTGTCAGTCATATTAATTCCAACAAAATTACTTTCCTTAAATAATCAGAGCAGAGATCCCCAAGGCAAAATAAAGCATGAATGATTCCATGTTTACAAATGAAAGGGCATGTCACCAGGGTCTAAAAGAACAAATACTAGAAAAAAGCAGTTTTTGTTCTGTAAGATTTCCTTATTTTCTTATTTTATGGTTACTAAGCATCACTGACACATTTCTTCATTATGTTTCAGATATTTAATATTTACTATGTATAACTAGAAGAACTATAGTTCTTCTATAGAAGTTTTAATGGGGACTGAGACTTTGATTTCAAGTTTGACAATATTTCCCAGCACAGAAACTAGAAAAAAAAGGAGTTTGCTGATGTTTTAAGAACTTTTTTTATCTCTTATACCAGCATGTAGATGTTAATACTTAAAAACAAGCATGGATGTTCACTATAAGTCATTTTGGTTTTCTGATCCACAAAACAGCATTTCAGCTTACAAAATTCTCCAATGTCTCCAGTTTTGCCTTTTTTCTTCAGAACAACATCTCTGTAAAGATACTCTTATAGATTAAAAGTACCTTTCTGATCCTGTACACTTAACAATTGTATTATAAAGAAACGACATAAAAATTCCCAGCAACTCCTAAAAGCAATACACACACAGAAGACACCCTGTCTGATAATCTACCACCTTGGCAGACATCTTGCCATTCATCAAGAGATGCTCTCAAACCATTTGCCATTTCTGGCAAGGTGAACAGAACTCCCTTTACAATACGTCTGACCCAGTGCTTCAGACAAACCTACAGAATGTTATTTGTTCATTTTTATTCCATTGCAGATGGTTCTTAGCTCCAAAATCCACAGGGTCCATTCCTTTTGTTATCTTTTGCAATCTGCCAGCATAGAGCAGTGAGATGAATCTGTTGTGCGAGGGTGATCTAATGTGCCTTTTCATCTGCCCAAGATACAACAGTTCTTGCACTTCCTCCAACTTCTGCCAGTAATGAGGAAGGCTTATGTCTGATCTGGATAAACGGGAAGTGATACTGATTAATGAGGAAATATTTCTCTGATTAGATGAAGTATATAGCCTAGGCTTGAAAGGAGGTCCTTCAGAATCCTAATTAAGAAGCCCTCAGTTTTCCCAGGGGAACAGATTATACCTGTTGTCACAAACACACTTCTTGAAGGGAATAGGTGGAATACTTCCAGTTGGGTATGTTCTTCATCTCAAATAATTACTAAACAAAACTAGTTGCTGAAACTTTTGAGGGAGATTTTACAATAGTCTGAGATTTTTGCTGAGATTTGGTGTCATTGCTATGTCTCCCATGTATCTTGCTCAACAACTGTAATTTTTTTTTAATGTTACCTTACCCAGGTGTGAGTGGTGCATATAGAGATGGTGGTTGACACATCAGAAAGAAACACTGGCTCCACATCTGACAAACATTCTTTCGAGTGCCTTGACAGTTATGGCAGGAAAGAAGAACTATATTTGCCAATGGACTCAAGATTTATAGCTCTTTCATTAGTAGTACATACTCTTCCTCAGCTTTTTCAAGTATAATTTGCTCTGTGCTTTAAAAAATGGCATTATCTTGTTTAAAGAAACACTGGAAATTATCCAGAATGAAGCAGACTTCAAATTATGATATAATGCACCATATTACATTAGATGCTTTGCACTGTTTGTTTTAAAGATTTTCCTACCTCCACATAAAGAAAAGAGTTCTCATTATGCTGTGGGTTCCGGTTCTGAACAGGAAGTTCCTTTCCCTCCTTCCTGCACTCCCAGCACCCTTCTGCTGAATTCAATAATAGATAAATAAATGTTTTAGGGATTTTTCAGATTTTCTTTTTTCTGAAGCTGAGAAGATTTCTATTCCAGAGTATCTTGTTCTATAAATCACATAGTGTACTAAAAATTTTGTAAATAAGACATCTAAGATGCTTTCTTTGCCCAAATAAGTGTTCTTACTGCTACTCTTTGGCACTATTTGAATTTTGATGGGTCAGTCAGAATATAGAAATATTTTGTATATTTGTATGTTCTATGCACAACAGGAATCTATGGCTGACCTGGTGATAGAGACAGAAAGCACAACTGAATGCCAACTCTCTTTGTTTGTCTGTAATGCTGCCACATAAGAATGGGTCAGGTTGGAAGTGACCACAGTGGGTCATCTGGTCCAACCTCCCTGCTCAAGCAGGGTCATCCCTGAGCACACAGCACAGAACTACACCCAGATGGTTTTTTAATATCTCCAGTGAGGGAGACTCCACAACCTCTCTGGGCAATCGGTTCTAGTGCCTGGTCAGCCACACATTAAAGAAGTTCTTCCTCATGTTCAGGTGGGACTTCCTGTGCATCATGTTCTGCCTTTTGCCTCTTGTACTACTGCTCAGCACCAACAAGCAAAGCCTGGCTCCATCTTCTTGTCACCCTCCCTTCAGATTTTTGTAGACAGTGATGAGGTTCCCCTCCCAGCTGTCTCTTCTCAAGACCAAACAGGTCAACTGTCTCAGACATTCTGTGTAAGAGAGATGCTCCAATCTGTGAATCACCTTTGTTGCCATCTGCTGGACCTGCTCCAGGAGCTCCATGTCTCTCTTGTTCTGAAAAGCCCAGCACTGGACACAGCACTCCAGATGTGCCTCACCAGGGCTGAGCAGAGGGGCAGGATCACTCCCTGCTGGCAGTGCTCTTTCTAATGCAACCCAGCACAGCATTGGCCCTCTTAGTCACAAGGACACACTGCTGGCTCATGGATGCTCGTTTTCCACCAGCACCCCCAGGTCCTTCTCCACAGAGCTGCTTCCCAGCAGGTCAGCCCCCAGCCTGTGCTGGTGCAGAGGGCTGTTCTTCCCCAGGTGCAGGACCCTGCACTTGCCTTTGCTGGATTTCAGGCCGTTCTTCTCTGCCCATCTCTCCACCCTGTCAAGGCCCTTCTGAAGGGCTGCACAGCCCTCTGGGCTATCGGCCACTCCTCACAGCTTTGTGTCCTCAGTGACCCTGCTGAGGGGACATCTGTCCCATCATCCACGTCATGTATGAATAAGTTAAACAATACTGGGCCCAGTAATGGACCCTGAGGGTGACTGCTGGTGCGAGGCCTCCAGCTAGACCCAGGCCCTCTGGGACCTGCTGTTCAGCCAGGCTTTATCTCTAAATATTTATCAGCTTTTTATCAGGTTTTATCTACAAAGAGAGAAAATCGTTTTCTAACTAGCTGATAAAACAACATGCCTTCAACTTACTAGCAGGCAGGGAACACAGTATCAAGATTTTCTCAGGCACATACCTAACTGGCTTGCTTTCCATGAGAAAAGAAAAACAGTATTTCACAAGAATTCACAGACATTCTGAAATCATCATAAAGGAAAAGCCCTCTTGTGGAATGAGTCAGGAATTGTTAAAACATGACCTTAAGTCATTTCATTATTCATTTGGATCACTAGATCCAACTTTGCCAATGTGCAATCAATTACATCAAAATGCCACATTAAGGCAACCTTGAATCTACTAGAAGTCAGCATACATATCTGAATGGAAGTAAAACAGTAGTAAACTTTGAAGAGCTGAGAGTCTTAGGAAGGAATTCACCTGGGCTATTTTGATAATAATAAAATCAGTAGAAAAGGAAATCACTACATAGATGAGTGAAGATAAATATCAATTATTTAAAAAAATAATTATAAGCACCTGTAAGAAGTGTTAATAGCTTTCTTCTAATCCCACTCTAGGGGCCAATTATGGCAAAATAATTTCTCCACAGTCAAGTTTTTTTTTTACTAATATCAGAATGAATAAAATAACAAATCTTAGATCTTGCAACCAGTCTAAACTAGCATATAGGGTTATAATTTAGTTAATACTAGGCAAAATTATAAGTTTTTATGAAAAAGAACAACATTTTTAAAGGTGTGCTATCTCACTTAACAGAATCATTAAAATTCTTGCTTTATACCTATTGAATAGTATTACAAAGTAATGAATTTGCTGGATTCTGGCAACATTTTTTATTCTCCATACTTTATACCTTTAGAGCTTGGTCTATGCAGCTTTTCACAGAATCATCTCCCATTTGCTTAGATCCAATGATAATCACTGCTTTTATTTTGCCTGCAACCTGTTACAAGCTATTTCATAGTAATTATAAATTAGTATTAAAGACCAAAATCAAGTATTTCCACCATAAAAGTTAAACATGGATAACCAGTTTCCTCCAAAATGCCAAGATGAAATGCTTCTTTTAGAGTTACTAAGCCACAAAATCTAATTTTATTGCTTCATAAATTCTCACTGAAGTATGATGGAAGTACAGCTAAGCTGCCTTTACAACAGAACAAAAGAACTGAGTTAGAAACCTTATTCAAGGTTTCTGATGAAGGCTTCATCCCATCTGATAAATAGTAATTCTGTCAGTTTCCAACTGGGGAATAAAGTGTGGCCTGGAATGCATCAGACTTATTTAGTCACATAAGTTATTGTTTTTGGTGGATCTTTCAGCAGAGGTTTATTAAAAATGCATCAAACTGGAGATACAATGCTGCTAACTGATAGTTAGTCAGATTATTTGAAGTAAATCTGACCCACAAATCACAAATTCACCAGAGTAATCCAACTTGCATCTAGAACTATTCTATGCCTTGATTTACATTGCCAGTTTAAACAATATGATTAGGCTGGACCAAAAAAAAAAAAGCTGTGTGTGGGCTGCTTCAACTGAGGTTGAAATATCAGTGAAGGATGATCATCCTTATTTCCACTTAAATAAGCTACTTAGCTTCAAGTTTGGAAAGGGAATGAAGCTTATTTTGGCCTGATAAAACTTAATATATCTTGTCAGTACCGCCAATTAATCCTGAGCTGGTTAGCTTTCTATAACCAGCCTAAATGAAGAACTGCCCCTTTTCAAGCATAGGTATTATATGTGGCCAGAGGAGACTTATTGCAAATTGCTCATTTCTGATACATCAAAGAGCTGTCCTGTTTTAGCTGGGACTTACAACCTCACACAGTTTTCAAAGCACCTCACAGGTAGAAATAGTTTCACTGAGAAGTCCTCTTCTATCTAGTGATTGCACTAAAAGGAGATTACAAGATATGCAATATACAAACAAATTTGACTTTCATTATTTGAAGATCCTATGATATCTAGAAATTATAGGTTTATATTAACAACAGAGGTACACAACACCCTATTCTGAAAGATGGTAAGATATCAAATTGTAAAATTACATACTGAAAAATTATTTCAAATAATTTTAATAGAGTTTTAATATACCAATTCTAAATTTCTTTCTCAAAAAATACTACAAAAAAAGCTTACTGTAATTAGAAATGCCTGAGCTGGATTGTTGTCTGTCACAGACATGCACTGAGCTAAGCCTCTGTTCCATAATCCCAGGAATGAATGAAGAAGAATTGTGACCTCATACTACTGCCTTTCTTTATTATACACAGAGTATGTCAAATTAGGCCATGGATTGGAAAACTGCTCTAGCTTACTGTCACAAACAGACAAGTAAAATTATTCCATGTTATTTCCATTTGCCTTCAGCAGGAAGTGAGGCACTCTGGTGGTGTATATATAATGACAGACAGATTTTAGGTGCAGAAAGCTGAGTTACTCAGGCATGGTACCTTTTTCTCTTAACAACACCCATAGAAGAGAAACGTGATTTGTCACTAATTGGTCTATGATTTGGAATAAAAGTAAGATTGTGAAGTCCTCAAACTCTAAAAGAGGGCACCTCATAAACTCTTGTCCTATGCAGCCACAGAGATATGATATAAAGAAAACATACTCATGAAAGTTCCACATCTGCCATTAGTGAATTACTATTTACCACTAATTCCAAACCCCTTGTATATTTCATGTTCATAAGAAAGCTCAGTTGAGCCTATGAGCTGCTGAACTTTGATTGTCACATGCATATGAGCATCTAATTAGGTCTACTGTCTTTGTTTCTTTGATTCTACTGAGATTTCATTTTTCTTGTTGTTCCTTTAATTTGTTTCTTGACTGCTCCTCTAATGCACATTAATTAGCATTAATTTTTCCAAGAAACCATGCTGGATAGCAACAGCATCAAATTTAGTACATGGCAACCTAGAGAACACCCTTAGAACATTTAATTCAGTTAAGTTTAAACATTCATTAGAAGGCCTTTGAATAAAATTCTGGTTTTAATACCCTGTGCTAAGGTCACTGTTTTGGGAAGAAAGAACAAGTATGTTCTGCATTAAAAAGCACCAAGCAGCATGGTGCATGTTGAAAGACTTAGCTCATTCTGTATTGTCAAGTCCTAGAAGGCTTGTAACCACCAATCTAGATTAACACATAAAGTACCACAGCCCCCGATAGAAGCAAATAAATAAATAAATAAAAATGTTACAGTAGAAACAACTAGAAGGAATGGCCAGTGCTTTAAAGATCCAAGCATCACTGTCATGCTATTATTGAATGCTTTAAAACATTAACAGTGTGCATTAAATTCCACCATTTAATGGAATCATGTTTCTTTTGTGGTTCTGAAATTGAACAGACAATGGGACACTTAATAGTTTCCAATGGCACTCCTACCTGTCACTCTCATCTTGATTTTGAAGGTAGCAGTTGATTGTGTTGACTAAAAAGCTAAATAAACGACTGTATAGAGATTTTGCCAGGAGATCCCGGTAAAAATCCGCAATCTCTATCGTGTGCCTCCGAACAATCGCGTCTCCTAAGAGAAAAAGCAGAAAATGGAGATGAAAGTGTGTTGTAAACTTCGCCTTAAGTAATTTTAGTTACAGTAAATTTAGCTACAGTTACTTCTCCTTTGCCAAACATTTACATGGTGTTAGCTTTTATTCTGAAGCCTCCAGTGCAAGATGAGAAGACTGTCAACACTCAAAAGATTTTAAGTTTGGAAATACATGCCTTTATATTTTGTTCAAAAGAAATGTGTATGAGTACCACACAGAACTAGTATTTTACTGAAAATATTTTTTTCAGATTTTTTCCCAAGACATTCTTGTTGATTAACGTTCTTACTAATATTCTCTATTAATATCTAATCTTTTATCTTGACACACTTTTGTGACATTAATCAAGTTAGGAGTCCATCAGCATCACAGTTTGAAACTGCTTTGCTCCATATTACAAAGGCATTTTTAATTTGGTGGCCGAGTCTGATTTACTGCATGGCAGATAAGCCTACATATTCCTCAGAGGGAATATTTGCAGGACCATACAAGAAATAAGAAACAAAAATTGCCAGCTTTTAAATTTTTAAATCAGAAGGCTCAACATGCCACCAGGTCTGATCTATGAGAATATAAGCTTGGAAAAGATTACCTTTAAAATACTGAACATCAGTTGTTAAGGCTGAAGCAAGCTCATCTGGTGAAACCTGCAGCATCCCTGCCACTGAAATAAAAATAAAATGTAAAGAAAGACTGATTTATGCTATACTGCATATTTCATTTTTTACAACAGATTTTCTTCTGTAGATTTCTTTTTGAATAGAGACAGAATTCAAACATTAAAGAAAAGGGTGCTGTCACAGGAGTAATCAAAATTAACAAACACATAAAATCGGATTACTATAATCAGTACTTTGTGAAGTTTGAATGTATCTGTATATAACATTACAGCTTTCTTTCCCCTTCAAAGATTATTCAGGACTTTCCCCAGGGTTTGGCAGACTTTCTGTGGTATTAGAGTGAAGGTATGCTACTTATTGACATTCTGTATCCATAAGCCACTTGGAGGAGATTCGTTAGTGACCAAGAGGGCAAACTTCAAAGCACAGAAACAAGAGACCCTTTTGAGATACAGATTTTGAATGTAAGGAATTCAATTCAAGACAAGTTGTTCAGCTGTTGACAAGCAGTACAAAAGCATTTTAAAACAAGGCTGCACAAAGTGCACTGTACAATTTCTTTTGGCAAGTGGTACCATTAAATATGACATTTAATTAGCTAATTTGCAATACTGGCATTTTATTTCATCCCATAAAAATCTGTAACTTATAAAACATCCAAGTCAATCGGATACTGTCTTCCCACAGTAACTCATGAATTTTCAGAAGTCAATTTTATTTTTGTCTCCCTGGAATTGTGTTTCCATCTGTTGGTGGAACAGTGCAATTTCCCGGCCATGGGACCAAGCAGGGGATGCTCCAAGGTCGTGTCCTACTGACCTTGCTCCAGTAGCTGCAGGTCTGACACGAATGCTGTCTCAGCGTCTGTCAGAGCCGTAAAGCGAATGTCTCCAAGATGCAGAATTGCTGAGAGAATCACAAACAGGTTCTCCACCTCCTGCACACATTTTTTTTTTTTTCACAATTAAAGATAAAGAAAAGATCTGTTGGGCACACCACTGAAAGGCAATGCTTTATAAAAATACAAATTCTGTCAGTTTGTATCATCAGCATTTGATAAATTGAAGAGTATTCACGTGTGAATTATTAACAGGAAACTTGAACTCAAATTGGAACCCTGCTAGGACATGAACCAACAAAATTACTTTTTATTTCCTTTGTTTTAATGTAAGTCACATTAACTTCTAGGTTAAGAAAATTTTTCCAAATGTGATTAAAATACTGAAATATCTGTAATGGAAGCATTATTTCTGCAAGAAATAAAACATCTCTTGTCCATAGAGAATTTTCATTGAGACAATTTCTGTAACTGGGAACAGCAAGGGTTTTTTTGCCTCAGCCAAGTGAATTCAGAAACAAAGTGTCTAGCTCTAAACTAAAAGATGTTCCTGATATTAAAAGCTGTAATTAAGGCCTGAAAGAAACAAAAGCAGCCTTCCTTACCCTCACACTTTCCCTCCGGGATTGTGTACTCTTCTGTGATGTCTCAGATTGTGAAGCAGTTATCTTTAGGGGCAGATTTTTCCTGGCCTCATTTTTATCACAGCAAGAAGAAAACTAACTTTATTTGGTTGTTTTGGTTGGTTAATTATGTTTTAAAGTATTTTTAAATTCAAAGAAAATTATGATTCATGGAATATGAACCTTAAATCCTAAAATATGGAAAGCATTGTGTGTTTTTGGAAGTTTTTTTTTTAAGGTCAGTTATATAACAATGATGCTTCTTAAAATGGTAAAACAGGAAACCTGATATCCACTATAACACTATATTGCATTACATGCAGCAAAGTTAATTGATAATTCTTGAAATATTTTTGAAAAATAGTACTTGGAGCCTGATTCTGCTGAAATGGCAGAAGTGACAGTGAGAAATTTCACTTACCAGAATTTCCAAACTAAGATTATAAATACACTACTAATGAAATACTTAGCTAATACATCCCCTTTTTTCTCAAGTTTTCTTCTTTTTTTCTTCATGTTCCTTTCCCTAATAAATATGCCAATCATCAAAGGGCATTAGAAAAGCTTACAGCCTTTCTGGGATCGACTATAGCACCTCCAGTGCTCTTTAGGCAAGTTTGCTTCTCTAAAGTACATTTTAAGGCAAGAATGCCAATCTCTTACTGTATGAGAGAGATGTCAGTAGGGTAACAGTGTATGTTAATATTACACAGTACCAAAGCTGAAGATTCAAAAAAATCCAATATATACAGATAATATCTGAACAAGATAATTCTTAAAATAGAAGTAGGTATGCTAATATAGTATTCAAATTAGAGTGTTGCTTCTTTGGATGGTATCTCAGGCAAGATGAAATGGCACACTAGCACTGCACACTCCTTGCTTGTAGGTTAACTCATTGAGAACTGGTTTGGGGATGGCAGTGCAGCACTGAATGGCAGTGGGCTGGGATAGCTTTTGATCCTGGTGATTTTGGTAAGGTCTCTATTTCACATTCCAGATTTGCAAACACTTTTTCATTGTGTAAGATGCATGTTCCCGCACCTTTAAAACAGTATTTTTTTTTTTAATAAACATTAACATACTTTGGAAGAGATCATTAATCACTGCCATGGAATTTTTATGTAGTTCTTCAAAAAGATTAGCTACTCTATCATTAAATGTGCCTAGGTAGTCAAGAAATGATACATACAGACCTCTCCATCTACCTCAAAAGTAATGGGTACAAATTTTAGGGATGTGTTTTATCTACATATTGCCCACTAACATTCAACACGGAAGATCAGCCTGCAGTACTTGAGAGTTTTACAGATTTCTTGCTCCCTAAATATTATTCTAATGCTGCCTGAATACAGATGAGCCTTCAAGATGTTGACACTTTTCTGAGAGGTAACTTCTTTGCAAGAATTCTGAGTGAAATTAAGTACTGGACTCAAAAGAATACTGTATATGAAGAATTCTCAGGCAGTTACTGCAGGCTTATAAATTGTGATTCATTTTGCATTCAATTATTTACTTATGGGCTGAACCCCTTTCTCAACAGAACAGAAACATTACGAAAGAGCAAGAGAAATCCACCAAACTCTGAACACTGGGATAAATCCTGAAGTGTCTGGACCTTTTGTTAGTGAAATCTACTAGTACAAAGCTTGAGCCACTAAGAGGAATAATATTGTCAAATATTATTTGTGTGTTCAATTTTGTACCTGGCCTCATGAACATTCATGAAAATAAACCCTACTCTTCATAACATTGAAAGGTGACATTTTTTACTACAATGCCAAACAGCTCCATGATGTACCACTACCACCACAGAAGTCTACCTCACAGCTAAATAACAGCTTCACCAGACTTACAAATGTTTTGCTGATAGCCCTTGATCCTTTTTTATTACAAATGCTGCCCGTCTGTCATTTTTGATGATGATCTAACTTAGAGTTGCATTAATTTTTTGTCCCCTTCTTTCTATTGATATTGTACAGGGGTAAGTTCCCACCTCCTTCTAAAGCTACTGTTGCTTATGTCTTTCTCTTGCAGAAGTGTTCCAGCTACAGTGTGCTAGGTAGCATATACACATGTAAGAAATATGGAGAGTTTGTTAAGCACTGTAAAGCATCCTGAAGGGATACACAGTTTACATGAGTTCTTATGTTCATCATTCTGTATTTTCTGATCTCCATCACACCTCTGTCCTCCAGAACCTCTCTTGATTAATTTTCCAAATTATCTTCTTCATTACTTTCATAGGATTAAAGACAAATAGCAGGCCTATCTTCTTGTTGCTTTTGGGGAATTAAGTCAGCTCTTTCAAGTTACCTGGCTCTAATTTTCTTTGCCTAAATAGGTATTTACTTCTTTTCAGGTGCTGTTAGCAAATGTGTGTTTCACAAAATTAAAAATGATGGGGAGATAATCAGGAAGAGGAAAAAATTTCCATGGCTTTTATGAGGTGTCATATGGGATTTGATTGCTTCTTTTTATCTATGTAATTTAATTGTTCAGAGTATTATACCTTGAAGCTGTTTTGTGAATCTTTAAGAACGCAAAAAATTTACATTGTTGATTCTGTGTCTAATTAAAAGCGATTACAATAATTTCCCTGGAGTGAACTAGGGCTGTATTTATTTCAAGGTCTCAACTAACAGAAAAAAAAAAAAAAAGACAGAAAGGCACTTCTTTTCCCCACAAAAGGTTACGTGTGAGAGTTACTTACAGCCTGCTTTCAACTAATATGATTATTTTAGCCACAAGTAACATCAGCTCATGTAACTTACCAGGCTATTGAATCCCAGAGCACCTAGAGCTTGCTTTAGTGTGGTTAATTTCTCCCTGTTTTGTGGGTTGGCTGCTAACATCGTCTCTTCTGATACAGTCTGGCTTAGATACCTGCACAGAGGAAAAACAGCATATATGGTATTTACAAGGTTGGTGCATGATCAAACTTTTGAAGTTGAAATTTAAATTTACGTTTCTAACCAGAGGTTTATTCCAAATTTTTCTCAGCCTTTGGAGGGAGCAGTACCAGTGAAAGAGTGCTCTGTATTTCCTTCTTAAACTTTTGCTTAAGACACCCCTTAACTCCAACTTTAGCCCTACATGAAAGCTAAAAGTTCAAACTGGATTTCTACCTCTGCCAGTTTTGCCATTCTTGTACTACCAGAGATTCCCTTCCAGAAGGCAGATTTGACGAGAACTTCTGCTAACTCTGACTGCTTTAAATTCCCCTCTTGCTGGCTGGGGAATAGATCAGCCCTTAACTGCCACAATGATCACTCCTTCCCCCAGCAGCTGAATGGGTGATGAGTGTACTCAGCATCTCTCAGAATGAAGCAGTAACCACGTACACAGCGTGGTAACTGTGCAGCCCTTAAGCCGTACTGCTTTGCATACCGAAAAGCAAAAGGAAATTTTATGCACCTTCCCAAAAACAATGATTAGAAGAGAGAAAGAGAGACACCTAGTGCAGCAGCTAACTCAGGAAAGAAAAAACCAGAAGCAACACAAAGAGTAATAATACAAAACAGATTAATCACAAACTGTAGCAAAATGGTTTATCGAAAATTGGAGCAATCTAGCCTTTACAGCCATTTATTTTGACCCTCTTGAAGTAAGTCTGTATTTTTAAAAGTATTCAGGTATCTTAACAGAGCTGAAATCACTAAGAATGAGATGTCTGAATGTCTTACAGGGTCTGACTTCTAATTACATCATGCTGAGAATGTGTTTTCTTTTTACATTAAATTATCATTATCATTAAAATTCACATTCATCACACAATCTGCAATCTTCACAAATGTCACTTAAATAAACAACAGAATTCTCCATACTTCTATCCAAATAACAGCATCACTACACCAACAAAGGTGGACAATTTACACTCATTCCAGCCCTCACCCTTCACCACATTTACAACAAAAATTCCTCACAATAATTCTGCTCTCTACTGATGTTTAGTCCATGATCTGTCAATTAAATATAGGAAACAATACTGGCTTAATTTTTGACAATTCTTGTTTACAATCGTTCTCATAGCACTACAGAGGAGACACAGTTTCAAAATAAGCTCCTATTACCACAGAAGGTCTGGCAACACTCAGGTAGGGGTGGTAGTTCTTATAAGGGCAGCCTTTTACATGAATGAGTGTAGGAAGAATTACTTAATATTTGCACTTTTCTAACAGATAATGAGGATTAAACAGTACCCAAAATGAAACATAAAGTGCATTTTTAGTGAATCCCCACCAGATTTACCAGTGTGGATTTCCCGTGCAGTGATAATGGCATAAGTTACCCCAGCAGGTGGGCAGAAGAATGATGGGGTTAAAAATGGGGTACTGTGTTAAATCAGTACCTTTTGCACCCCCAGGGGGACTAACTCAGCAGATACCTCAAGTACAAACAAGCCTCTCCCATCAGTGGGTAAAGCTGGTGGTTCACACAACCATTGAGAATGTGAGTCTGTGAGCATCACTGCCAGAGCTCAGCACTGGTTCCTCGAGGTTACTAAAATTAATTTTGTCAGATTGATGTAGGTACAAATGATAGCACAGCTGTCAAATCAGCTAGAGCAGATGATACAAAGTATAGCCAGCTTTATGGTTTTTTGCTTATGTTTTTTCCTTTTTTTCTTTTTTTTTCTTCCTATTTTTTTTTACATTGCCTGTAGGTTCAAATGAAGCAGAATACATCTAATACTGAATCTGGCATAGCACCTATTGCTCTAAAGGTTAATCCATCAGAAAATTTTCCACTCTTCTGAACTGATGCATGAGCTTATGCCAGTAACATGTTATGCATCATGTGTTGGTGGCACTTTTGATCCATAATTAGGAGATTTACAGCAGCAGCCACTCTGCTGTCAAAATATTCTATTGTTGAATGTTGTAGGAGTTGGAAGCATATGGCCATTTCTGCAAAGAAAGCCTCCTCCTCAATGGTTTTCTCCCTAAATAACTCTTTGTCTCTCTCTGTACTGAGCAGGGAGTAGTCTTTCCTGTCCTGTGAAAAGAATACTCCACACTTCTCCCTTTTTAAGCAACCCCATTTAACCAGCACTTTTTTAGCACAGTTGAAGTTCTAGTGGGTACCGTTGCTGCAGAAAGCTGTGTGAGCAGCACCAACACCTCCGAAAGGAGGCTGCAGCACAGCAAGGAGGAGCAGAACACTTACTCCGAGAGGGAAGAGCTGAGCTGTGGCAGGAAACAACACGTGTCAGTTCTTGCCTTGAGAGCTTGCTGATACAGCAGGGGGCAAAATGGGTACCTGCCAAACCAGGTGCCTATGGCTCTAACAAAGCATCCACAAACTGCAGCATCTGCTGGCACTTGCCTGCTGGAAGAGAATCTGACTTTCCTGGCAATACACCTCCCGAAGACTTAATCAGCAGATGTGCTGGTGCTCTTGGAAAGGGATGCAATTGGATATTTTCTAAGGTGCACTTCAATCTAGTTTCCCCAGTCTAAAAGCAATTAAATTGTTTTATAACATTTCACGAGGCCCACTCATTTTCCAAACTATTGAAGGACTAATGAAATATGAAAAATTGCTTTCAAGATTTGCACATTTGACTGTTATATGTTTATAATATAGCGCATACTCATATTAAGGATGGATTAATAGTATAGGGTACTTGGAACTGCTAATGGATATCATAAACCCCTCACAAAATATAGGAAATATACAGTGTAAAATAATATATTCTAGTCATACAATAAAACACATTTTCTAAATTATTAAGGTCATTCTGCCTCAGAAACATAGTAACATCTAGATAGAATTTTTTTTCTTGTAAAACAGTTCCCTGGCATCTCATTCTTTCCACCTTAAAGATGTTGAGGACTAAAAGGGTTTCAGACACCATTTGTGTCAGTATTACTACTGTCACCCATTTATGTTTAAGAACTAGAGTCCAGAACAAATCTTAAATTATCCCCTCTGCTACAAAAAATAAGGAAAGGGGAAAGAGATGGGTCACAGTGCAGAAGTCCTAGTAATAATAAAGATTCATTGGTTGAAGATATATCACTTTTCCATGTAATGTGAACTTTTCTTCAGGACGTGTATCTTTCCTCCTATTTATAATGCATTTTTGTCTTTTGATATTTAAGTGGCCTGGACAGAATGGCATTACTGGTGATGAAGAGGAAATAAACTGCTTAAAATTTCTATTTTGAACATACCATGGAGATTTTAGTTTTTATTTTTACTTAGATTTTTGCTATTGTGAAATACAGCCATGAAAACCTACGACTACTTGAGCGTGTGCAATGTTCCTGTAAGCTTCCAACAAGATAGTCTGTGTTCAAATGTAAACCAGACCTGGTGACTCCCGAGTTCTTTGTTGCTGATAATTTTAGCAAAAGAGGTACTACTGCTATATAATTCAGAGCTGATGTTCCATAATACCTGATGCACACAGGCTCTGCACCCGTTTCATGCTTACTTAGTTCAGTTTTACTAGCCTTACTGGCACATCTCTGTGCAAATTGATTCTGCAAATGCACATTCACATTAGTTTACTGTAGCTTTAGAAAAAGATTCTCAGATTTTTGATGAAGTTGGGCCTCTTAATTGAAAGTAGCTATTCAGAAAAAAAGATAGTTATATCTCTGGAAAAAGCGACAAAATGAAGAATTTATGCAGTTCCAGTAATTAACTCCTTTCTGCTGACTGTAACTATTTGTTTAAATGCTACCCCATGTTGACATCTACATCAGACCAGTACTTTTAACAGTTTATCAGCACACACACACAAGAAAAATTAAAGACACAATCAGTGATTTTTATTTCAAAAAGGAAGAAACTCATTGATTCACAAAACTTCTTTTCTTAAAGAAGATAAACTAATCTAATTGTAGTATAGTCACTTTCCGTAAAGCACAATGCTGAATTACATAGACAATTTCTTGAGAAATGTAAGAGACTATAGTTTTTCTTTCTGATTTTTTTTCTAACAGTTCTAATTTGCAGCATTGTGGCAATCTCATCTACTCCAGCCTCTAAAGGGAAAAAAAACCCCACTATGTAAAAGAAAAAAATCAAGGGTGGTAATTTTTTAGTATATTGCTTATCATAATACACAATTTTTGAACCATCATTAGAATGACAACATAGATCAAATTTTCTGGTACAATTGTGGCTACTACAACCAAGAGTATAAAAAAGTACTTAGTATGACATCTAATTCTTAAACATTAACCACCGATATAACTCCATGATTACCTTACCTGTTTACCTTATCATTCTCATTATAATTGTTACACATCATCACAATTATTTGACTTATATATTTGGTACACAGATCTCAAATATGAAGAATAAATATGTATGTCAGCTTACCTGAACACTACTGAACTTTTATCACATAAGCATATTTCAAAATTTCTTACATAACCCTACCAGTTAGAAACTTTGTTAAAATGAATTATCATCTCCTTAGATGATTGAGCAAATAATGAGACTAAATCTACAACTGGCTAAGACAAACAAAGCCTAAATAGAAAAGTTTTGGCTATCAGTTTGCCAAAACTCAACAAAACAATACCTGATTTACATTAATTTATTTTCTTTTGAACTGTAACCCAAGAGCATTTAGTATCAAAGTAATCTGCCTCATTCAACACAAACAATTAATGTAATTTCTGTTTATTCTTAGAATTGCTACAGTTATATAAAATCTGTGAAAAGAGAAAAATAAAGAAGTTTGAAATCTGATTATAAACCTTGTTATTTCACTAACAGAGTAAGTAAAACATGAGCAAAACACTATCCTAACCGCTTTGCATTTGTAGAATCTGACACTTGAAACGTTTAAGTATTCTGTAAGAGTAGCCATTTTATGCCATGCACCTATATACATATTGCTCTGTATGATAAAGAAATACCTAGTTCATTGCAGTGGTTCAAGTCATATCTGGCAGGGGAACTGTCTGAAAGAGATTAGTAGGTCGTGACCACTTCATCAGAAATTCCCTTTTGTCTGGGCAGTTAGAGTTGGGTTTCAATTAAAGATGAATCATGGACTTGCCAGATGGACACTTCTTTTCTAAGGGCTTTCCTGAAGTAAATACATGTTTACATGAATAATTAAAAGAACTCTTGGTAGGATTATATTGTTAAGTGGTTTGAAGTCACTGTAA
>WEKY01023397.1:0-20950 GCA_013390045.1 Picathartes gymnocephalus
TCCTTTAGGACCTGAGAACGGGAGGTGCCTGATTATCTGAATTATCTGGAGAGTGAGCTGTGATTTAATTTACATAGTAGTAATGAGTACATAGCTTTCTAACTACATCCTGAACCATTTGCACACTGAGCTGACTGAACTTGGAGTCCAGAGAGCAGAGAATATGACACTATAGGGAAAAGAAATAGTCCAGGCCAAAGGAGGTTACAAAAAACATTTGGATGCAATTTGCACGGGTGTGAGGAAAAAACCCGGGTCATACTGTGGCGAAGAGTTCAGTAGTTCCTATTTCCCATCCTTCATACATTTTAGGGCTACTGTAGTGCAGGCCTGTTCCCAGAAGAAATAGAGGATGAGGGAGTGGTCTTTGACAGTTCAGCGTGCCTTAGGCAGGGCTCTTGTTTGTTGTCTCTTCTTGAATGACAGTGTGATTTCAGAATGGCCAGCAGAAGATGTTAGATTGTTAATTTGTCCTTTCATTCTCTCCAGCCATTAATCAGATCGGCAGGGGCTTCCTCTTCTATTTCCTCTGAAATTCTCCAGTACCACTGCTCAATAAACGTGGCTATCAAAGATAGCTTTCAGAGCAGTCACCAGCCATGGAAGGGATTAACAAATCATTTAAGTGCTACCTGGCTACTTGAGGAAAGAGGGTCTTTATACTCAAGATCTAACACATTCTCTGCAGATACTGATGCTGACCGAACTATGAATTGTCAAAGAGTTTTCAAGGAATGCAAAGTGGTCCCATTGCTGTGTAAGAATTCATTTACAGTTGTATTTATTGAACAGCAAGGTAAGTCATTCCTTTTTTATTTCTTTCCTAAAATGAGACCAAACGTCAGCTAGGCTTTAGCTTGTCTGACAACTTTTATTTCATGCAGACTATCGGACACACATGTTAAAAACTCCCAGTGACAACTCTGGTTCCCTCAAAGAGGTTGGGTTTTTCCAGGAAGCTCTGTTCTATAGGTGAATCTGGAACTTTCTTTGATGTTAGGCAAATAATGCTGCCTCTAGGAGTCTTCTAAATCTGTGTGTGGTTACTCATTTCAATTTAACAGATTTAACCTCATTTCTCTAAAGGAACCTATAAAGTAGCTTCAATATACAGTTCTGACTGTGCTAAAAATTTCTTACAGCTGTTTCACTGAGAAGGTCTTCAATCTTCCTTCTTTGAAGAAAGGACTTAAAATTTGGCAGGATCCTTTTCACTGTCACTATGCAGTCTCACCCTGTACAGACATGCTCTAAACTTCTGAGAAAAATCAGGAGTTTGCACGTGCTTGATGAAAGCTTGCTAGAGGATATCAAGCAACATTCTTTACAGAGCCTGTTTTCACATTTTGTCTTCCAGACTGAACAGAGCTTTTCCTTGCAACAGCTCCTCATGGCTGCCAGAAACAATTATGGCACCGGGCACTGGAACAGAAAAGAGGCAAACAGTCTTCCTGTGTTCTCAATGTTCTTCTTGTTATACACACAGCTCAGAAAAAGAATCACTTGGGTTGGAAGATGCAGTGGTCCTAAAAAAAGTGAGTGAAAAGTGTATGGGGAGACTCAACAGGAGAAAAGCAGAAGGGGCAAACTGCCAGGAAAAGGGTGAAAAATATTAATTAGTACTACTAATTCCAACTTAGTACTACTAGGTACAACTACTTCCCACAAGAACCTGGAACAGGACACACAGTTCTCAATTTTTAAGATTCCTCTGCTGTAGGTATCCTGTTGGGAAAGTGACTGCTGAACTGCATGAGTCTTCCTCACGCTGTGGTCAACCCACAAAGAGATGAGAGCTTACAGCTGTTGCCAAATACTTCATTTGAAGACATGCAAAAGTCTCTGCTACAGGTCAGTAAAATCTCTATTTAATACCAAGATAGCAGCCTGTGTAGCTCCACCTAAGAACAATTCTGTTTTTCAGGAAGGTCTTATTTCCTTTACTACATTCTACCTTGTCAGATAGAATGGTACATTAAAATCTAGGTAAAATATGACACACACTGCAAAGTCTTACTCAAAGTTTAAAACAGATCAGCATTAACTTTACCTGTACAATCTTTAATTGCTTCCTGTGCACATAAATATTGTACATCTTTTTTTTTTTCACATGAATATATTTGGGATCCCTGCTTCATTCAATCATCAGGAAGTATAGTGTTTAGGGAACAATTAAGGCTTAGGCTTTGATTAAGGACATTGTCATTAGACTTTTGCCACATTTCCTCCAAAAGGCAGACAGTACCCTGGAATGAAGCAAAATCAAAGATTGGTCTTCTCTTCTGAATATGAATTTAAAAGTCTCTGTTGAGCTGAATAAGAGGAGGTCCTGAGGGAAGGAACAGCAGTGTAGCCCTTGAGGGAGCAGACTATGTCAAGAGAAAGGTGAGTGAAGAGAAAGCAAGGTCTCACTCATGCAATGGAAGACTGCTCTGTTGGAACTGTTCTGCCTCTGAAGTCTGCCAGAAGACCTGAATTCTTACAACAGTGACATAAGTCAAGAAGATCTCTGCTTTTCACACTTCAAGCTCTTATGAGCACCTCAAAAACATGTGAGCAATCAGGCCTAAAGTCTGCTGCATTCGGAGGAACAGGCATTCTTGACAAAACAAGATTTGCTCTCAGTCTTTCAAGTACACAGCTATTTCTGTGGGGGAACAGAAAGGAGCTCATTTCACAAAATAAAATATTTCTTGCTTGCAGGAAACTCATTTAATATAGAAGCAATTGCACAGAAAATCCCACATGGAAATTAGTTACTCAAAGCAGGGTTTGGCTAGAGGTCACAAACAAAGCAAAGGGGAAAACATTGATTATGCAACCACAAAGCTATGCTGTGTTGTCAGCTCTACTGAGGTATATTTAACTGGAGCAACACAGCTCCATATACGGATAGACAGGCTTGCCTGAACGACAGACACTGTACCCTCTGGGACAAAACACCCTACTGCCCAACAGGGCTAGTAAGACAAAGGATTCCTGAATTAATTAAAATGAACTTAATGCCCAGAATTTGCTGATATTCCTATAAGCAACAGGTGCGTGCTAGGAACTAGGATGCAGGGCTACAGGAACCTAAAAGGACTGAAACAGCTTTCATGTCAGTTCAGAAGCACCCAGGAGAAGAGGCTCTGCTTTTCTGCACATTTAATTGGGAAGCAGATGAATCCTTAAGTCTTTGCCCTCCACTAAAATCTGTTGCACCAGAGCATAAAACTACAATATGTTTTATTTACATCTTGAATAACTTTGGAGATACCGAATGGATTCCAACCCTGGAATCCATTGGACAGCTGCAATTACATGTCATTTCCTCACAGAACTTAACTTGAAAAGCACAATCAGCACTAGATTTAGTAACCTACGTGACTCAGACAGCAGAAAATATTGCAAAGAGTTCTGAATTCCCAGAATATTAAACTTGTGAAGGACTGTCTTCATGTCTGAGGATCAGATTCTTACGGTCCAGTCTGTGTAAATGTTGCTTACATGGCTCTTGGCTCAACAGAGGGACCACAAACATTGTATACTATGGAGCCACTCAACATAATCTGAAGAGAATATTTCCTTTAGTGTAGCTGCAAAATACCATAAATAGGCATTCCCTCTGCTTCCTTACAAAGAACAAAATCTCAGACTTAGCTCAATAAGACATCTGCTTCACTTGGGGGAGAGAATCCCCTTCATTTCTTTCCTACAACTATGACTATGTAACAGAACCAATACTTTAAACAAAAAGGACAAGTCTACGTTGTGCTCATTTTCTCTGACTTCATTATCTGCAAAAAAATTTAGATTTTTGCACATAATGACACTACTACAACACTATGCTAAAGTAAATTTCACCTCCTATGTGCCCTCAAGGAAAAGTTAATTCACAGCAAGTAAGGGGACAGAATAAGATGGAAATCAAAGGGCTGTTATAACCACTGTCACTCCTACTTGCCCCAAACACTACATGCCTTAGAAGCTAAGGAAAGTTTTTTCCTTTTCTGTCAAGTGGCTACTGACTTGAACAGATTTACTTGTTGTGAAAATTTTTTAGGTATATGCATTACAGGGATAAGGGATATGCATGGATGGTTCACTCTGATGCTGAGACAATTGATGCCTCCTGCAATTGGTAAGACAGGAGATTGAGTGCCCACAGCTATTCAAAGTATGGTGTTGCCTGTTCTTTCTCCCTTATTGTCTCTAAATTGCTATAAAAATTAATTCATATGTCAAAATAACTCTCCTGTAATGAACCTGTAACATGCAATCCAGTCCCAGATAAAATGTTCCTTTGGTTTTGAATAAAGAAAACACTTTCATCTATTTTATTTTTCTCTCCCTTCAGACAACAGTTGATAACAATTAGCAGATAAAATATTTCTTGCTCTTCGTTCTTTATGAGCACACACCATGGGCACAGTGAGGATATTAAACAGTACTGATGCCAGTAGAGACCCTTGAGAGACACCACTCATTGCTGGTTTCCATCTGGGTACTGAGCCATGGAGTGACTCTTACCTGCCTAATAGACCCTTCATCAAATCAATGTCTTTCACAATGCAGAGGCAAGAATGTTGCAATAAGTCCAGAGAGATGACATCAATATCTCTGCCTTTGTTCACTGAAGCAGTTAATCCACCCTTGAAGGCTGCAGGATCAGACAAGGACAATTGGCCTTGGATTAATATCTGGCCTTGGTGAAGCCATGCTGGCCATCCCTAACCTAACATCTCTAAAATGTTGCACACCCCGTTGATGTTTTAGTTAAGGATATACTTCTGACATTTTAATTTAACAAAGCTCATAGTACTCAAATGTGTGATACCATTTTCTAGCATAAGACTTCTAGGAAATGTGGCTTTCAAGCAGAAAAATATTCCAGCAACAAAGGTTATGCTATCTGATTGTTCTATGTGAATAATGTGAGATACTACAGAGGATTCATTGGTTTTCAGCAAGCAGCAGACTGTTATAATACACACCACCCAATCATAATCTTTGAGAGCCAGTGTGAGGTGACTAGGATTCTGGAATTGCTGACAAAGCTACTAAAATGATCTTTTATTTTGGAAACTGAGTTCTTGCACATACTGCAATGGAAAAGCTTGTGATTCTTTTATAGGACTGTTACTCCAGCAATGCCAGTGACTGACTATATTCCGCCTGTGGTTGTGCTTTCATAAAATCAGGGTAACAGCTCTGAGAATAAATTTCTGTTAGAAAACATGAATACAGATAGTAAAATCTAGACCAAACCTTTGTATCACAGTAAGATGCAAAAATTTTGACAAACCACTGTTCAATGGGTAACTATGACCTAAATTCCTCTAGTTGAATACTTTCTGCAAGCCAAACAAGGAAGAATTTACCAGTATGAAATATACCCCTTTTCACACCCATTGGCTTCCTAGGACTTCATTATCTTATCCATAAAGCTTTCCACCCTCTTGAAATTGCTTTAATTAATAGTGTGTGTCTGGTACCCAGTAAACTGGTTCTGCTGTCATTTCCACTGCTCCTGTTTTTTCCATCATGTGGAACAGAATTATCACTGCTTGTTCTCAGTTCTGTGCTACTTTTTCTGGTTTTCAACCAGCTCCAAAGACTTGGTTCAAGCCTTTATTGCCTCTGATTCACCATCTTCTCTTACATCATGTGTAGTTTCCTCATCCTATTTGTGTGTTTATTTCTTTCACTAGCCTCTCTTATTCTCCAGTGCCTTATACTCCATTTCTCTCTCCATGAACACTTCTAAAGACATGTACCCTGCAACTGTTCACTAAACACACTTAATAACTATAACTAGGTTTTGCCTCACCTAAAGTTTATCTATTTTTAAGTATGCCGTCACACAGTCCTACAACATGGCTGACTGTAATCCTCAAGTAAAATTCAGTTTCAGTAATGAATAGTTACCCATAAGTAATCAGGGGGTTTGTACCTGTTAGATGCCTCAATTCAGTTATTTATTCCTGAACAAAACTTTTCTCTGAAAGTTGGCATATGTCTAAATTATTTCAGCTGTTGTCTTCCCTTCCACTTTTCTGTCATCATCAGTCATCTCCCAAACATGAGACATTGTGGAAGGCAAAGGAAAACCAAGAGAGGTGAAGGATAGTGCAGTAAAGTGAACAGAGCAAAAACAGAAGGGAAACATCAGACTGAAGAACATGGGAAGAAAACTGAGGAGGGGGTGAACACCAAAGGAAGATGGAGGCAAAACAATGTGAAAAAGAGAGCTGAGCATGGAAGGAGAAAAGAAGGCAAAGGAAAGAAAGACTTGGGGAAAACACTATTGCCCTAGATAGCATAAAGATTAGACAATAAGAAAGAACAGGCAAAGAAGAGACAGAAAACAAAAGGGATTAATCAAGACCAAAAATTAAAAGCCCTGGGGAGATGATCTGTATCAGAAATAAGGGGTGTTTTTAACCAAAATTGGAGATGCCTGGTATAATGGGGAACACTACGGACCAGAGTAGGACAATAAACAGAATAAATGCTTTAAAGTAAATGAGCACAGAGCAGTTGTGTTGCTGTATACTCTAAACAGGGAAGAGGTTAAGTTATGAACATTAATCTGATGTTTCTCTACAACTGAAAAGGAAAACAGGATGCTAAGAGGAGTTAGTATAAAACTAAGATTGGATATTATGATGGGGTTTTTTTGCTATATGCTCTTGATACCTCTATGTGCTACAGTATATTGAATAAGGATAATAAAATCACAGAGCTCTGCTGTCATCACACAATGATACATGGTAACAGTAAATGTACATTTTACATTGGGGTATATTGCTCCTGATTGCTTATTTCAGCCTTTTGCCAAGCTGTATCCCGCCCCATTCTTGCTCAACATTATAAATATTTTTAATGGAAATGGAATACACATCAAAAGATGTGATATTACTGTTTTATGAGGCACTGGTTAGACCTCATGCTTAGCTGGGCTCATTTTCCTGCAAAAAGGCAATTATTTTACAACGTAATGGAGTACATGGGATCAGTTCAGCTTTTGAGATAATTTCTCATGAGAAATTGTATGTTGGCAGATGCACTGATTTCAAGTGAGGCACCCATCTGCATCTGAAGGCACAGGATTCTCCAACAAAAAGAAACCTGCAAAGTAACCAAATGAAACCCTTGGAAATTATATTGTCAATTTGACAAAATATACTTGGTTCTTAGGGTGCTTTCAATGCACAGTGCTTGGTTATTACCATCATGCTCATCTTGCCTAAGGAAAAAAGACAGAGTGACTTGACAGAGGGTACTTGGCAGATACAAAGCCTGAAATAATACCATGAATTAGTAACATCAGCTTTGTTGAAGTTAACATTAAAATTCTAACTAGCTCCTACTGTCCTGGGGCTAAGCACAGTTTTCCTGTCAGTTTGCCTATTAATTTATCAATCTAACCAGGAAAAATGACTGTGGCCTAGTTCTTTTAGGGACAGGTGGTAACTCCCACTTGTAGCATCCTCTTTGCAGATTGTTGAAAGGACAACTAGCCCCTCTAGACAAGTGGCTGTGCTGGGGAAAAGGAATGTGTAGTGCCAATCTCCTTTTCTGGGTGGACATGGCACAACAGTTGGGCTTCAAGCACGGTTACGTATCCAAGCAATAGACAACATGCTTGTGAGGGCAGTGCATGCCCTTACAGGCATTTCCTAGCTCCTCCTTGGCAAATGCAGCAGGCCAGATGGAACTGTTCCTTGGGCTGCCAGTTGGACCACCCTGGTTTGTACCAAACAGGATTTTAAAAAACCCAAGGGGATGGAGAAAGTCTGAAAATTAGCAACTAAAAATAAACAGGAAATGAAGGCAGAACTGCTTCACATGAAGTTCCGTAAGTAAATGAAACAGAATTGTCCAGTTGGAATTATCAAAATTATGAATTTAAGTAAAAACATTGTGAATAGTGAAAATAATGCCAGGGCAGAAGGAAAAGGAAGAGCTATGTTTAAACAAAAAAGCTAAACAAACAAGGCTATCTCTAGAACCACACCTGGATATCTTCAATGTGAGGTAAAGGAATGCGTGCAGAAGTATGGCATTTTGAAGGTCTGAAACATGTTAACTTCAGCAAGTTTCCTGTAACCTCCTTTGGAATTCCTTATTTGTCACAGCGTAGTCTGTTGCTTGAAATTTTTTTTCCTTTAAGTAATAGCTTTGAAATATTAAGCCTCAGGCCAAGTACAGAACGGAAGCTTGTATTCTGTGATTTGTAAATGTGAGCAATTAGATAGGAGAAAGTCATTGTGTAGTAACAAGAATACTTCACTAGTTACCCAGGATCAGTTAAGATTTAATGCAGATTTTTTTTCCAGATGAATGTTAGACATTGTCTGTGAGGACATACCATTTTCAAAAGACATTATTTAATGGAAATGCCAAAGATAAATAGCACCACCTACAATTAGATAGTACTGTTTAAAGCAACAAATCAGAATAATCTCTCAAAAAATACAAGGCACAATCCTCTAGTGCCAAGATAAAAACTAGATGATCTACATGTGACCTTTTCCTTCTGTAGGTTCTGGTACTGCAAAGAGCTATGAAATTGCTTTCTGACTATTCTACTTAACAGTGAAACCAACAAAATCTAACACAGAAAGCAAAGCATAAACAGATATTATTTACACAATGTATCAACTATCCCAATATTGAGATACTGAGTAAAATACTTCAATATGCAAATCCTTTTGGTATTTCAATCATCTGAGACCTTGAGACACTAAAGGCTGTGTTTTATAATTTTGGAGTTTTACACAAATGCAGGCACTGGAGCACTTTCATCATCTAAACAGTTCCCCAAGAAATTTAAACACAGTGAAGCACAATCAAGCCTTATCAGATAGCTTATTAAGTAGGACTTGCTGGGATACTTGAACTGTTAGCCAAAACAACACAAGCAGCCTGTGTTTGTGCAGCAGGCCAGGAGCCTTGAAAAGTCTTGCTCTTCTGCAAGGTGAATTCCACTGAGTAACACTCTAGGGAGTAGGTGGGGAGCTGGGGAGGGAAACAACAACAACAGAACAACAAGAAAAAGGAGATACTCCTTTCCTGCAGGACACAGAGAACGCAAAGCATCCAGGACAGCAAACTGAAGAAGAATCACTTCAGAGTTCTTTGGATTTTGTGCACTCCCTACAGTTAAAGTCAGCAAGAGAGTCAGAATCTCAGGTGTTTCCATCTCTAAGTCAGCAATTTTTGAGGCAGCTGCCTCTGAAGTGTCACCAAAGGAAGGACCACTCAGTCCTTGTGCTTCTTTACCAAATCTCTTAAGTTAACAGGTGAAACAGCACAAGGTTTCTTTTTTATTACTATTATTTTTTTTAAGTCCCATGGCTACAAGTGTAATCCTTTCCTGTTTCGTTCTGTCTTATGAGCACCAACAATATTTCTATATTTGGAATTTAAAGTAATGGGTAGAAGACTAATTCAATACAACAGAGGATGACTAGTGAAGAGGACATCATAACACCATTTAGGAGGGTGAAAGGAAATTGTATCCTGCTTTAGTTGGCAAGCCAACTAAAACTTCCTTTCTTTTGCTACCAAAGTGCCACTATACTTTAATATCCTAAAGTGATAATGCACAAGGTGGAGCACAAAGCATTTTGTTGCTGTTTTCTGGGTAAGTTTCTTTTGCTTCTCAAAGAAAATAACATGCAAGGGTCTTTACATAAAGAGACCCTGGGACCCCTGTACTTAGAAATTATTCAAAGTGCAATCAACAGAGATGTGACAGTTTCAAACAGCTGATGGGCCTCATTTTGTCTTTTACAGCTGGGACTTGAACATGGCCATAAAAGGATCATAGAAAGTCCCAGCACAGAATTTCTGTGCCTCAGACATCAAGGACACAAATCTGACTCTGCCACAGGTTTTAATGAAGCTTTTTCTTCTTTAATTCTAAGAGCACAGCCATTTCAAAAGCTAAGAGTTTCTCAAATTTTCAGTAACTGAGGAATTTTCAATCTCATAGACAGTGATGTTTTCACAAATTTAAAAATTACATTAAGACTGAAAAAAACAGTAAGTAAATGAATCAACCTATTAATTTAACATTTTCTTAAAAAAAAAAAAGATGAAATCTTTACTAATTTACTTAAAACTATTCATAAGACAAAACCAGGAAATCACCATTTAGAATATTATCTATAGCTCAGAGTTCACACCAGAGTTCAACAAGTCTCAATTACTGCCCAGAGATGTTTAATTTAATAATAGAAGGAAGCATGCATTTTCTCCATATACAACAGTACCCTTATAAATGTTCCTTCTACAGTCTCCATATTTCCTTAGTTTATTTAAAATTTGCTCTCATGTTACTCTATAGACTACTGTAATATGAATTAAATCACGAAATCAAATGCAGATTGCCACTCTGCTGGACAACATACAAATACATTTAAAATACAAATGAGAAATTAATTTCCAACAGGTTTAAAACAAAAGACTAGAGTTATATTGAACTAACTTACATAATAAAGATTTTTTAAATAATTGTATTCAGTTTTCTCTTTCACTGTGTCTTATTCCAGTACCATGGCTGTAGTACGTAAATTTCCAAAAGCAGGTGATTCAGACACTGCTTTACCAATGACATCATGTGAAAATAAAATTAATTTTGTGCACATTGTACCAAAATGTCAATATAGGTCCTGCAAACACTGTTCTGTAGCAATACTCGTATTTTTTAGTGCCAGCTAAAGTGTTTAATGAAAACTAATTACCCATTCCCTGTATGAAGCATCGATGGAGTTGGCGGTGGAATCACACTTGGGTTGCAGCACTCCTTGCCATCTCAGCCAAAATCCAAAGAGCCAAGGGTGTTGGCTACCTGTAAAGCAGTGATTTCATCATTTCCAATTGTCTCCTTTCTACAGCGATGTAAACAAATCAGAGCATCAACCAATATGGCTCTTTGGAAAGCTGTGTTTCCACAAACAAAGCAAATTCAAGAAATTGCATCTCCACAGTATTTTACATTTTATATTGAAAATGTAAAACTGTAACTATGAAAAAGAAGGAATCTTTATCATTCATATGAACAGGAATATTTGAGTATTCATGTGCTTATGACATATATTGATACAACAGATCCTCAATTCTTTTCCATCAGCACAATAATAAATATTCCACAATGTTTATAAATATGCAGACTCATAAAGCATTAAACCTGTGTGACAAAGCACAAGACCTCTCAATTTTTGTTGCTTTATGTTGAAACAGCTTCTCAGAGTCCTTGATACCAATGAAAAATGGATGTTTACCACATGTAATAATTTAACAACACAAACTGCAGTGTTCCTTTCTATTCCGTGGGTTGTCATACACAATGACTGTCTCTTATATGCCAAATGAAGCAATGAAACATTATTCTCATTTAAACACTACAGAAAGTTACAGCACGGCCTGGCTAAATAATTTTCTGGGAAGAGCTTAGGTTTGGGAGTGGAAGAAAAATTTCCTATTATAAACAGTACTTAGCACTTAAGAAGCGCTTTGCATTTCCACAAGGCTCCTCTAACAAGTACATAAGGACTGTGAGCATTTTACAAGTAAGGTCACTGAAATGGGCATCTTTCTCTAAGAAAGATTTAAAAATAAATGTTTTCTTAAGTAAGAATCAGAATGCACTGCAGTGGTTTCTGTTTCAGAGCTAACCAGAAACCATGGCTTCCTCAATTGCTCAAAAGTTAAATGGTACATGAAACACTTTTATTGTCCTATCAATGCATGACTGAAAATATTCCATGTTAATGTAAAATTACTGAATATAAACACACACATAAATATGTAAGTAAACAAATACTGTATAGGTAGCTAGCTACATCTTGCACTCACAAGAAATAAAGTATCAGCTGAAGTTCAGGTCCAGAAGTGAAGGATCTCCACAGTAAGGGAAGGGTCAAGAGAGAACAATGGATAATGACTTTAAACTGGCCGAGGACAGGTTTAGGTTGGATAGCTGGAAGAAATTCTTTACTGTGAGGGTGGCGAGGCACTGAACAGGTTGCCCAGAGAAGCTGTGGCTGCCCCATCCCTGCAAGCGTTCAAGGCCAGGCTGGATGGGACTCTGAGCAACCTGGTCTAGTGGGAGGTGTCCCTCTCCATGGCAGGGGGATTGGAACTGGATGATCTTCAAGGACTGTCCCAACCCAAACGATTCCATAATTCTGTGATATGAAATCCAGGGGAACCTGCTGAATTGACTCTGGATTGAGCCAAATGGAGAAGATAATGCATATGTGAAGGAACCTTGATTTCATTAGTCACTTTCCCTTCTCTATTTTATTACTAATAATTGTTCTTTTATTTTCTTTTTCTTTAGTATTTTTTCAGTGCTAGTCTCATTTTATTATTATTCATAAATGTTAATGTTCTTCAAATAAAAGACATCTACGTAGTTCTACCCATCAGTGAGTGAACTGATGCCTGCTTTTGAGAAAGCATGTAAAAAAAAAATCATAATTAACCCATTTAAATGTTACACCTTTTCAGAATTCTTTCATGCTGTTGGGTGGATCTCAAGATACAGTGTGGAATCCTGTTCCAGAAATCTCTAAATTAAGGACCAGTAAGAAGGAAGAACAGGACTGTATCCCCATCAAGTTATTTTTCTAGAGGTATCCTATTTATGTCCTACATTACTCCCTCCCTGTAGGAAAGCAGAAAGATAAAAAACTCATAGTTACTATGTTATCCACTTGAAATTACATTTTTAACATCTCATCCAAATCAGTATTAAAAGGTTAAAACTCTGTCTCCTATCCAAAAATACTGGAAAATTTAGAATTATTACCTGCCCACTCAGCTCTGTCAAAACAATTTGATTGTGCAGACTTCCAGAATAGTTCACTGATTTCTTGGTACACCAGCACTCTCAGGGAACACGCAGCTGTCACTTAGAAGTGTTTCCCAAAGTTTTGTCTATACAGATTGCCTCCTCCTGAGACATGCAGGTGCCCCTGGTGTTAAAGTTCAAACCCTTTGGAAAGCTATGCTTGGTGGAGCGATACACAAGCCTCCCAGAAGAACTGAACATTTGGTGTGAGGTTCTATAAAAAAAACCCACAGGTCCAGAGAGAACAACCCACACAGTCCCTCTGCTCCTTCAAGCTGCCAGAGGCACGGCATTCAAATGTCCTCAGAGCTTTTCTCCCTTACATATATTCAGATAAGTTTATCATAAACAGTTCCACAGAAGTACATCTCAGACTCTATATTAGAAAAAAAAATGACTGCTGGAACAAAGAATTCCCTCGTGAACATCCAGCTGACCCCTGAGTTTCCAAAAAATGTTGAGTGGCAGTAGACACTCATCTGACTCCCACTGACTTGCTAGCAAGATTCAACAACTCGTCCATGACATACACATGTCCTGCGAACAATGCATTTCCATATTAAAAATCATTAAGTATCATTATTCCACTGGATGGGTCTCAGAAAATTGATCTCTCATGAAAGTCAACACTATAACACTCTAACTGAGTGGTGACATATACCTCCCAATCGTGTCCCAAACAGAAGGTAGTCTGTAACTTTGCATCATCTCTGATTCTCTTTTACAATTTAAGCCCTATTCTAAAAAATTATATGGGAGTAGGAAAAGTTAAAAAGTTGGAATAGTGATGACTTTAAATCATGTTTTTGCCCAAATTAAAACCTAATCTCTGCTGTAAGGGTTAAGTTCAGGCTGTTTACCTCATTCAGACAATATCTAGTCTGCAGTGACCATTCCTTGGGAAATTAGGGATTCCCTCACATCTGTAACAAATTACATGGAGCAGTACAGCTCATCCTTAAAGTTCATTTGATAGTGATTGTAATACATGCCTTAAGGTTAGGATGGAGTGCTTAACTCAATCACTTGATTATATGCAGAATTTCAAATGCTGCAGAAGCCAGGCTGCATATGGAAGTTCTGGGATTGAGGACAACTCACCTGGAAATCAAGGCTGTTATTGTTCATATCCTACCAGAGGCAGACCACATTCATAGGGAGAACACTACTGTCTAATAGAGAAAGAAACACGCAGTAGACAAGAAGGAGTTTTCTATTAGAGCTGTCCAGGAACAGATGGTTCCAGCATCTGCTATTGTGTCTCCTTATCCTGGGTAATTTATTTATTTTTTAAAATGTGGTTCGGCCTTAAGTTCAGTCAAAGTTCATCTGGCATCCACATCAGTTTACATCTTTATCCAAGGATCTTCTTTGTTCATGCATCTCACAGTCAAATGAAAGAAATTAATCACACATTGCCACCTGTGTGTGAACCTACCACCTACTTAGATTTTTCTCACCAAAGTTAATGGACTCTTTACCTCAAGGTTTGAAGAATTTATATAGTCCAGTCTGTCTTTGAAGACCACATTCCTGGAAGAATAGTATCAGGCTGCAGAACCAGGGAGTCCCAAAACCTGACAGTCTGACAGTACTACGTGCAGATGAAGCAGCTTTAATGGCCACATCCTAAGCTACTGGCCAAAAGAGTGCTGCCATTCCATTTTAATTACTGGGAACCTGAACATGGATTTTTGGTTAGAAGTTCATTATTACACATAATCTAAGATCCATATGCTTAAAATTTGCTGTGCATCACAGGAGTGTGAGGAGGGACAAGCAGGTCAAACTGAGTGACTTCAGGGATGGGTTCCCAAAGAACAACCTCTGTAAGAATTAGCTTTTTACAAAATCACCTGATTCCTCCAGCTTTTTCTTTGCATGACTGGGACTGAGGCTACAGCTTTAATCCTCTCCAGAATTACCTCATCCGGTCAGGATTCAGGCTGGTAACACAGTGTTCCCAACGCTCCTTCAGGGAAACACAATGGAAAAATAAAGAAAAGAGAGGGTAAAATTTGTAACCACAGGTCAGTGGAGGCTGGACAGGCACTTGGAAAAGATGTCCTGATGTATATAGGAGACTACACAGAAAGGCACGCGAGCAGGCAGAGCTCAGGTGGGATGCCAGAAACATGAGGCAGCATTCAGCACTGCTCAGGATCGTTTAACAGGGCAGAACAACCTATTTGGGGCAGGCTGTCAGCACGGGGCTGAGGATGAGTGTCAGGTATGTCACTGCTTTCCTCCATGTCCCAGGGCCCTGGGAAGCTGTGAGAAAAATGCACCACAGAGCAATTGTAATAGAGCTGAACTCTGTACTTTCCAGAAGATAATTTATGGTACTGAATTAGAGACATCTTTCTGAAATCTGCATCACACACATGAATTGGACACATGCTGTTCCAGAAAAATATGGGATAATGGCTGCTGACTCCACTGTTATTTTCCACCTGTGTAAGAAAAGTTTTTTTTATTGCTTGTAAAGTAGCCTCAAGTTAATGTAGCATGTATGCCCGATATGCAGCAATGCTGTATACGGTACCTTAGGAGGTATTATACAAAAGCTACTACGAAGAATTTCTGCAAGCTTCCATATCAAATACGAATTGACTCACACTGATCTATGGAACGAAGGGAAATGCACATGCAATGCATCAACACAGGGAAAACCTGTGGAATCCTGTCTGACATCCCAGTCACTGGGCAGCTTAGAGCAGAACCTCATGACCGTTTAATTTAACATTGCCAGGGTACAATTTCCATCCCCACACTCAGCAGGCTACAGAGAATAAATACTAGGCACAAATATTTAAGTCCATTATTTAGTGCTGGCATGCATAGTATCACTTGTTTAGAAAGACCTTGATTCCTTTGGTAAGTATTATAAGCATTTCAAAGTTCCCCTGTTGACATCTTATGCAAATTGTTCCTACAGCAAGTTATGGATACTTCGAACACTGGAGTGAGGCACAGCATACATGCGGCTTGTAAACTGCAGTACAGAGTGGGATTACCACAGTCCCTGGCAGGAAAGAAAGATTTTTCCCACAGCAGCTTCCATTGTCTCTTTGTAACACACATAAATAGAGACCCTCTGTTGAGGTGAATTACAGCAGGTAGTGAAAGTATGCAGGCTATAGGCAAGAGGGCCTCTTGAGTCTTCATTCCCTCACAAAATGGTTTGCTTTATCTGCCTCCTAGTTAGACCAGCCCTCATGGCAAGACTGAACACACGTAATTGAAGGTTTGTGTTAGCAGCTGACGTGATGTGCTAAAACAATCTGCAGGTCTTAATCCCTGATGAGCCAATCAAGTGGAGTTAACATCAGTCCAATCCTGCTTTTGTACCCAGATGGGAATCAGGGGTTTTTGAAGTCTTGTGTAGAGAGGAGACGCATCAGTTTACAGACTCAAATGGTCCAGGTGGCTTCAGCTGGGTTAGATGATTTCTAAGAGCCATGGGGAAATCTGTGGTAAAGGCATACCCTAAAAACCTTCCTGTGACTGTCTGGGCACCTATTTTCCCATAAAAAATATCCCAACAAGTCCTGTTCATTCATGCTATACCAGCTTTCACACCTTGTATTTGTGGTATGCAAAGACAAGCAACATGTTATTCTCAACCCCATGAAACGATGTGAGCTACAGTATAGGGTGGGTAGAACCAACCAGAAATGTTTTGACCAACTGAAAAAATTCTGTTACATCACAAACAGAAATATAAGCAAAAATATAATGGTTTTATAAACTTCTGACTAACCACAAGACACTTTAATGAAACCATTCCAGCAATTTTCCTTCTTCATTACCAGAGGAGCTGCCACAGTGAGTGGACTTGCGGAGTTCACAGCTGTGGGGAACTCCTGCCATAAAGACTGTCCCAGAGTCAGAGTTTCCTGATATTTCAGTTCTCTGCCCTGAAGCCACAGGAACCCCAGCCCTAGTGATGCAGCCCGGAGCCAGAAAAAACTCTCAACTTCACTTCTCATGGGACTCTCAGGGCAGTTGGGCTTTCATCCAAAAAAAGCCCAGGAGCCCAGACTGCCAAACCTTGAAACTCCTGCCCAAGTCCTCATTCCAAATTTCCAGATTCCTGTGTCTCTGTCCATCTAGCTGACAGAAAACAGGGAGATGGGAACTTTACATTTCAGGAGCCGCAGCTGAGGCAGAAGCCTCAGAGCTTGGACTCTCAAGCTTGGTGTTGTTTCAAAGTAATTTAAACAAACTATATGACCATCAGAAAGATTTTTCTCCTTTCCTCTCTAAATGAAACACAGAAAATTTCAAATTAAAGGGGTTTGCTTTGTTTTGTTGTTAAGAATTGAATCTGGAAATGGAACTCTAGTTTTGAGCATCTACAGCACAGAATCTATGACCGAGTGTTTCTTACTGGTCTATGATACACAGTAATCCCAGTAAGACCACAGAATTTTAGAATATTTTAAGTTGGAAGGGACCCATAGGGACCATCAAGTCCAACGCCTTGCTCTTGATAGAACTACCTAGACAGAGAAGGAACCATCAGCTTCACAACACATCCTACAGTTTATACAAGGACTCAGTGAAAAGTGTAATGGTAATGAGATGTGGAGAGATTTCACCCTCATTTCATTTGACAAGTAAGTGGTTCCGAAAAAAAAGAAAAAAGCTTTTTTCTCTTTGCAAAATAAATGTGTTTCAGAAGTTCAACTCAAATTCCAGCTAAAACAAGAGCAGAGTCACTCTCCCAAGGGCTGAAGTCCACCTGCTTTACCTAGTTGTGTTCTTGGTACAGAGGGGGGATGCACCCCTAGTAGTATCTGAAATACCATAATTTCTCAGAATATCATAATTTCATAATATCATAATTTCCAAGCCTGCTCCAACACTGCAATATTCATCCTCATGGCATGCCAGGTATTTGCTAGCAGTGTGGAAGGTTGGATTTTATCCCTGATGGAGACACATCTCACACTACATGGGCTTAGCTTTTCACGAGTGAGGTGATATGTAAAGTTTCCCTGTGAAACTTTCCATATTCTTCACAAGAATATGTAAATCTGTGCCATCAGACAACATCTGTTGGTAGTTTAGGAATAATTTGATGCTACTGTTTGGTGGTGCCATGAAATCACTTTGCCCAGCTTCTGCTCTTATCTGCAAACTCCTGTGATAACTGTATTTCCCAAAACTGACTCTAGCTGCTACATGTAACTACACATTTCCTCTTCTGTTCAAACTGCTGGGGAGTTCATGGAACTGGAACGATAGAATCATTAAGGTTGGAAAAGGCCTCCAGGATCACCAAGTCCAACCTTTGACTGAGCACCACCATGCCAACTACACCACAGCATTATTTTCTTGAACACTCCATAGACAGTGATTTCACCCCTCCCTGGACAGTCTGTTCCAATGCTTTAACCATCCTTCCAGTGAAAAAATTCTTCCTGAGGTCCAACAGGTCTTCAAACCTGAATTTAAGACTTGAATTTGGTGCAGCCAAATTCCCTTGCAATACTTTTATGACATAAAATAACTTGACAAACAGTAAGTTTAAGTGCAAGCCACGATCAGCCTTACACTGACACATTCAATCCACACGATACAGGTACCCGAAGACATACCATACCATTATATACATAATAATACAGATAAATAAAGGAATGGTATACCTAAGCACAGTTTGCTTATCTCCCAGACAAAACTAGAAGAAAATCTAGCTACGTTCATACAGTGTGGCGGAAACAGATTCCCTTTTTAAAACTTTCTAACCCTTCCACGTATAATTGCACTGTAACCCAAAGATTCTTACTTATATCCTACAAAGATTCTCATCTGCATCTGAAGAAATAACAGAATTTATTCAGCTCACTTATGGCACCACCATGTTTAATTATTTCTAGCAATGAGCTTCATGTGACAGAATCCAGGTTGCCTTAAGAAACTGACGTGTTTATTATCCATATTTCCTATGTCTATGTTTTTACTTCATAAGTATTCCCTTATCTCTGTTTATCAGAGGCTGGAAGTCACCTGTAATTGACACTCTGAACTGGCATAAACTAACACTGACCTTAACTTTGCATTTTTAAAATTAAATTCTGTATCAACCAAGATAAGTACTTCATTAGAAAAGAAGCCAACTTGTACTATTAAAGAGTGGAAAGGAACATTAGATTAAATCAGGTCTTCTTGCACAAAACCCCGAGAATCAGCAATTTCTATTCAGAGGATTTAAAGAACATTCAACCTTCTTCAAGTCTTGCTTATACATCTTTACATCACCCCATCACTATAGAGCTTGAAGTTTTGAACACTTTATATTATACAAGGTCAACAGTACATTCCTCAGAATCTCTGAGAAATAATCACAGATCCATGTAAAACTTCTGTGGAGAAACCGATCTTCACAAACTGTCAGTTCTTTCTTAGTTCAGCAGCTTGATCTAAAGCCCATTTTGGGAAATCTTTATCTAATTAATACACCTCAAACTCACCTCATCTGAGAACTGGTACAGGTATTTATGCCTACACAGGGAAAGAGACACCCAGACCTCCTGCTCTGTCCTTAGGCCACTACAGTTCTGTCAGTGTAACCCCCTGTGAGGAGCCTGCTTGGGAATAAAAGTGACTTTATTCTGATACTGTTATCCTGCTGTATACCAGAATCACTTCTATTTCAGAATAAATTACTCAATACCCCAGAGTAGTGAAAAGGGCATGGCTGCTGTCATAGGACTGCACTGCTACAGTTCTACCGTGTCAGGTTGCTCATGGAACAAGTTTGTGTGTTGCAAAGCAGAACTATTCTCTAAAACTACAAAGCAAGGATGCTGTACTACCTGAATACACCCTTATTTCACTCACCAACATGAATGGTGTGGCCCAAGCTGCACCACAGGCCTCTTTCACTCATCTGGATGTTGCTGAAGCCTTGGTTGGGAAAATCTTCAGTCAAATGAGGGTCAGTGGCAAGACAAGGGGTAGTCATGAGTTAAGGAAGGACTTGCCTTCAAAAATGCACTTGAAGGGAGAGGAAAGAGTCTTTGTGTCTACTCAGTAATTTATCTGATGTGCTGTTTATCCACGCCAAACTCCTATTTAGTTCAGTGCAGTTGTTTAAGAGCTCAAGTGGAGAGGAGACTCAGTTTGGTGAAAAACAGCAACAGGACCTAGCTGGTTTAGAGACACCAGTGCACGTGAGGAACTTAATGCAATACTTCTTTCCCTTTCTCCCTCCTAGGGGGGTTCTTTGGGTACAAGCCAATTTTTCCTCTATTTCCGGGACGAGCAGCCAGTCCCTGGTAAAGACAGCTCTGACTTTGGTTATCCAGCTGCCCTTCACCTCTAAGTCAGTGGCTGTAGCTGCACCTGGATCTCAGCTGCCTCTGAGGGCTTACCCTGGGCTGGGGTTCTCTGGACTTCCATATTTTTCCTCCATTTCACCCCTGTTGGCCTTTCCGTTTCTGGAAAGGAAACACCTGGCCTCACAGGTGTTTTCCTGTCACCAAGCGCCAGGTACTTGGATCTTCCTGCTCGTCCCACACGCAGGTCTCCCCTTCTGGCACACCGGGAGGCTGCTCACCCCTCCCCATGCCGCTCCCTCACACCTTTAGGGATGGCCGCCGTGCCACTACACCAACAGGTTGTTCCTTGGTCATCGTGCTCACACACACCAAGGGTCTGTGGCACCTTCGGGGTCAGCCACGGTGCCGAAGCCCCGCTGGGAAAAGCCACTGGGAGCTGAGGGCAGCGCCCACCGTCGACGCCCGCCCCGCGCTTGGCCCCGCGCCTCTGGAACCGTCCGTGGCGCTTGGGGGTGAGCTGTGGGGGCAATGGGCGGGCGCGGGCGAGCAGACCCCGAGCCGCACGCCGAGGGAGCCCTGCCTCGGGCGCCTCGGCCGTCGGGGGCGCAGGACCCACCTACGGCGCTCACCTTCCGCCGGGCACCGCCGCGATCCAACCGGTTCCCGCTGACACAGCGGAGCGGGAAGGCGCCCGCCCCCTCCCTCTCTCCGACGGCCCCCCGGGAGGCCCGGCTCCCGCTCCCCTGGGGGGAAGGGGGCAGGCGGACCCCCCGGCGGGGGGATCTCCTCGGGGCGGGGCCCGCCGCCGCTC